>CM076081.1:1614442-1876942 GCA_038088235.1 Zacco platypus | reverse complement strand
AAATCACTGGTTTGCCTGGAAACACAGTTCAAGAGTGCAGCTTCACAGTGCAAGCGGGCAAAAAGAAGAAAAGCACTAATTTAGATGATCTGTAACTGGCTGCAGACGCACAAACAGCAAAATTAGGGAGCAACATCCACCTTCCCCTTTAATGACGCTCGAGGTCGGAGGAATGGAGGAATCACACGTTCCCTGATGTGGAGCGGCTGTTTTGTGTGAGTCGATCCGTCACAGTCTCCACAGAAGCAGTCCTCAGGAAGACACTCTGCTCATAGAGAGAAAATAAACAAATATTCTGATATAAAACATTATTTCAGGTGAATAATTTAAGCCATTACAAATGTACTTAGATATTAGGTTTTATTTTATTTACAGGACTGCAGAGTGGCTCAGTGTTTAGCACCGTCACTAGATTTACTTTTCTCATTCCTATGGTGTTCATCAGGGTATCCGAGTTTTCCACCATCCCAAAAGAGATGCATCGTAGCTTATAAAGCAGATCATTCTCAGCAAACCAACCCTGGGTTAAAGTTTAATATTAATCAATACCAACCTAATAACAACAGGCTCGTGGCAAAGGCAACTCAAGGGATGACCAACAGCCTCTCCTGCGATTAGGCATTTTAGGTGGTCTGGTCTCGCTTCTTCCCAGCGCTCGGAGGCTTTCTGCTGCCGGAAACACCATGATGATGCAGAGCTTCTTTGAGGACGCCAAAATATTAGAGAGCCTCTCCATATTTCTTTCTGTAAAGAAAATATGAAATAAAGCTGTAAAGGACAATTTAGATGAGGACCAATTAAAAGTCAACGTATCAATATTCTGAATAAACACCATTTCATAATTGAGTATCAAACTGGACCAAATCTTTACTACATTGTGCTCTTAATCCATCTACTGCACTGTCAGTTTTGTCTGTTTTTGTTTTCTTTAGTTACTTTAAATGCATGTATGATTAAACCTAAATTCCTCTTGAGGATTTAGTGTTTCTGAGGGTTCAGTAAAGGGAACCTGCAGACTGGATGACAGGAAACACTGAACTGGGGCGTATGTGAAGAACAGGAACAGGTTAGGCGATCACTGCATTCATGTTCTTTCTTTCTTTCAAACCTGCTGTACATCCTGAACAATTTATGAAATCAGACATATTTCTGTGAAGTACTGGGTAACATCTACTGTAGTGCCACAAAACGGTTTATGAACTTTTTAATGTCTTTTTGGATATTGGCATATTTTAAATTCTCAATCAATTATTGTTCTAATTTGAGTTGGTCCATTTACCATTTCCATTCTTCCTAAAATATATTCCCTCATTTACATGTGCCACAGAGATGATAGGATGTTAATTGCTTAATTGCATCATGAAATATACCTGTATTAAATCTTCCACATTCATTACGCAGCCCTGGTTGGTAAGATTTAGGCCCAAAAATACAGACGTACAGTTTATAATTCATAATAATCACGTGAAAAAGCTTCACGAGCAGTGCGTACTGGTGAACTGACACGGACTTCACAGATATAGACCGAAAAATGCACATATATATGACTTATAATTACAATTAACTGTACGCATGATAATTGGCCTCACCTGTGGTAATGATTCAGCGTGACTGACAATTTCAACAAAATGCAGTCCTTGTCAAGTACCATGACAGCCGATCACATGTCCGTGAACAGGGAACACCCATTAATCTGATTGGCCCCGCCCACTTTTAATTAATTTTTTTATTTAATTTTTTTAAATTTTTTTAATTAATCATTTAATTTAATTTTAATTTTTTTTTTTTAATTTTCATTAATTTTTTTCTAATTTTTTTTTTTGTACATTTTTTTTTCCATAACATTTTTTCCTTATTTGTTAATCTAAAAAACAGGTCGGGCGCTAAACGAAATGGCGGCGCCCTTAGACGGCGGCCATTAAAAGTCAACTTTCGCTCATAACTCGGCAACAGAAAGACCCAGAACGCTCAAATACTCCCCACCTGACCACCACCTGAATACATCCGTCGTATTGTGAATGTTATTTTCTGCTATGATTTCCCCATTCATAGCGGTTTCTAACACATGCAGTTGAAAGTGTTTTCCACCAGGAGGTGTCTTGAGGCTGTTAGTTATTTTCTGCAACAACAAACAAGGCCTCAAAATGGCAAAGTATAGATGGAGCTCAAGAATGTTTGTATGTCCTAGACAGCTGAAATCTGCTTTTAATGTAAAGGTCAAAGGTCAGAGAACAGTCGGCTCGAACGTTTAAAAGGATCCAAGTGATGTACGTATGTCCTAGAGAGCTGAAATTTGGTATGCATACTAATTAGAGGATGGGGAGACGATTTGGGAGCGCCACCAGGTGTCGAGATATGGTATTGTCACCCCCTTACTTTTGCCAAAAAGGCTGTTTGTACACTACTTGTTTTGCATCAACACAGACAAAAACACAATAAACACTTTTTATTAAGGAATTTATGATATTCCATCCACTTTTTATTGAATGGGTTTTATTTGAAGGTGTTTAAGCAATGTGTTTTTCATCAAAAAAGACAAAAGACTTTAGGAACTTTAAGAGTTTTTTATTTATATAACATAAGGGACAGAACACGTCAACACAAGAAAAAAAAACAAAAAATCAAGAAAAAAAACAAAATCAAGAAAAATAAAATAAACTCGTGGTTTGCGCAACCTCCTCTTTGCCCTGTCCAATATCTTGGCGGCCGGGGACTGCTTAGACAGGGGCCTCTTGAGTGGAGATCGGCGCTTCCACCGCCGCTTCGCTGGGCCGGGTCCCTCCTGCAAAGAACGAAAAAGGCAAAAAGAGTCAACGAACGCGCTCTGCAGGTCACACAAACAGTTAAACGGAGCCACGAGAAAGACGGACTCACAGTAGGGCTGGCGGAGGTCGGCGGGCTGGCGGCGGGCTCGGCCGGCCGCTTGCGGGCCTTTCCGGCCTTCTTCGGCCGCCTCGAACAGGCATGGCGTCCAGGTTCAAGGCGTAGAACCTGTCTGCCATGGAGGTGTCGTGGCACATGAACTGTGCCACCTTGTGCCGGTCCCCGAGGCTGTGGGCGTTCTTGGCCTGTCGAGGAGAGAGGAAAGCACAGTCAGAAACAAACACGCACGCCAGGAAAAAGGCGGAAAAAAGACGGGCTGGAGCCCTTACGTGAGTGGCGATGGAGGTGCGGATGTCGGTGAAGGTGGGAGTTCCCGGCAGGCCCATCTCAGCCCATGCCTCCTGGAAGTACTGATTCAAGTTCTTGCAGGAGCTGGGCTTGGAGGTGCAAAAGAAATATTTGGAAGTTTCACCTCCAACCAAGATGGACCTCAAGGCCAGGAACTCCCTCATCCAGCCATACTCCTCCTCGCTCAGTGCCAGCTGGGCCGCCCCGAAGACCTGGTTGGTCTTATGAGAATATATCTGTGGGGAGGGAGACAAGCGAACGGCGTAAGAGAGCACACAGGTGAGAGATAAACACAGAGAGAGAGAGAAAAATAAAACCACTCACGTTGATGACGTAGCACCCGTCCTCGGCGGTTTCCTGTGCCGCCTCCACCTCCACCTCCTGGACCGTCATGTTCTGAAACACCCCACCGCGATGTCCGTAGATGCAGGCCAGGTAAGCGGTGAGGTGTCCGTAGAGCGACCACTGGGCCGTCCTCTCGGCCGTCGCTCTCAGGCGGTCTGCGATAAAAGAAAAAGGAAGAAGGGAGAGTCAAGGGGCGCGCGGGACGCCGAGGAGAGAGAGGAGACGGGAGGAGAAAACTCACCCAGGAGCTCGGGGATGGCGGCCTTGGCGGAGGCGACGCACTGGCGGAGGGTGGCCTTTGCGATGAGGCGGCCCTGCTTTGCCTGCTTGACCCTCACCTCATGGACCACCACCCTCCGCCTCACCGACCGGATCATGTTTCTGATCTCCCTTTTCAAGCCCACCATCACCGTCCGGGAGAGGCGGCAGCTGGGCGGCGGGGTCTCGGCCACGTAGGCGAGGAACTGAGCCACATTCTTTAAATAGTGGTGGATCGTTGGCTCTGTGATCCTGGCCTGGATCAGGTTGCCGTGCCAGGATCGCATCCTCGCCGTGTGGTTGAGGAAGACCAGACTGGCCAGGTCGGTCTTCCCCTCCGCCATGTAGGCCAGGAAATTACGGATGCGGAACACCTTGGAGGCCACGTTGTTGACCAGCCTCGGGCCAGGGTCCGCACCCTCCTGGTGGCCCCGGTACTCCTCGAGGAGCGTGTCTGCGAAAAGAAAGCACACGAGAACAACGGGGTGAGAACAATGGAGGAGAGAGAGAGAGAGACAGAGCGTCAGGAGCGACGGCGGTACTCACTCAGAGCCGGAACGTGGTCGGGGAAAGGGTACTCCTCCCGCCCCAGTGAGGCCGCTTCCTCCAGGTCGTCCTCGACCGCGCCCTTGTTGGGGGAGCGAAGGGCGGACAGGAGTCGGCCGGTGACTCGGGCGACCTGGGCGGAGGGGGCGGCCCGCTTCCTTCGCTGGAGAAGGAAAAAAAGCTTTACATTTAAATAATCAAATGTTTGTCCTCTAGTGTGTAAAGCATTAAGGTTTGTTTTTGAACCTGTCGGGGACAGTGACGTAATACACACACACACAGCCTTAATGATTGTGTAATCATTTATATATGTACTTATTCAATGGCAAAATACAATAGTTAAAAACAGAACAAAAAAATCTGAACAATAATGATGCTTTAACATACTAATATTAATAACAAATAACTTAAAAAAAAAATCAAACAACTATAACTATATGCAACATTATTCAAAAAACGGTTCAGTTATTCTTCTTTTTTAAAGGAGACGACTCTGTTGTTTATGTTTCATTGGCAGCTCCTTTATTATTTCATCTATAGTCTCAGTGTACATCTGCGGTGGGACCTTGTAAACTTTGTCACTGCTGCTTAAAATTTGACGTCGATCTCCGTAACGCCCACAACCTCGACTTCCTCCTCCACAGGCTCAACTTCCTCAATCTGGATTTTCAAAACAAGGAAATAAATAAATATTAACATATTACTTGTGTGTGTGTGTGTGTGAGCGTGTGTGTGTGTGAGCGTGTGTGTGTGTGTGTTTCTCCAATTCTGAAAACAACATTCATTGGATGTTCAGGTAGATGATCATAAGCACTTTGATGGATGTGTAGCTGGAAGATTGAAATTTGCCGTTTCCACAAGGCAACACAGACCCACAAAGGTGGCTCAGTTTGACGAAGTCTCCTTCATGGATCTCGTACAGCGTCTGGTCCCTCCACAGGGAAACCTCGAGGAGGGTTTCTCCGCACCTCATCTGGACGTCCAGCCGGGTCATTCTTAGTTTTTGCAACTGCAAAATTAAAGTGGTTCCAGTACAATAACAAGTAGAGTATCACAAGATTTTCCTTACAGTTTGCCATTACTGCTTGTAATATATTGCAAATTTTACACCTAGTTTAAGTTCATTCAAAAACAACAAAATATCTAATGCATAATGTGCTTTTCAATTTCTCATTTATTTTCACACATTATACTTTAAGACAGACGGACTCACTCACTTTTTCTATCTTGCCTGTGAGACTAAGGTAGTCACTCCTCACAAAGAGTGGCAGAAGCTGATGGAGGGCAGAGGGCATCAAGGGCAGCTCTTTCTGCCTCTTCTGTCACACCTGAAGGAGCAGTCCTAAACTTCATGGATGTTCACCCAAGAAGCAAATAATCCTGCCCGTGTTTGTCGGACGAGGTGTAATTTATGACAATGTAAGATTCACCCTCCTCAAATTCGGGAGTAGGCCATTCTTCTCCCATCAGTGAGGGCACAGACTGTGAATCTGGTGAAATGACCCATTTCAATTGTTGAGCCTTTGCTCACAAATGAGGCGGCTTTTTCATTTGTGCAAGTCTGGACACACTTGAAGGTCAATTGTAGTGGTGTGGAGTTTGGGTGGGCCATTCTGAGAGTAAAAAAAACATCTTAGTAACAAAACAACTATTATTATTATGACTTGCTTTATCTAAGTGCAAACACTGAGAAATGATCAATAAAAAAAATATACTTACGATGTGGAATTTGTTGTTTTTTTAGCTGCTGTTGACAGCAAAGAAAATACAAAACATTACTGAATATTACTCAAATATTGCATCGATCTTAAATTTAAAATGTATTGATTCTCATTAATGATATAATGAATTGTCATTCTTGAAATTATTTGAATATTATTTCATATAATTTGATATGATGGACATTTCCTCTTTTCCCTAAATGTTTTATTGTCATTGTAAAAGTTACTGATTCATCAAAAGGCCTTTATAGCTCTTAAAAAATAAAATGTAACAATGAACAGACTACAAAGGGTCGCGAGATACCGTCATTCAGGCGGTATCGTGTTCACTGCGCGAGAGTTAGTAATCTTCCAAGTTGGCCAGCGAAATTCCTTAAATTGTGTTTTTCATTACTCACAATCACCCCTTTGATAAAAAGACAGGGAAAAAAACAGATGAACAGCTGATGTCATTACTATGCCTGCCGAATTTGCCTGTCGTGTCAGGTGTTCAAGCAGGACCCGATCGAGCACGAGTAAAAATGCGACACATACTTAAAACAGTGTCTTTTAATACTCACAAACAGCCTAAGGCTTTGTAGACACAGAGAAATTTGGCATAGCCTCTATCATGTGTGTGGATGATGTTGAAGAGGTTTATAAATTTTTATGTCCATGTAAAAATTTTATTTTGGTGTCGCTTGCCTCATGCAAGGCTTGGTAGACACAGAGAAAGTTGGCGTAGCCTCCATCCTGTGTGGATGATGTTGAAGAGCTTTAGAAAATTTTAAACTTGCCTCATACACGGTTTTGTAGAAACATTTTTTTTTTAATTTTCACCCCATTAAGTGAAAAATTCTTTCATAACATCCACTAATCAATTATCATCTTCTATACTTTTTAATTTTTGTAACTCAAATGTGTTTGGAGTCATTGTTTTAAAATTGACATCAACCTGTATTAGATCCATTCACTATAAAACGTATTTTTTATCTCTTGTTCTTTCTCAGTTTCACAAGCTCATTCTCAGACAGAGTGGAAGTCTCTTTTCTTGTTTCTTTCCTTTCTTTTGTTTACAATATTTGCGAATATGGCCAAGTTGTGTCCATTTAAAAAGCTTCTCGTAGAAGTCACAAGCAATATGCCCTTTCTTACCACACTGGTAACATTTTATGTCATCTTGTGGCTGGGTTTCAGCTTAAACCACAGCAGCCGACACTTTGTATATATTTTGATCATTGTAGTAATTTGCTCAAATGGATGAAATATATTCACAACTGAATCACAACATGTTATGATTAATTATGAATATGAATCAACTACGAAGGGAATTAGGGTTAGGGTTAGGATAATCAATAATCAATTATCTATATGGATAATCAATTCCAACAAATTATAATTAATTATGAATATATACGGTCTAAAATTATTTCTAGCTTTAGAGTTAATTTTATAAAGACTGGTCTGTTTTGTCCAGCAAAACTATCAGACCGATTTTCTCATCAATTCTAGAACGGAAGTTTTCTTCTCTGGCCACGAAAAGGAAACTTATTCTAGTACTTAAAAAGCACATAGCTAGCGAAATGAAACGTTAAAGGGACTTGGTTCATGTATGAGTTACCATCAAAGACAATGAATTGTGTGAATACAATGTGTTTAATATATGAATATGATATATATACGAATACATACAACTAAATCTAAGCAGAGCATCACCGGGTAAGTGAGGAAATGATAAGAGTAGTGGTATTTCACCGGCGGCTCCCGATGGGTCGGAACCCCGGGGCCTCCCACTTATTCTACACCCCTCATGTCTCTTCACAGTGCCAGACTAGAGTCAAGCTCAACAGGGTCTTCTTTCCCCCTGATTCTGCCAAGCCCGTTCCCTTGGCTGTGGTTTCGCTAGATAGCAGGTAGGGACAGTGGGAATCTCGTTCATCCATTCATGCGCGTCACTAATTAGATGACGAGGCATTTGGCTATACATTACGTCAGCCCGCTCCAAGACGTACACCACCACTTGGGGTGATGCACGGGGACTGACTTTTCGAGGACGGTGCCCCCCGTTGGCATGATACCCTCCGGAATAGGCATCTACGTGTTGACTATATCTGAAAAAGCAAAGGACCTGGGGCACACCGGAGTGGCCCCAGGGGATCCGATACAGAAATTGGTAGAATTTGTTATGTGGTAGAAATGTGGTAGTTACTTACCATCACCGTATAGGCATGAATGATGTGGCGTCGCGTGGTAGTGTCACCAAAGCCTGGGCGTGTTCACAGTGAGCGACCCCTGGTTTAATCATATCGAGAAACCTTGTCCCATCCCTGTCTCCGTCATGGGCTTGCCGATACCGATCACCCTCCGAAGCCCACCACCGCCACCGGTCTTGTCCGAATCTGAAACGACAAAGCAGAAACAGCGAGTACTAGAAACAAGATACAGGACTCCGACCCACCTGCACTTGCCCCGCGGTCCAACTCCGATCCACACTGTCGACCGGCCGTCATACGCAACTCTCACTTGGATTCGAGCGCCCTCCCGGTGAGGTTTGGGAAGGGAGGCAAGCCCACGGCCATACCCACCCCTGTCCTCGCTCGCTATTATCTGCCTTGATATGTGGGGGAGTTTTGTTGGAGGTGAAGGGATCGGTAGGAGGGCCGGCGCAACTTGGCCCCCTCAACCTCAACCCCTCTGCTTTGTCCGAACTACAACCGCCCTTAGCCCTCGCGCCGCCTCGCCCGCTCCGTGTGCTCGCCTTGGGCCTCAGCCCTTGGGACGCACCTCCGACTGAGCAGCCGTGAGAACGACTTTACTCGTTTGCTCCCCAGGCCCATGGCTTCCAGCACCTTGTCGTTACTTTTTGGCCACAGACCCAGGGCCCCGATAGGGAACCCGAGGATCTGCACCTTTCGTACGCCCAGCCCCTGAGCTATCAGGTTCTCGTGCACCCCGTAATAGTCCACCTTCTCCTGCCGTGCATCGGAGAGTCAGTCGTTGCCGAACTCGTAGCGGACTGTCACGTCAACGGCCAAGGCGTTCGCGCCCCGGGTGAGGACCAGGTCAAGCCGCCGCAGTCCCCCGTCAGGGGTTTTGAACGGCCATTCCCGGCGAACCCCCCACCCGAGTCGCTCTGCCTCAACCGCGAGGAGACCGCACAACTTGTTGTGCCTGGCAATTCTGGCCTTCCGAGCGGCTGGACATTGCCCTAGAATGTGGGAGGTGGATTCCAATGCACGCGCACACCCACGGCAGCCAGCAACTGTCTTGTTCCTGCCCCGACATCGAATCTCTCGGGTGGGATACACACAGGCCCGCAGCTGAAGAGCCTTCATGTATTGCCTCTCGGTCATACCGAAGGGTTTCCTCAGCCACGAGTTGCTCACGGATGAGCCCCTGAAGCCTGCTATCCCCACACCCTGAGTTGGCAACCCGGCCCATCTTTGGAATTCCTCCCTTCGCCAGTCACTCGGGACTGGGTATGTAGGCGTCAACGGGTCGGTGGAGTCTCCTCTATCGTTCAAGTCCTCTCCACAGAGTTGTGGGAGGTTCCGATCCGTTCCACCGGCCCTCCGCCAGGCGCACTCGAACCTGGACCGCACACAGGGGTTTCCCATTAACGACCGCAACACCGGATCCGACGAGCGGGCGAGACGGAGCATTCTTCGTACCTGCATTGACGGGATGTGTCGAGAGAGCTTGCAGATCCCCAGGCCCCCGTCCCGGTTCCTTGCATATATTAGCCCGTCACAGGCGGACAGTGGCAGGTGCAGCCATTCCTTCACCGTCCACCTGATCTTCCCGTCCAAGGCTTTGAGTACACCGCCACTGACCTCCCCTAGGTCAGCGAGATAAAACAACCGGGGTAACGCAAATCTGTTTAGGAGAATCACCCTCTGAGAGGGTTTAAGGGGCGACTTCCTGATGTTTCGACACCATCCGTCCAAAGCTTCCACCGGGTTGGGTCGAATCACGCCCACCCAGGGGTTAATCCTAAACCCTAAATACTTGACCGTTTCAGCAATGGTGGTAAGTTGCAGGGCCCTGCCACCCAGAACCCATGGGTCGCAGTCATTGACCGAAAAGGAGCCGCTGCAGGGCCTCAGGAGGAAGCTGCGACATTTACCGGGTTGTACTCTGAGGCCCATGCTCTGACAGAAGGTGTCTAGCAAGTCCAAGTTGTGCGCCATGTCGCCCCAAGATCCTCCCAACAGTACTAGGTCATCAGCGAATGCCAGAGACACCACTGTGTGACCTGCCACGGTGTACCCTCTGCCGAAGCGTTCGAGGCCATGAAATAGGGGGTCCATGGCAAGGTTGAAAAGCAGGGGGGAGAGAGGGTCGCCCTGCTTAACACCAACCCTCACGTTGATATCGGGAGTGTTTCCATCCCCGACCTCGACACTCGTCGTACTGCCCTCGTAGATCTGCTGGATCAGACCTACCACATGGGGATCCACTTTAATCTGCCCAAGAGCTGACAGGATGTGCTCATGGGAGACGGAGTCGAACGCCTGTGCAAAGTCGATAAATGCTACTGCGAGTTGGCTGCGCTCCTCTTTGCAGTGGCGGATGAGGCCTCGCAGTACCTCTAGGTTTTCCGCACACCCGGGGGTAGGACGGAACCCCCTCTGTCTAGGGTGGATCGGGCACGCCTCCGACATTCGCTTTGTGATCACCCTAGTGAAGAGCCTTAAGATCATCGACCCGATGGTGACCGGTCTCCAGTTGCCGATCCCCATCACCGCTCCTGGGTCAGATGTCTTTGGAATTAGCACCGTTCGACTTTTCTTCAGGCGGGTTGGCACGACTCCCGTGAACCACTATATGTTGAACAGCTGAGTGAGGGTCTTGCACTTGGGGTCCCAACTGAGAATGTCCCTTTTCCCAATCCTGTCTGGGCCCGGTGCGGAGTGTTTCAAAGCTCTCTGGAGGCTTAATTGGACTTCGCCCGGGGAGATGGTTCCTAAGAGGTGTGTGTTGTCAGCACACACCTCGGCCCGAAATTGACCCAGCCCGCTGAAGGAGGAGGGAACCTCCCACTTGTTGTGAAATGCCTCGTAAACCTCTCATATTGGACAGCGCCCTTCCGTCTTCCCTTCTAGTATCTCTTTCGCTAAGCGGGCCGGGTCGGTTCTGTACTTGAGTTGGTAGTGGTGGTAAGCACGGCGTCGGGCGAGACTATGTCGGCGCCACCTGCCCCTCAAGGGCCTACGAGATCTCCTCGTCGATCTCCGCTCTGAACTCCCCCCCACCCCCACCCCCCCCAGGGGTCCATCCCTGGAGAGCCCTTTGCGTTGCCGCCTCGACCAGCTCGGGTAGCTCCCCCGCTACAATCACCATTTTCTGGGCTTCCATTTTTCCGCTCTCTGGTAAGGTACGCTGTCTTGGGGGAACCGACGCACTCGCGGCAGGCTCAGACGGAGTCCCACCGTCCCTAGCAGCATGGGACCTAAGCCGTTTTGCGGGCCCATCCGCTTCGGCAGTTCGGGCTCCCGCTCCCCCCGCCACTTGAGTAGGTGCCGTGTCACCCCTCTGCCGTTTATGAGAGATCCGTTTCCGACTGTGAATGTCAGGGTGGATGTGCAGTTCATGCATACTCCGCTCCCGCTCTGTGGCAAACCGAGCGTCACACCCCTCGCAACAGGCTGCCCCGGCCGGCGCAGTTTCCCTCAAGCCTCTACATTTAGGGATGTGACATGCTATAGAGTGCCCAGAATCGGAGGTTTTTCCGCATTCTCTGCAGCAGTATCTAACGAGCGCTTCACCATGAGTGTCAAGTCAAGTCAAGTCATCTTTATTTATATAGCGCTTTTTACAATGCAAATTGTGGCAAAGCAGCTTTACATTAATAAGAAAATGGTGTCATTGTGCAGCCTATTCTATATATTATTGATTCATTCCGTTGCAAATATCAGTAGTTATTAGTCTAGTTAATTTAGGTATATCAGCACTGCAGAAAACAGTGACGTAATCGTCCGGCTCAGCTCAGTTCGCATACAACGGCGCCAATGCAGGCATATTAAAAACACTGCTGAATATCAAGCAAGTGTCCCCAACTTAAGCAAGCCAAAGGCAACAGCGGCAAGGAACCAAAACTCCAACAAATGGAGAAAAAAACCTTGGGAGAAACCAGGCTTAGTCGGGGGGCCAGTTCTCCTCTGGCCAACAGTGAACACTTGTCTGATACTCAGGCAGAGTTACAGGTCATTAAACTGATTTGGAATCGCAACAGTCAAAATATTTAATCCAGTTCCATCTAGTTTAAGATCTTTTTGATCACGCCGGTATGGGACGGTTTGTTGGGATATGTGCCACTGGCTGATGAGTCGGTAAGGTCTTCACAAAGGATGAGCTAGTTAACACAGTCTCCGCCGACACCACAGGGCCACACTGCTGCCGCACACAGGCACAGGTTCCCCGTCCGACCCGGACACGGCCCGGATCCAGCCAATCACGTTAATTGGTAAACCTCGGGATAAGCAGAGAGACAAAAAATTAGCGTAGACGCCATTCTTCATTCCGATGTAATGAGTACATCTGGTGTTATAGGAAGTGTTCCCGGTTACGGCTGACCTGATCTATGCAGCCTAACAATCCTTTAACAGATATGAAGACAAAAGTTTATAGTGCGTCATGTGTATGCCAGGTTAAATAGATGCGTTTTTAGTCTAGATTTAAACTGACAGAGTGTGTCTGCTTCCCGAACAATGCTAGGAAGATTGTTCCAGAGTTTAGGTGCCAAATAGGAAAAGGATCTACCGCCTGCGGTTGATTTTGATATTCTAGGTATTAACAACTGGCCAGAATTCTGAGATCTTAATAGACGCGAAGGACTATAATGCATTAAGAGCTCACTCAGGTACTGGGGAGCTAAGCCATTTAGTGCTTTGTAAGTAATTAGCAAGATTTTAAAATCTATACGATGTTTAATAGGGAGCCAGTGCAGTTTTGACAGAACCGGGCTAATATATTCATACTTCCTGGTTCTAGTAAGGACTCTAGCAGCTGCGTTTTGGACCAGCTGTAATTTGTTTATCACGCGAGCAGGGCAACCACCCAGTAGATCATTACAGTAATCTAGTCTCGAGGTCATAAACGCATGAACTAGCTGTTCCGCATTTGTCATTGAGAGCATATGTCGCAATTTAGATATATTTTTAAGATGGAAGGATGCGGTTTTACATATGCTAGAAATGTGGCTTTCAAATGAGAGATTGGTATCAAAGAGCACACCCAGGTTCCTAACTGACGAAGACGACTTAACAGAGCAGCCATCAAGTGTTAGACAGTATTCTAGGTTATTATGTGCAGAAGTTTTTGGTCCAATAATTAGAATCTCTGTTTTTTCTGAATTTAGTAGTAGGAAATTACTAGTCATCCAATTTTTTATATCAGCTACGCATTCTGTTAATTTTGAGAATTGGTAGGTTTCGTCAGGGCGCGAGGAAATATAGAGCTGAGTATCATCAGCGTAACAGTGAAAGCTAATGCCATGCTTCCTAATGACATCTCCCAAGGGTAGCATGTACAGAGTGAAAAGCAACGGTCCTAGAACTGAGCCTTGTGGTACTCCATGTTTAACTTGTGATCGAAATGACATCTCTTCGTTTACTACTACAAACTGATAACGGTCAGATAAGTATGATTTGAACCATGCCAATGCATTTCCACTAATTCCAGCATAATTTTCTAGTCTATTCAAAAGAATATTGTGGTCGATAGTGTCAAAAGCTGCTAATAGAGAGATACAACCACGATCTGATGATAAGAGCAAATCATTTGTAACTCTAATGAGAGCAGTCTCAGTACTATGGTACGGTCGAAATCCTGACTGGAAATCCTCACAGATACCATTTCTTTCCAAGTAGGAACTAAGTTGAGATGATACTGCCTTTTCTAGTATTTTTGACAGAAAAGGTAGATTGGAAATCGGTCTGTAATTGACTAATTCACCAGGATCAAGTTGTGGTTTTTTAATAAGAGGTTTGATAATAGCCGGCTTAAAATTTTTCGGTACGTAACCTAGTAATAAAGATGAATTAATGATCTTAAGAAGAGGATCTATGACCTCTGGAAGCATCTCTTTCAATAGCTTAGTCGGTATAGGGTCTAACATACATGTTGTTGATTTTGATGACTTAATAAGTTTAGACAATTCTTCCTTTCCTATAGCAGCGAATGAATGGAATTTTTCCTCAGGGATGCTAAAATCCACTGTCTGATGTGATACTGTAGTAGACAGTTGCATGGCTATAATTTTCTCTCTAATGTTGTCAATCTTGCAAGTAAAGAAGTTCATAAAGTCATTACTGCTGTGCTGTTTGGAAACATCAGAAGTTGAGGCTGTATTTCTCGTTAATTTAGCCACTGTATTAAATAAATACTTAGGGTTGTGTTTATTTTCTTCTAAAAGATTTGAAAAATAAGCAGATCTAGCGGTTTTTATGGCCTTTCTGTACTCCATCATTTTCTCTCTCCATGAAATACGAAAAACTTCTAGTTTTGAATTCTTCCAGCTGCGCTCCATTTTTCTTGCTGCTCTCTTAAGGGCCCGAGTGTGCTCGTTATACCATGGCGTTGGACTAATATCCTTAATCTTTTTTAAGCGCAAAGGAGCGACAGAGTCTAGAGTGTTGGAAAAGAGAGCGTCAATAGTTTCTGTTGCAACATCGAGTTCTTCTAAGCTGTCTGGTTTGCTAAGTTGATGAAACTGATCAGGAAGATTATTAATAAAGCAGTTTTTAGTGGTGGAAGTGATGGTTCTAACATATTTATGGCAGACAGGCGGTTTTCCAGCCTTGGTTAAATGTAGCACGCATGAGACTAGATAATGATCTGAGATGTCATCGCTCTGCTGCAGAATTTCAACGGCATCAATATCGATTCCATGTGACAATATTAGATCTAGAGTATGATTACGACAATGAGTTGGTCCTGACACGTGTTGTCTAACTCCAATAGAGCTTAAAATATCTGTTAATGCCAATCCCAAAGCGTCTTTTTCATTATCTACATGTATATTAAAATCACCAACAATAAGGACTTTATCCACAGCCAGTACTAACTCCGAGAGAAAATCAGCAAATTCTTTGATAAAGTCTGTATGGTGCCCTGGTGGCCTATATACAGTAGTCAACACAAATTTCAAATGAGATTTGTCACTTACATTATATACCGTTACATAGAGCACCATCACTTCAAAAGAGATATATTTGAAAGACTTTTGAGTAATACTAAAGATATTACTATAGATAACAGCAACACCTCCCCCTTTACCTTTCTGACGAGGTTCGTGTCGATAATAGTAACCTTGAGGGCTAGACTCATTTAAAGTAATGTAATCGTCTGGTTTTAGCCAGGTTTCTGTCAAACACAGCACATCTAGATTATTTTCTGTGATAATATCATTTACTATAAGTGCTTTTGAAGAAAGGGATCGAATATTCAGCAACCCAAGCTTTATCATTTGTTTATCTTTATAATCTCTGTTTACTACTTGTTGAACATCAATTAAATTATCACCCGTAAATGGGTTTGGAAGTTTTCTGTATTTATTAGTTCGGGGTACAGACACAGTCTCTATGTGATAATATCTAGGTGAAATAGTCTCTATGTGTTGGGATTTATCTGAATTCTGTGACGTGAGACAGCTAGCAGACGGTCGGTTTAGCCAGTCTGTCTGCTTCCTGACCTGGGCCCCAGTTAGTCAAGGTTGAGCTCTAAGACTATGTGCCATATTACTAGAGAGAAGAGCGGCACCACCCCAGGAGGGATGAATACCATCTCTTTTCAACAGGTCAGGTCTGCCCCAAAAACTTTTCCAATTGTCTATGAAACCTATATTATTCTGTGGACACCACTTAGACAGCCAGCCATTGAGTGATGAAAGTCTGCTAATTATCTCATCACTCCTACGAGCAGGAAGGGGTCCAGAAAAAATTACAGTGTCTGACATCATACGTGCGATTTCACACACCTCTTTAATGTTAATTTTGGTGATCTCCGACTGGCGAAGTCGAACATCATTAGCGCCGACGTGAATAACAATCTTAGAGTATTTACGATTAGCATTAGCCAGCACTTTTAAATTTGCTTTGATGTCAGGCGCTCTGGCTCCCGGCAAACATGTGACTATGGTGGCTGGTGTCTCTATTTTCACGTTCCGTGTAATAGAATCGCCAATAACTAGGGCACTTTCAACAGGATTCTCAGTGGGTGCGTCACTGAGTGGGGAGAACCTGTTTGATGTTCTAATCGGAACGGAAGAGTGGTGTTTTTTCACACGACTAGGCCGCCTCACAGTCACAAAGTTGTTCCTTACCGTGTTCGTAGACCGATCCGACTTACCAGTTGTTTGATGAACTTGTAGAAAAAGGAGAGCGCGACAGAAATGACGATGGGCACGGATAACACAAACTAGCGTAATGCTAACGCGTTGTGATGGTGATTTAGATTAAAAGATTAAAAACTAGCGATGTCAGATTAATGTGATAGGCAATATAAGACAATATCAGATATATAGTGAAGATAAAGTAGACAGCAAACAATGACAATAAATAGATTCAAAACAAAGCTATACGGAGCAACAGACTCAAACAATTCAGCAGTGAGGCAGACAGGAGCAATCGAATCACCAGTATCCGTCATTATAAATAAGTCGTTAAAAACCTTTAAAAGTGCAGACTCAGTACTATGAAAGGCTCTGTAACCCGACTGGAAAGTGTCAAAAGTGCAATTCGTATCTAAAAAAGGCTGTAACTGTGCAAGTACACTTTTCTCTAAAATCTTCGACAAAAACGGAAGTTTAGAAATAGGCCGATAATTTAATAAAATTGTAGGGTCAAGACCAGTTTTTTTTATCAACGGTTCAACAACAGCCTTTTTACAAAAAGAGGGCACAATACCTGATGACAAACTGCTATTGATGATTTCCCTGACATAAGGGCCAATAGTCACCCAAACCTCTTTAAAAAAGCGAGGAGGAACGGTGTCAGCGGAAGAAGATGAGGGTTTTAAAGAATTGACAATATCTGTAAGAAATGACAATGACACAGGCTTAAATTGATTAAAAATATAAGGGCACTGTGTCATTATAGGAAGATGAAACAAGGGGGGCGATATATTGGCTCTGATAATAGCGACCTTGCTATTGAAAAATTGCAGAAAATTTTCACATGTTTCACGTGACAATTCCAATATAGTGGTAGGACTGGGGTTTAAAAAAACACCAATAGTTTTAAACAGAACCCGAGGCTTATTTATATTGTTTAATATGATATCTGAAAGATATTTTGTTTTTTCAGCTTTAACAATATTCTGATAAGTTCTCCAGCTGTCTTTAAGGATCTGGTATGAGACATGAAGTCCGTCTTTTTTCCACCTGCGCTCTGCCTTTCTGCACTCACGCCTTGCTGCGCGTGTGGTGTCATTGAGCCACGGCTCTTTGTCGGTTTTAGGGCGCCTGGCCTTCAGAGGGGCTAAAATGTCCAAGACATCAGTACAGGTGGAAATGAAAGATTCCACAAGTTGTTCCGTGTCTAAAGGGGCGACAGGGCTAATTTGAGCTTGAGCTGACGTGAACAGAGGGGAAAAACCAGCGGCAGTGTCAGGCTTGATAAGGCGGCCGAATCTCACGGGAACGGGCAGTTTTGTAAGAAGTTTTAAATTAAAATTAAAAATGACAGGACTATGGTCGGAAAATACTGCATCACCCACACATACATTATCAACAGGAAAACCATAAGACAGTACAAGATCTAAAGTGTGTCCATGCATTTGAGTCGGTCCAGTGACATTTTGTACAAAACTAAAGGCATGAATCAACTCTAAAAACTCCTTAGCCATAGGCTTAGATGGACAACAAACATGTACATTAAAATCACCTACGATTAAAATCCTATCATAGTTAATTCTTATAGCAGCAATAAAATCTGAAAATTCTTTAATAAAGTCTTTGTTGTGCTTGGGTGGCCTATAAATGACCGTGCACAACACTGGTTCAGTCTGTCGTTCAGTCTGTCGTAGTTCAAAACAGCTCAGTTCAAACGAAGAAAAAGACATCATCGATAACGATTTATGAGATAAACAGCTTTTTAAGATCGTAGCAATACCTCCTCCACGACCAGTGGTTCTTGGTGTGTTAATAAAAGTACAGTCATGAGGTAAAAGCTCAGAAAAGGCAATGGACTCACCAGCATTTATCCAGGTTTCAGTTACGAACAATAAATCCAGAGAATGCGATTTGAAGAAATCCTGCAAGATGAATGTCTTATTCATCAGCGATCTCGTGTTAACAAGTGCACACTTTGTTGAAGTCTGGGTATCATCAGCCGCTGGAGCTGCCCGGCCCAGCGGCAAGAGGTGACCGGGGTTCACGCCACCTGAAACCCCGAAAGGAGGGCGGCGGGGGCGCAGCGTAAAAAGGACCTTGTGTGGTCCTACAACTGGGACCAGGCAGGCGCCGACAGGAGCAAGCTTGCGCCGAGAGATATATCGGTGAAAACAATCCTCGTAATCCTGCGGAACACTGTCTGGGGACCAAGTTGATTCCGGAAAAAGAGCCAGCCAGGATTTGAGCTTTACTAGCCGGCCACCTCGCACTCCTCGGCGTCTGCGTTTTCTGGGAAGCAGTGCCCTTACCCGAAGCAGGTACGCTGGCACATCAGCCAGGTAAGAGGGACGTGGTTTGTTTTGTCCATAACAGTTGTATTCCGCACACGAATTCCCAAAGTCTTTGATTTTCAACAATTCCTGGCGATCATACACCAGCAGAGAGTCAATGGTCCTTGTGACAGACGTTAGAAACAACAAAAAACAAATCAGACTGAGCTGAGTCAAGCAGCGAGCCAGACACACCGGCGCCATCTTGCTCGTGCTCGTTGAGGCGCGTTCGCGGTTAATGGAACGTATTGTCTATTAGTGGTGGGAATCATTAACAACTAGTACTAGTATTGACGTGTATTGCAGAGTGACTATGGTGACATTATCAACACATTGATTATTATAATTGGAGCATGTTGATGATATCAAAACACAGTGATTCAGCTATACTTGATACATTGATAGAACATCATCTAAGATTCAAAGTCTTTGTGTAAAAACTACCGCTCAGTAAAAAATCTAATTCGTACACTACATGTACAAAAGTATTGGAGCAATTTGTCAACTCAATCACTCAAAACATTAGACCTGAGTATAAGATCAAGTAGTGATGTCCTTGTCACATCCTAGTCATGCAGTTTGCATTCAGAAAAAAAACAAATTGGTCCTTAAAGACATGGTTGGTTAAGTTTGCTGTGGAACTTGTCTTTTTTTGGGGGGGGGGGGTGATGCACTGAGCTGGGGGTTGCCTATGGATGCTCGATGCTGGAGGATTTGGCGTCACCTTTGACCTTGTTAACTTTAGTTAACTTTACTGTGAATTATGTTGACATGTTTTTCTGTTCTGAAACAGACTGGGAAGATCACAGCAGACAGCTTCAGAAAAAGCTTTTTGGAGTGGGAGGCTGTTAGATTTGAGGTGGATAAGATCTGCAGGGAGGAGCATTTTGTCTGTCCTGCGTGCACCCCAGACATGCTTGCTGTTTCTGTGGACGGAAATCGCAAGCACTACCGCTTTAAGAATGCAGCAAGGTACTTACAAAATGTGTGTAATTTGCAGTGTTGTTAAAGTAACCTTTGCTGTGTCATATTGAAGGTCAGTGTGTACCTTTCTTTAATTTAGATCTGAAGAAAAAGCCTTATTTGATGGCATCTTCATTGCAAAAGATGATGAAGTAGAGAGATTTGTGGATTACATTCATTCTACCACCAACCATGTAAACTTGTTGTATAATATTTCTAAAAACACCACCAATAACATCTTAAAGTTGACATTGTTTGGGTGAGTCCTGACTCAGGCATGAAAATCCCTCACCTTTCGGCGAAATTCGCCGTTTTGAAACCAAAATAGGTGACCTACGTGAATCGTGTAGATTTGATGAGAAAAGTTTTTGGAAGGGAGGGGGTATTCATATTAAAGGCAGTGCGAACAGGTCCAAAGTACGCTGGTACGATTTGTCACTCTAAACTACGCAAAAACCTGGTGACGCCTCTGTGCACGCGCAGTCCTCAAATCAAGCAACAGCAAAAGAAGAGTTCGACCAATCATAGCACTAGGTTCTTCCCCCAAATAAGTGAGGGATGATTGACATGTGCGTAAAGCCTATCATTAAAAAGAGACTGAAAATCGACACCAAAGATTCCCGCTCGATCCAGCTTCCACTCCCGCCGTTTGACTGCTGAACAGTAGGCGACAGAAATCGCGGTACTTCTGACTCCTGAAGGTAAACGGCATGGGCTCGATGTGGAAAGGTGAAATATTGTATCGAGTTAACTTAATCCTCTGGATTCGATGATTATCTTAAAATACTCCGTCATTTATGTTCCCTCAGATAAGAGGAAGACCTCATTCAGCCATGCAAATGATAAAATGCTCAAGTAAAGCTGAACAATAAATCTTAATAAATTTGAAATCGCTATGGCTTAGTGATTATGAAAGTGCTGTGATTTATGGATGACTGATCAGCTTATCGATAAGCGCGAGTCTGGAGAAACAGGCGTACGTTTATTAATTCTCCGTGTTGAGCAACGTAGCCTGCATGTGTTACGTTATTGTGTTCATAATAACTCGAGTACCTAATTATGTTACATATTTATTTTGTACGAAAACTAGCGCGTTAGTTAATTATGGATTAAAAAGTAGCGTAGTATCAGTGCTGCGCGAGCCGTCTCTCACAAACCCGGACGCGCGCACACAGACATAAGATAATTGTAAAATGAAAATTGACAGACTAAGTTTAAATTTTGTTCTTGCTTGTGGTTTTTTTTCTGTCAAAATGTCAGAAAGCATTTTGTATTATCCATCCGTGTTTTTAAAATTAGTTAAATGACGGACGTTTTACTGTTAACACAGCCCTCATTACATGTCGGATTCGTCTAAATTATACTTGACATTCTTTTTAGAAGAAGTGATTCGTTTTGCTATTATTGGACTTCAGTTCATTGTCTATTCATTGTCAACTATAAATATGTTTGTACTGACTAACATTTATTCAGCTAATGTGTGCCCTGTTTAAAATGTAGACCTACAATGTTCAAATGCAAAGACAGCGCGTGACAAACAGAAGCCCTTTTCCCTGTGGTAATTAGTATCATATTAGGATATTGGGATAAGAGAAAAGGGCGAGGCTGAGACATGTGGCAGAACAGCAAAAGCGGGCCATGGAGACACTGGTGGTTCAGGCAAAGAAGAAAATATGAGATCTGGTTCTGAGAGTATTACAAACTGTTATGTAAATTATCTTTGGCAATAAAATGTATTAAAATCTGAATTACATAACATTTTATTGGCTGTCAATCATGATGGAAGAGTAGACGAGTTAAGTTACAGCATGTCCACCATCTCTTGTGGGGGTTATGCATTAAGCCATTTGTGGTGCCCTTACCACATTGTGCCTCATATACTGTAAATGTTAGACCCAGTGACAGGCTGGCATGAAATGGCTTGCATAATACTTAGTAAGGACGCCATAATAATTTTTGACTCATGGCTGAAGTCAAGTTTCTCCAGCTCTCCCCAGGTTGGCAAAAAAGCATCTCAAAATGCATCAGATTGATGCTTTAAAATATGGAATATTTAAAAGTTTTCTTACGGGGGAGCATGCCCCCCGACCCCCCTAGAGGGGTAACATCCTTCTCACCTTTTTCACCCCTGACCCGTTTTCATGCCTGTTTGTGTCACAGTGCTGACCACTCCAAATGGCTATAAATACCCATTGCATATATACCTATTTGTGTAGTCCAGTGGTTTTCAGCCCAGCACATGTTGTACGTCTCCCTCATCAGACACTCCCAATTCAGTTCATGCAGTCTAAAGTAACGGGGTGATGAGTTGAATCAGGTGTGATAAATGAGGAGCTGGAGTGCCTCCAGGACAGGCTTGAAAACCACTGGTGTAGTCAATACTCAGTTAACCCTCTGAGGTCGGCCGTCACGCCGGCGTGATTTACTCACTTTTTTCTCGTCAGTGTGAAAGAGACTCAAAATGCTCCGTCAATTTTGAACATACAATCAAGAGATATATACCATTGCAATCTGTGAAATGTCTACTTTGACTTGTGCACACTCATAGTAAAAACAAAATGTTGTGCTTTTTGCAAAATAAGCAAAACTAACATGATGCGTGAGCTGCGATCTCTCTCCGAATGAAATCCATTCTGATAGTCATAAGAAAATGAACGGTAACTTAGTGAATACTATTCACACAAATATGAAACGCATGTCTAAATAAACGTTGAAATGTCAGGTTTTAAATCATGTAAGTCAAATCTAAAACAAATATTCTCTGTTTATGTAATCTGTTTGAAAACGGAGAGAAATCAGTCGTTCGCGAGCCAGCTCATTATCTGTAATGTGACCACGCCCACGGAGAGCGCGCGCTATTCAAACACAAATTCTGAGGCGATTACTGTAACAGAGTTAACGCCCACATATGCATCTCACACGCCCCCCGGTCAATGCAATAAAAAACATGAAGTTTCTTCATAAGATTCACTGAACGTTCATCGCGTTTTGAGGATGGCACGCTACTCTGGTAATGAAGCCCTTCAGATGATTCTGGACAGCGAGGAAGAATTCACCTTTTCCTCAGAGGACGATTGCAACTCAGATGACAAACGGGTGCATTTCGAACAGTTGTTTAGTGTTATATAATTCTTTTTCTGATAATATAGAAAGTCCTAGTCCTAGTTTGGACTTTTGTGATATTTTTCGCTCAGTTTTGGTGATCTATGATGTGATTCACAGCGAATATATTTTATATTCTTGTATATTCTTATATATTCGTTTATATATTTTTATATATCATGCAATAATACGGCCTTAATTGATAATAAATCCCAGACATTTTCCTTGCATGATGCTCCCTTTTATTCAGCATGGATGTGTTAAATTGATAAAACAACAATAGTAAAGACTTGTTAGGAAAGATTTTTATTCTGAATAAATGCTGTTCTTTTTAACTTATTATTGATCAATACATCTTGCAAAAAGTCTTGTTTCCAACATTGGAACATTCAAATCTTGTTTCCAACATTGATAATAAAGCAGCACATTAGAACGATTTCTGAAGGATCATGTGACACATAAAGTAAATACAATAAAACAGATTAAATTCTGTGAATCTCCTTACATTCTTAGTTCAAGATGCTTCACAGCTTTGGTCTTTGGATGGGCCGTTAGCCACTGGGGGAGTGTCTTTTGTCTCCCCTGGTGTGAATTGCTAATGTATTCATGGCCATCACCACTCTCACGCATACAGCAGTGGTGACACAAAAACTGATTTACAAAATTTAAATCATTATATTGCTGTTTGTGTTGAAGCATTCAGAATGATTTCCACATCATTGTGTAGTAAAAATTCTAGCCTACAAGCTTGATAACTCAAAAGTCTTGTGAACAACTATTCAGTATGTGTTTTATGGCCTTATTGCAAGGGCATTTTTTTTGCCAAAACTTACTAACCACGCATAATCTTTATTTTTAAAATAATGCAAACATGTACATCTATTTTGCTCACATATTATTGTAGCAGAGTTTGTGCTGAATACAGCAAAATTACATGTTGGCCAATAGTATGTTATTAGTAGCTGAAATAAGCACAAATGTCAGAGCATGTAAAACTACTCCAGGACCCCAAATCAGCCTCAGACCCCAGAGGGTTAAAAATAAAAATATTGCATACTGTACCTGACTCTCTGTAGAGAGAGCTGGCCATCGAAGAATCATCTGGCTGATGTGAGGCTTCTCATTAACAACTTCTTTTCTGTGAAGAGCATAACTGCCATGTTTCAGTCTGTAATGTTTAAATGCATTTAAACATTAATTCAACTATATTTAATACAATGGCTTTTTTTTAAGTTTTAAAGCTTGTTTATATTCACTCAGCAGATTTATTACATTTGTCGTGCTGTCGAACGTTCTGCTCCACTGGAAGCACAACATGAAGGGCTTAAGCGGGACCGTGTCTGCTGCAACAGTGACAAAACCAACTAAATGACATCTGAAAATAACATGGTCTGTTTAAAGTAAGTTTTCTACGCTCGCAAACAATCCCTCGATGAAACAGTGAGAACAACGCACAGACGGAAAGGGCCGCGGAGCTCAGCTCACGGGAGTTCAGGCTTGGCGCCATGAATTATGCGTGACGAACTCTCGCGGGTAAAACGGGACCATGCCCACGCTAGGGCTGTAGTCAAGTCCACCTTTGTCGAGTCCAAGACAAGTCCAAGTCCAGGACTAGTCGAGTCCAAGTCAAGTCCAAGTCCAAAGAGGTTCGAGTCCAAGTCAAGACCGAGTCCAAATGAAACAGAAAAAAAAATCCTCTTCAAGACCACAGACTTAACTATTGATAATGTATGTGATGCGAGAAACAGCACATCTTCTATTCTAAGATAATCATTTTGCATTATTATTTGTAATGATCAAAAATCATGTGCAGAGTAACAACACTGCAGAATCAAATTAGGCCATTTTAAATAGTTTAGGTATAGCAATTTCACTCAAGTCACATAAAGCTGAAGTGCAACTTCACATTTTCAGTGTTTTTATTAACATTCAATGGGAAATGTAACAAATAACAAGCTACACAGATGAGATTTAGCAAAATCACTAAAAGCGATCCTTCCGCTGGACAAGTTAGTCCCTGACCTTAAACAGCGACAAAGGTTACATATTTGAAGCCATTAGATGGCGGCAAAGATTGTCTTGAGCAAGTAACTCAGTCACAAACTTTTATATTTGAAACTTCTGAATCTGAACATGAAAAGATGCAAATGACAAATGCTTAGTGTCAGCAGGGCACGGGAAACCCGTTAACTGTTTAAAGCAGCGGTCCCCAACCTTTTTTGCGCCACGGACCGGTTTAATATCAGACAATATTTTCACGGACCGGCCTTTAAGGTGTGGCGGATAAAAACAACAAAATAAAATGGGGTATTTTTTAAATATTATAATAAACGTGAATCCAATGTGTAGGCTTACTCGCAACTTTATTAGCAGCGTCCTCGTAACATCGCGCCAACAACATAACATGAGTAACATCCTCTCTGCCCCCTAACGCTCTCTGGCGGGCTTGGTGCGTGTAAATCACCTGTTGCGATGAATCCATATTTCAAGTAGGACTCCTGGTATTGTCTGTTAAATGCAGCTTTCTTTTTCTTGGAAATCGTAGGCTCTTCTTCTGTCTCCTCACTGGGCCGTTTCCCCTTCGCAAAGAAGCTTTCCAGAGACGTTTGTTTTTTTACTCATTTTGCTAGCTTGTGTGTTTATTTTTAGCGGTAACGTATCACGTGACCTAAACAAGCGTTGCTATGCGCCAAGAGTGAGTCATAGACGGATGTAACGGAGAGAATTTGAAGTTGAGATGCTGACTCGCGATCTTCGCAGTAGTGAACGCGCCAGAGAGAAATGCACATTTCATACTAATTACATAAGTCAGTTTTTTTTTTTTTTAAATAAGTTATTTATTCTTTCTGTGCGGTCCGGTACCAAATGACCCACGGACCGGTACCGGTCCGCGGCCCGGGGGTTGGGGACCTCTGGTTTAAAGGACAAGATCGCAGCGGACATTGGAACAATTTTTTTATTATGAACATAGGACTGGCCTGAAGGAAAATGCGAAATCTGAATGCAGGTAAGTTAATACACTCGGTCACTCGATATATCTCCCATAATACAGTAAGCTTCAATGACAATGACAATTGAGAACAAACATATGTTTGCGTTGCTAAGAGTGCTTGCTCAGGGTGTTGTGCAGTGATAGGCAGAACCGTTGGGTGAAGCCGTGTTTCATCGTGAAAAACAAAACAAATAAAAAAAAAACACAGCTATAGACCAATCAGAATCAAGCACTGGAATTAACCTTTTTACAACAGGCGACCAATGTCAATGCCCGTTCTAGATGTGTTGTGAATTTTCTGATCAAGCGCGCTCATATAGTGCTGGACTCGGTCGAGACCAACTAGAACATTTGGCGAGACCAATGACCAAGTGCGAGTGCAAATACCAACGAGTCCAAGACAAGTCCGAGACAATAAAAAAACGTCTCGAGTCCGGACTCGAGTACTACAGCACTAGCCCACGCCAACCACGTAAAAAAGCCTGGTCGGTGAAAACACCGCGACCTGTTTAACGATGTTTTAGTGCTCGCAAATAGCTCTTAAAAAATAAAATGTAACAATAAACAGACTACAAAGGGCCGCGAGATACCGTCATTGAAGTGGTATCATGTTCACTGCGCGAGAGTTAGTAATCTTCCAAGTTGGGCAGCGAAATTCCTTAACCCTTTCGCACGTAAGTTTAAAATATTCTGGCTGAGCCCCCAGCGTGAGTTTTTTCAAGGCGACCGTTATTTAGAACGTGTCACTTTATTGTTTCCATGGTGACGCGTCATTGCTTGTCACGTGACAGACGGTAGCCATAATAGCGCTGTATGACTGATGATCTGCTTTTATTTCATTTTTCTTTTTTTATTCAAAATATTAACACATTTGATGACTATAGCATGAAATATCTGATATTCCGATTGTCAAATATGTGCAAGTGGATGTGTTTTGCTGTTTAAACACTTTTATAATGATCGCGTTAGTTGAGCTATACGCGCGATGGGCGCCGCCATGTTAGTTTGCCCCGCAGTACAGAGAATCGCGTCTGTTGGTTTTAAAACACGTGAATTCATCCACTTATCCCGAAATACATGAATGTAAGTGAGCCGGTGAACTGAGAGAAGAAGAGAGTAAACTTTACAGTTACTTACACAATGTGTATCTGATATGAAAGAGCGTGTCGTCTAATTATTATGGAAATGATTGTTATTGCCGCTCCCATAGACGTCAGTGTGTGTTTTACAAACTCTAAATGTATTGATTTGTTAGTTCTTATGTGCATTTAAATGTCTGAAACCTAAAATAAACATTATGTGGTTGAAAACACTGCATATTTGTGATATATTGACAGCGCTGAGCGCGTCTGTCACTTGTTCAGCGCCAGAGAACGCGCGCAAGGACATTTGAATTTGGCAGTTGATCACGTGATGCGCTGAACGTTCTAATCACACCGGTGTGATCGTACGCTCCAGGGACCAGCCAAGACTAATCACACCGGTGTGATCGTACGCTCCAGGGACCAGCCAAGACTAATCACACCGGTGTGATCGTACGCTCCAGGGACCAGCCAAGACTAATCACACCGGTGTGATCGTACGCGTCAAAGGGTTAAATTGTGTTTTTCATTACTCACAATCACCCCTTTGATAAAAAGAAAGGGAAAAAAACAGATGAACAGCTGATGTCATTACTATGCCAGTCGTGTCAGGTGTTCAAGCAGGACCCGATCGAGCACGAGTAAAAATGCGACACATACTTAAAACAGTGTCTTTTAATACTCACAAACAGCCTAAGGCTTTGTAGACACAGAGAAATTTGGCGTAGCCTCTATCATGTGTGTGGATGATGTTGAAGAGGTTTATAAATTTTTATGTCCATGTAAAAATGTTATTTTGGTGTCGCTTGCCTCATACAAGGCTTGGTAGACACAGAGAAAGTTGGCGTAGCCTCCATCATGTGTGGATGATGTTGAAGAGCTTTAGAAAATTTTAAACTTGCCTCATACACGGTTTTGTAGAAACATTTTTTTTTTAATTTTCACCCCATTAAGTGAAAAATTCTTTCATAACATCCACTAATCAATTATCATCTTCTATACTTTTTAATTTTTGTAACTCAAATGTGTTTGGAGTCATTGTTTTAAAATTGACATCAACCTGTATTAGATCCATTCACTATAAAACGTATTTTTTATCTCTCTTTCTTTCTCAGTTTCACAAGCTCATTCTCAGACAGAGTGGAAGTCTCTTTTTTTGTTTGTTTCTTTACAATATTTGCGAATATGGCCAAGTTGTGTCCATTTAAAAAGCTTCTCGTAGAAGTCACAAGCAATATGCCCTTTCTTACCACACTGGTAACATTTTATGTCATCTTGTGGCTGGGTTTCAGCTTTAACCACAGCAGCCGACACTTTGTATATATTTTGATCATTGTAGTAATTTGCTCAAATGGATGAAATATATTCACAACTGAATCACAACATGTTATGATTAATTATGAATATGAATCAACTACGAAGGGAATTAGGGTTAGGGTTAGGATAATCAATAATCAATTATCTATATGGATAATCAATTACAACAAATTATTATTAATTATGAATATATACGGTCTAAAATTATTTCTAGCTTTAGAGTTAATTTTATAAAGACTGGTCTGTTTTGTCCAGCAAAACTATCAGACCGATTTTCTCATCAATTCTAGAACGGAAGTTTTCTTCTCTGGCCACGAAAAGGAAACTTATTCTAGTACTTAAAAAGCATATAGCTAGCGTAATCAAACGTTAAAGGGATTTGGTTCATGTACAGTTGTGTTCAAAATTATTCAACCCCCCAATGCTGTAAATGGTTTTAGAGAATTTAGAGTACATTTGTAATTGAATTCAGAATGAAATCCTACAAGGACTTCTTAAAGAAGCATATGCAACTAAAATGACATCAATTGGTTTTGTAATACAGTAGTAAATGTTTCTTTTGTGAATTCTTCATTGACACAATTATTCAACCCCTTAAAGACTACCACTCTGAAGAACAGAGGTCCATTGAAGTGTTTTCAATCAGGTATTGAAAGCACCTGTGGATGTCAGGGAGCAGCAATAAAGCCTAATAAGCACCAATTAGGCAGCTTTAAAATGACTGTGATACTCAGCTCCTTCTAGACATTTACTGGTGTGGTTACAAACATGGTGAAGTCAAGAGAATGGTCCAGGAAGACAAGAGAAGAGGTGATTACTCTTCACAGGAAGGGCAATGGCTATAAGAAGATTGCAAAGATGTTAAACATACCAAGAGACACCATAGGAAGCATCATTCGCAAATTCAAGGCAAAGGGCACTGTTGAAACGCTACCTGGTCGTGGCAGAAAGAAGATGCTGACTTCGACTGCTGTGCGCTACCTGAAGCGTAGAGTGGAGAAAAGTCCCCGTGTGACTGCTGAGGAACTGAGAAAAGATTTGTCAGATGTAGGTACTGAAGTTTCTGCTCAGACAATACGGCGCACCCTGCGTAATGAAGGCCTCCATGCCAGAACTCCCAGGCGCACCCCCTTGCTGTCTCCAAAGAATAAGAAGAGTCGACTGCAGTATGCCAAAAGTCATGTGGACAAACCACAGAAGTTTTGGGATAGTGTTCTGTGGACTGATGAAACAAAATTAGAACTGTTTGGGCCCATGGATCAACGCTATGTTTGGAGGAGGAAGAACAAGGCCTATGAAGAAAAGAACACCTTGCCTACTGTGAAGCATGGCGGGGGGTCAATCATGCTTTGGGGCTGTTTTGCTTCTGCAGGTACTGGGAAGCTTCAGCGTGTGCAAGGTACCATGAATTCTCTTCAGTACCAGGAGATATTGGAGGACAATGTGATGCAGTCCGTCACAAACCTGAGGCTTGGGAGACGTTGGACCTTTCAACAGGACAATGATCCCAAGCATACCTCCAAGTCCACTAGAGCATGGTTGCAGATTAAAGGCTGGAACATTTTGAAATGGCCATCGCAGTCACCAGACTTAAATCCGATTGAGAACCTCTGGTGGGACTTAAAGAAAGCAGTTGCAGTGCGCAAGCCTAAGAATGTGACTGAACTGGAGGCTTTTGCCCATGATGAATGGGCGAAGATACCCGTAGCTCGCTGCAAGACACTTGTGTCAAGCTATGCTTCACGTTTAAAAGCTGTTATAACTGTAAAAGGATGTTGTACTAAGTATTAAGATTGAATGTCACTTGGGGGTTGAATAAAACTGATAATGATGTGAGCAGAGAAAAGACATTTGTGGTTATTTCATTATAAATGCTATGTTATATTTGTCTGACCTACACGTGCCTCTTTGATTTAATTGTAAGCAGGATGACTGAATGATCAAAATCAATGTCAAACCGGCCAAAACAATCAATTTCAGTGGGGGTTGAATAATTTTGAACACAACTGTATATCGGAACTGGAGGCAGTGGAGCGGCAGATCCGGATCCTTCTCGAGAAGCAGGCCGAGCTACGTGAGCGGCAGACAGCGTTGGAAACTTCTCGTGCCGACGCTCGCCATCCCTCGGTAAGTTTGCAGCGCGATATTAACACTCCTGCTTCCTCTACGCCGTGTGTTTCTCTGCACAGGGCCCGAGCACCCAGGCACCTCAGAAACATTGCCAAGATACGGAATATGTTATCTATTTCTGATGCAGAAAAGTTAGTTCATGCTTTCATGACGTCTCGACTAGATTACTGTAATGCATTATTAGCTGGTTGTCCTGCTTCCTCTATAAACAAACTACAATTAGTACAAAATGCAGCTGCTAGAGTTCTTACCAGGTCAAGAAAATATGATCATATAACACCAATTCTATCATCTCTACACTGGATACCCATTAAGTTCCGTATCGATTATAAAGTATTGCTAATGACCTATAAGGCTCTAAATGGTTTAGCTCCCGTGTACTTAATCGATCTTCTATTGCCCTACAATCCGTCACGCTCTTTAAGATCACAAAACTCTGGACTTCTGGTTGTACCTAGGATAGCTAAGTCCACTAAAGGAGGGAGAGCGTTTTCACATTTGGCTCCGAAACTCTGGAATAGCCTTCCTGATAATGTTAAGGGCTCAGACTCACTCACCCAGTTTAAATCTAGATTAAAGACACATCTCTTTAGCCAAGCATTCACATAAATGCATCTCATATCAGATCAATTGCTCATTATGACTATCTTTGCTTAAAGTTATGAACAGCAGCTACGCTAATTATTCTCCTTTTGCTTTTCTTTTTTACCTCGGGATACCCGCCCCGAGGTGACTAGAGAGCACATCAGCTTCAGTCCGGATCCAGCCTCTTCAGAAGACCTCAGATGATCATCACCTGTGAAGAGACGGCGCCAGTTCCTGCGAGGACTTCAGAAGACGCAATCATCTGGATCAACATGCACATTGCCCAATTTTATGTCCTAATTATTGCTAATGTAATTTATTTTCCGGGAGCTCTTTGCTTCCTACTTCAGTTAAACTGCTAACTCTGATTGTAAATTAATTAACTAAATTATGTTATTTGCTGACTGTATTCTTTAAATTGTAATGTTGACATCTGTTCTCTGTAAAGCTGCTTTGAAACGATATGTATCGTGAAAAGCGCTATACAAATAAATTTGAATTGAATTGAATTGAATTATTTTTAAGTTACACATACTACATTGATTAAAAAAAATAAAAAAAAACGTTTGAATTTCTCATTCAATGTTAGTAATATTGTATTTAGAAATAAACAGTGTGTAATTCAGAGGAGAATATTGTTTAGTGTCATGAATTGTCATTGAGTGTCATCTCAAAAATAGGAATATGCTGCCCTCTAGTGCTCATTCAATATATTACATTTTGTTATTAATAGAATTCTTTTGAACCACATATCAGTTATCTGTTTGAATTTAACTTACACATACATCTTGAATATAAGAAATGAATTAAAATGTGTTTATTTATAATATTTGTATTATTATATATTGAAATAAAGAGACAATATTTTCAGTTATTTGAAAATATAAGAGAAATTCCTTTATTTTTTTTGTCCTTTCTTTAAACCTTCGCCATGGCAACAATAGCGCTATTCTTATTTTTACGTTAAACATACTACATTGATTTAAAAAAAAAGTTTGAATTTTTTATTCAATGTTAGTGTTATTGTATATAGAAATAAACAGTGTGTAATTCAGAGGAGAATATTGTTTAGTGTCATGAATTATCATTGAGTGTCATCTCAAAATACAACATTTTAAAGAAAACAAATATATTGATCTGATGTGCCGTAATCCAGAGTTCCGAGAAGATCGGAGAAACTTTTTTTTCGGACCCCAAAAAAACTGTACACCTTATAGTTTTTTTGGGTCTGAAAAAAAAGTTTCTCCGATCTTCTTGAAACTTTGTAATTCTGGGACCTGAACTGGGATCGATTTCCTTTTTCCGCTCACGTTCGTGCGAGAAACGCCCGACAGACTCGAAACTTAGATTAACGCGTTCGGCAGAGCGCCCTTAGTACGGTTCGGGTGTTTTAATCCTGAAAAATTGATATCAAATGTGCACAAGCATCTATAAACACTGTGTCCGCCAACCCATAATTTGTTATTGGGAACTGGGATCATTTACACTTACCTCTTCCCGTTCGGGCATTTTTCGCCCGAACGACCCGAAAGTTACAAAAACACGTTCGGCAGAGCGCCCTTAGTACGATTTGGGTGTTTTAATCCCGAAAAATTGATATCAAATTTGCACAAGCATTTATAAACTTGTGTCCACGAACCCCTAGTTTGCCTGCTTTTTTTATTGGGAAATGGGATCATTTGCACTTACCTCTTCCCGTTCGGGCATTTCTCGCCGGATTGACTCGAAAGTTGCGCTCCTGTCTACGTCTCGGCACCCTGTGCCGTAATCCAGAGTTTCGAGAAAATCGGAGAAACTTTTTTTTCAGACCCAAAAAAGCAGTAAGGTATAAATAAGTACACCTTATAGTTTTTTTGGGTCCGAAAAAAAAGTTTCTTCGATCTTCTCGAAAGTCGGGATTCCGTTCCAGGATGACCAGACTTGGACAGGACCGCAAGTTTGGTGGCGCTAGACCCTTCCAGGGCCGAGATACGGCGATCCCACGACAGGTTAATTCCATTGTAACGTTTTATGGGTTCGTGGACGGTGGAATGTTGGGACGAAACTTGGTGCTACGCACTCAGGGGGGCCTGACGAGCGCAGTAAATTAGTTTTTCTGACGACAGGACCTAACCTTCAAATTCATGAACTGGAAAGTTATAATGGGTTACTGAACTCTGGATTATGACACAAGGCGACCAGACTTAGACAGAACCGCCAGTTTGGTGGCGCTAGACCCTTCCAGAGCCGAGATACGGTGATCCCACGTCAGGTTAATTCCATTGTACCATTTTATGGGATCTTTGATGGGAACTGGGATCATTTGCACTGACCTCGTCCCGTCGGGGCATGTCTCGCCCGAACGACTCGAAAGTTGCGCTCCTGTCTACGTCTCGGCACCCTGTGCCGTAATCCAGAGGTTCGAGAAAATCAGAGAAACTTTTTTTTTCGGACTTTTTTTAAGGTGTACCCTTACTGCTTTTTTGGAAACTCTGGATTACGGCACAGGGTGCCGAGACATAGACAGGAGCGCAACTTTCGAGTCAATCCGGCGAGAAATGCCCGAACGGGAAGAGGTAAGTGCAAATGATCCCATTTCCCAATAAAAAAAGCAGGCAAACTAGGGGTTCGTGGACACAAGTTTATAAATGCTTGTGCAAATTTGATATCAATTTTTCGGGATTAAAACACCCAAATCGTACTAAGGGCGCTCTGCCGAACGCGTTTATGTAACTTTTGAGACGTAGACAGGAGCGGAACTTTCGAGTCGTTCGGGCGAGACATGCCCCGACGGGACGAGGTAAGCGCAAACGATCCCATTTCCCAATAAATAATTAAGGTTTTGTGGACACAGTTTTCAGGTTATATCCTTGGAAAACGCCAAATTGAAAAATTCTGAAACTCTGGACGAGGAAAGGTCTCGGGGGCCTCTATCGAATGAGACCATCCCCGACGCGCGTGGCCCCGGGGTCCCTGAGCTAGGGGCGGTGAAAGTCGAATATTTATCGGCCTATATCTCGGGAATGCCAAATTGAAAAATTCCGAAACTCGGGTCGAGGGAAGATCTCGCAAGCCTCTATCAAACGGGACAATCCCCGCGGTCGGGGGCCCTCGGGTTCGGGAGCTAGAGGCTCTTGAATATCGGGGTTTTGAGGAACGGCGATCCGCCAGGGGGCGTCCCCGAGCCTCGCGACGGATGTGTTCAGGTCGCGGTCAGATGGGGAGTATCTGAACCGAGTTTGAGTGCTCTGGGTCTTTCCGTTCCCGAGTTATGAGCGAAAGTTGACTTTTAATGGCCGCCGTCTACGGGGGCCGCCATTTTGTTTAGCGGCCGCCATTTTGTTTAACGCCCGACCTCTTTTGGCACGTATCTCAGCCAACGAGTGTCCGATCATCCCCAAATTTCGTCCCAGCGTAGAGCTCGACTAGACGGTTCCAACGAGACCAGCGGTCGAGGGATTAAACATGAAACATTGCCGTCTTTTACCGGGTCCAATTTCTCATCCCTTTCGGTCCAATTTCCCATCCCTCTGAAAACTCGTTCCATTTCCCCATCCCTTGCACCTGAAATCGGAGAGGCTATAAATACCCCCTGCTCGAGCAATCTTTGTCATTCATTTTACACATCTATACTTCATACACACCCACAACATCGCTCTCATATTTACAGATTTGCACCACGGTTCCCGACACGTTCCGCACTTTTTACCGCTCCTTATTACAGATGGGATTTGAGGATTGCCCGCTCTGCCACCAGCTCAGCTCTCACCTGAGCAACAGCCACGGTGTCAGGAACAAAGAGGAGCGCAAGCTTCTTCTGGCCATCGCTTCCGGGCGGGTGAACGTCCGCGAGGGCGTCTGCCCCGTGCCCGCTTGCGGCAAGGCCATCTCACGCATGGACCGTCACCTGAAGGCGCACTCCGAGCTTTCGCCAGAGACTCGGAGGCGCTTCTTCAAAGCGTTGAAGGTGGCCAAAATTTTAAACGACCTGGCGGCTCTGCGAGCCAGCAACCCTGCCGTGGCCATGGCGTCCACCCTGGACCTGCAGGAGGCCTGCGACCCGGACGACCCCAGCTTCGTTCTGGAGGAGGCGGTGGCGGAGGACGCGGTGGCCGCCCCTCTCTGCGACGACCCCCGTTGCCAGAGGGACCGCAGCGAGAAGGAGGACCTGTCTCGACAGGTGGACACCCTGAGCAAGGCCCTCAGGGTGTTGACTCGCCGCTATCGCCTTCTCCAGCGAAGGAAGCGGGCCGCCCCCTCCGCCCAGGTCGCCCGAGTCACCGGCCGAGTCACTCCCCCGCCGAGGGCGCGGTCGAGGGCGAAGCGTCCGAGGCACGGCAACCTGATCCAGGCCAGGATCGCAGAGCCAACGATCCACCACTATCTGAAGAACGTGGCTCAGTTCCTCGCCTACGTGGCCGAGACCCCGCCGCCCAGCTGCCGCCTCTCCCGGACGGTGATGGTGGGCTTAAACAGGGAGATAAAAAACATGATCCGGTCGGTGAGGCGGAGGGTGGTGGTCCATGAGGTCAGGGTCAAGCAGGCGAAGCAGGGCCGCCTCATCGCGAAGGCCACCCTCCGCCAAGGCCGCCATCCCCGAGCTCCTGGGTGAGTTTTCTCCTCCCGTCTCCTCTCTCTCCTCTGCGTTCCGCGCGCCCATTGACTCTCCCTTCTTCCTTTTTCTTTTATCGCAGACCGCCTGAGAGCGACGGCCGAGAGGACGGCCCAGTGGTCGCTGTACGGACACCTCACCGCTTACCTGGCCTGCATCTACGGACATCGCGGTGGGGTGTCTCAGAACATGACGGTCCAGGAGGTGGAGGCGGCGCAGGAAACCGCCGAGGACGGGTGCTACGTCATCAACGTGAGTGGTTTTATTTCTCTCTCTCTCTCTCTCTGTGTTTATCTCTCACCCGTGTGCTCTCTTACGCCGTTCGCTTGTCTCCCTCCCCGCAGATCTATTCTCACAAGACCAACCAGGCCTTCGGGGCGGCCCAGCTGGCACTGAGCGAGGAGGAGTATGGCTGGATGAGGGAGTTCCTGGCCATGAGGTCCATCTTGGTTGGAGGTGAAAGCTCCAAATACTTCTTTTTCACCTCCAATCCCAGCTCCTGTAAGAACTTGAACCAATACTTCCAGGAGGCATGGGCTGAGATGGGCCTGCCGGGAACTCCCACCTTCACCGACATCCGCAACTCCATCGCCACTCACGTAAGGGCTCCAGCCCGTCTTTTTTCCGCCTTTTTCCTGGCGTGTGTGTTTGTTTCTGACTGTGCTCTCCTCTCTCTTCGACAGGCCAAGAACGCCCACAGCCCTGGGGACCGGCACAAGGTGGCACAGTTCATGTGCCACGACACCTCCACGGCTGACAGGTTTTACGCCTTGAACCTGGACGCCAAGCCGTGGCGGGTTCCGTGGTTCGAGGCGGCCGTGTTCGAGGCGGCCGTGGAGGGTACCGAAGCCCCGCCGGAGCCCCCGAAGGCCTCCGGCCCGAAGAAGGCCGGAAAGGCCTGCAAGCGGCCGGCCGAGCCCGCCGCCAGCCCGCCAACCTTCTCCAGCCCGTCCCCTTCCGCCAGCCCTACGGTGAGTCCGTCTTTCTCGTGGCTCCGTTTAACCATTTGTGTGACCTGCAGAGCGCTTTCGTTGACTCTTTTTGCCTTTTTCGTTCTTTGCAGCATGGACCCGGCCCAGCGAAGCGGCGGCGGAAGGGCCGATCTCCACTCAAGAGGCCCCTGTCCAAGCAGTCCCCGGCGAAGTCCCCGGCCGCCAAGTTATTGGACAGGGCAAAGAGGAGGTTGCGCAAATCACCAGTTTAGTTTTCTTGATTTTGTTTTTTTTCTTGATTTTATGTTTTTTTTCTTGATTTTATATATTTTTTCTTGATTTTATATATTTTGTTTTCTTGTGTTGACGTGTTCTGTCCCTCATAAATAAAAAAACTCTTAAAGTTCCTAAAGTCTTTTGTCTTTTTTGATGCAAAACACATTGCTTAATCACCTTCAAATAAAACCCATTCAATAAAAAGTGGAAGGAAAATCATAAATTCCTTAATAAAAAGTGTTTATTGTGTTTTACTGTCTGTGTTGATGCAAAACACATTGCTTAATCACCTTTAAATGAAACCCATTTAATAAAAAGTGGATGGAATATCATAAATTCTTTAATAAAAAGTGTTTATTGTGTTTTTGTCTGTGTTGATGCAAAACAAGTAGCGTATAAACAGCCTTTTTGGCAAAAGTAAGGGGGGTGACAATACCATATCTCGACACCTGGTGGTGCTACAGCTCCCAAACCATGTGCAATCGTCTCCCCATGCTCTAATTAGTATGCATACCAAATTTCAGCTCTCTAGGACATACGTACATCACTTGGATCCTTTTAAACGTTCGAGCCGACTGTTCTCTGACCTTTGACCTTTACATTAAAAGCAGATTTCAGCTGTCTAGGACATACATACATTCTTGAGCTCCATCTATACTTTGCAATTTGAGGCCTTATTTGTTCTAGGGCTCCATCTATGCCATTTTGAGGGCTTATTTGTTGTTGGGCTCCATCTATACATTGTCATTTTAAGGCCTTATTTGTTCTAGGGCTCCAACATAACAGCCTCAATACACCCTCTAGTGGAGAAACCTTTTAACTGCATGTGTTAGAAACCGCTATGATGGGGAAACCATAGCAGAAAATAACATGACGATGGATGCTGATGATATGAATGCTTCTCTGACCTTTTTCCACGAGGGTCCCACGGGCCCCAAATTTTGCGCCCTGGCTCCTGGGGGCCCCCCGAGCGACATACCGAAAGCGCGGGGCCCCTGAGTGCAGGAAAATATTTTCAGCTTGTAACCCAAATCTCTCTCTCAGGCCTATTTCTTTTTTTTTATTATTATCTTTTATTGGAAAAGCATATTGAATTATACATATTGTTAGGCATATGAAGTACAATCCTTTGCTTTAACATTTTTAACTTTCTAACACAGGAACAACAGAACTCAAAAGAGCGGGTGGCGGGGAAAACCAAATTACTTCCATATTATTTATATTGTTCATTTAAACTATCAAATCAGTGCACACTTAGTAAAAAGCAGCAATGTTTACAGAAAATCAGATCTAACCGGTTTAACATATTCCGTCCATTTGGACCACATCTTATAGAAAGTGTCCCTCTGCACTTTCAGTGAAAAGGATAGTTTTTCCATTATGTAGATCTCGTACACAATGTTTATCCAGTCCTCTGTTGTTGGTGGTTCTGGTTTAAGCCATCTCCTCGTTAAGGCCTTTTTACTTGCTGCCAGTAAGATGTACAAAAGTTTCTTGTCCTTCGAGTCCATTTTATCCGATGATATATTACAGAGATATAGGGTGTCAAAAGCCAATGGAAAAACAAATGCAAAAATATTCTGTATATGCTCATGAATTCTAGACCAATACTGAGAGATAACTTTGCAGTCCCAAAAAATGTGGAAATGGTTAGCACCACCCCCTCCACATCTCCAACAAGCATCACCATTGCCCCGATACCTCTTCTGTACAGGGGTGAAACCTCATTATATTTTTCCAACAAAATTCACGCCATACATTAGATCCCGTTGTAGCCCATTGTATCTCGCATACATGTTCCCAACATTCCTCAGTGATTATCAATTTACCCTCTTTTTCCCACTTCTCTTTAACATAGTGAGTGTTATCTTTTTTGCCCTTCAAGATACTATTGTATAACCTAGATATAATTTTATTGTGTGCTCCTGAATTTGTGACTAATGATATAAATGTACCAACAAATCCTAAGTCGTTTAAATTCACTTTCAGTTCCTGATTAAAATAATGCCTGATCTGAAGATACCTGAAGAAGTCCGCAGAATCTAGACCATGTTTTCTTTGCAGAGATTCAAAAGATTGGATTGCCCCCTTGTAGACAAATGAGTAATAATCAGTCAATCCTTTTAGAGTCCAATTCTTAAATCTATCATCATGTTGATTCGGAGTGAAATCTGAATCGTATGCACACCATTTTAGAATTTTTGAAGTGTCTTCCAAACCACAAATCTTAATTGCTTCATTCCAAGCTGCTATCATTACATGAGAAATGGGTTTGTCTGATAAGTGAATCTTATCCTGCAGTTTGATATCTGCTAATAAAGCTTCAACTGGTATTGCTTCAATAGTTGTCCCCTCAACATCCTTCCATCCTGCGGTGTAATTTGGAGAACATAAACATATTAATGGTCTTAACTGTGCCGCACAGTAATATTCTCGTAGACAAGGGAGACCACGACCTCCTTTATCTTTCTTCAATTGTAAGGTTTTATACTTGACTCTGGATTTTTTCCCTTTCCAAATATATTTTGACAGCATTCTATCCCATTCTACAAATTGTCTTTGAGGTATGAAAATTGGTAAACACTGGAATAAGTAGAGCATTTGGGGGAGGATATTTAATCTTATTGAATCAATCCTAGAATGTAAGTCCAAAAAAGGAATGGTATTCCATCTTTGTATATCCGATTTTATTGCTATATTCAGAGGGCCATAATTAGCTTCAAACATTTTAGTGAAGTCTCTGTGCAATACCACCCCTAGATATCTGATATTATCTGTCTCCCATTTCCAATTATAACTATCCTTGATTTCTTCTGGAGGGGTATAGTTCAGAGTTAATACCTGCGTTTTATTTACATTAACCTTGTACCCTGAGAAAGAGCCATAGTCTAATAGTAGTTTAATGATTTTAGGAACCACCTGTGTGGGGTAAGATATAGTTAGTAGTAAATCATCAGCAAAAAGTGCCAGTTTTTGCTCCCCTCCTACTGTTCTTACTCCAGTTATATCCTTTCTCTGTCTGATCCACTGGCTTAAAGGTTCGATAAACAAGGCGAAGAGGAGAGGCGAGATGCAACACCCTTGTCGAGTCCCGCGCTCCAATATGAATGATTCAGTAAGGTCTCCATTAATTTTGATCCTCGCAGTTGGGTTATTATACAACCCTGAGATAACCTCAATTACAGATTTGTCAAAACCGAATTTTTCAAGCGTCTTATATAAAAAGGACCACCTCACCGAATCAAATGCTTTTTCGGCGTCCAAACTCAAAACCAAGGTCTCTAATTTTTGCCTATCCACCCGCCTCATTATATGTAAAACCCTCCTAATGTTGTCTTGAGTCTGTCTGTGTTTGATGAAACCCGTTTGATCCTTATGTATTAATCCTGGTAAAATAGTTTCTAATCTTCTTGACATAATAGAGGTGAACAATTTATAGTCTATATTCAGGACACTAATTGGGCGATAGTTACTACACTGCAATCTATCCTTTCCTTCTTTTGGGATGATAGAAATTATTGCTTCCCTCCATGATGGTGGGACTGTCTTATTTGCCATCACCCAATTAAATGTTTTCAGCAACGTTGGGACCAAACAAACCTGCATTGTTTTGTACCATTCCGGACCAAATCCATCTGCCCCTCCCATCTTCCCTCCCTTTAATCTTTTAATTGCTAATTGGATTTCTTCCTTAGTTATTGTAGTTAATAACTTTTTATTTTGTTCCTCCGTCACTTTTGGTAATTCAAGTTCAGACAAAAAGATATTGATGTCCTGGTTGTTGTCTATATGAGGTTGAGAATATAATGTCTTATAATAATCCAAAAAGCATTGTTGAATTTTTCCCTGTTCAATTTCTATTTGATCATTTAGGGGATTCTTAATTTTATGAATGGATCTCTCTGCTTGCTGTTTCCTAAGCTTATATGAAAGAAGTTTCAGTGATTTCCCCCCTACCTCATAGTACTGTTGCTTTATAAACATGAGCTTTTTCTGTACCTCTATTGTGTTCAAATCCTCTATTTCTTTTTTCAATTTCATTATATCCGATTTAATGTTACCCTTATGAGACCTCGAGTGTTGTCGTTGCAGATCTAGCAACTTATCTTCTAATTGCCGGAGTTTTTGCTGACCTATTTTTTTCAGATGGGAGGAAATACCATTTATTTTCCCCCTAATCACTGCCTTAAGCGCATCCCATAGTATTCCCGGTGACATATCGTCCTTATCATTATATTCTAAATACTCCTCAATTTCTTTCTTCAACCGCTCTTTAATATCAGGGTAATTAAGAATGTTTGTGTTCAACCTCCATAAGGTAGATCTATTCTTTCTGTTCAGACAGACATTAGCATAAACTGGGTTGTGATCTGATATACTACAGGGGCCTATTTCACAATTTTTTAACCTAAAGAGATCATTTCTGAACATGAAGATATAGTCTAACCTTGAATAAAGATCGTGTGCGCAGGAATAGTGGGTATATTCCCTATCAGTTAAGTGGCAATCTCTCCACACATCAACTAATCCTAACTCTTCCATAAGGTGTATCATTTTTCCTCCAATATTTCTCGCATCACCTTTCCCGTTCGAAGAATCCAATTTAGCATTTAATGTGAGGTTAAGATCACCACCGCATAATAAAATTCCCTGACTCCTTGTTGTTAATTCTAGGATCTGTTTATACAAGGACCAATTGCTTCCTGGGGGAATATACACGTTTAAGAGACTCAGAATTGTACCATCAATCTTACCAGTTGCCATTATATATCTACCCTCCTTATCCTTATATTCTGATAAATGCTCATAATTTAGAGCGCCGTGCACCAGGATCGCCACACCTCTTCGCCTTCCCGAACTGTGAGAGGAATAGAAAACATGTTTATAACTGAGTTTGTTCAATTTTTCATGCTCGCTGTCAGACAGATGTGTTTCCTGCATAAAAACAATCTGGGCTTTATCTCTTTTGAATTTAGATAGGGCTTTCCACCTTTTCACCGGATTATGTAGACCATTAATATTGATTGATACCATTTTCACTGATTCGCTATTCATCTAACTTATAGAATGAATGCACACATTTTAATAGGCTTCCCGCACACCCTTGTAAACTTTGAACTATAAACACTTGAACAAATAGCATGAAAACAAAAAACAAAATAAAAATCAAACTGAAGCAGTTCTAACTTCCAAGGTAGGGGTCCCTGAAGTGGACCCTGCTTCGCCTTTAAAGGCAACCTAATTTCCCGAAGGCACAGGTGATGTCCTCTTGAAGGCTCTGAGTTTGTCTTTGTAAACTGGGTCTCGCCTCTTATTAGTTGCGCTGCTCCCCGCTCCTCTACCAACTCTGGTCCATGTCATCTGCTTCACTTGCTCCAACGCTGTTTCTGGCGATCTGATGACCTTCACCGCATAGCCTCTCCTGGACATATCTGCAGTTGCTTCTGCCGCTGTATTGTAAATTTTCGTTTCTTCAGTGTATTTCACCTTCAGCCTAGCTGGAAAGAGAGTCTGAAAGGGGATCTTCTGCTCTTTCAGAATCTTGCGCACCTCTGCGTATTCTTTTCGTCTCTTTAGGATGAGAGGAGGATAGTCATGGTCTAAACTTACTTGTTTGCCGTTCCATGTGAATCCTTTTTTCTGCCATGCCTTGCGGAGCAAAAGTTCTTTGGTCTTAAAGCTGAGGAATTTCACAATAATCGAGCGCGGGGGTGCATCGTCTGGTGGTGGTGGACCTAGGGAGCCATGCGCCCGTTCGATGCATATGTCAAGCTCATCTTGGGAGAGCTCCAAACCGTCACACAGCAGCTTCTCCACAAAATCACTCATTGTTGAAAAGTCCCGCTCTGCTGTCTCGGGTACCCCATAGATACGGATGTTTTCCCTTCTTGTACGGCTCTCCAAGTCCATTAATTTATCCTCCGACCTTATTTGTAACTTTATTATTTCCGTCATGGCATCCTCCGTGTTCTGAATCCTCTCCTCCGTCTTCTCAATCCGCCCTTCAGCCTCATCCATTCTCTCGCTCATCTTAGACATTTCTTCCTTAATTTCCCCCAAACTCACACTGTTTTCTTGGCGAAAGTCCCTCAATTCCTGAAGTACCACGTCTATGTTGGCCATATCGTTTCATCGAGCAGTAGCAGTTCACCCGTGAGCGGCCTCGTGTCGAGCGGTGAATCGCACTAACGTTAGCAGGGAAGCTAGTGCTGTTTTCCCGGGTTTAAGCACCCACTATGTTGCTCCTTCGATGCTTTAGTTTAGGTGTATTTCGCTTACCCCCTCACTTATCTGCCTCCAGGCGTTAAATTGCGTTGTCTTAACGGGGTAAAGATTTAAATTTCATAGGCTTCCTTGGGAGCCCGTTCACAGTGCTGCCATTACATTTACATTTACATTTAGTCATTTAGCAGACGCTTTTATCCAAAGCGACTTACAAGTGAGGAAAACAAACAAGCGATTCTTCATGAATTGGCAAATAACACAGGAAGTGCTCACAATACAAGTTTCATACATTGCTCAGTACCATAAGCTAGAGTAGGAAGGGAAAAAGGGGGAAGGATAGGGTTTTTTTTTTTTTTTTTTTTTTATGAGGGGATCAAGTGTTCACGGAAGAGGTGAGTTTTCAGCTGTCTCTTGAATATTGCCAGGGAATCTGCGTTCCTGATGAAAGTAGGGAGATCATTCCACCAGCAGGGAGCAGTGAAGGAGAATGTTCTGGAGAGTGATTTTGTGCCTCTCTGTGATGGTACCACAAGTCTTCGTTCCTTTAGTGATCGCAGGCTTCTGGTGGGGACGTAGCGTTGTAGCAGTGTGTGGAGGTAGGAAGGTGCAGAGCCTGTGGTGGATCTGTAAGCAAGCATCAGCGCCTTGAACTTGATGCGAGCAGCAAGGGGTAGCCAGTGCAAAGAGATGAAGAGGGGCGTGACGTGGGCTCTCTTAGGCTCGTTGCAGACAAGACGTGCAGCAGCATTCTGGATCATTTGAAGAGGTTTGATTGCACTTGACGGCAGACCAGCCAGAAGAGCATTGCAGTATTCAAGCCTTGAAATGACCAGGGCCTGGACAAGCAGTTGTGTTGCGTGCTCAGTCAGGAAGGGACGGATTTTCCTGATGTTGCAAAGTGCAAATCTGCACGACCGCGCCGTCTTTGAGATGTGGTCACTGAAGGTCAGTTGGTCATCGAAGATAACTCCAAGATTTCTGGCCGACTTTGATGGGGTAATGGTGGTTGTACCAAGCTGTATGTTGATGTCATGTTGAAGAGTAGGAGTGGCAGGGAAGACTAAAAGCTCAGTCTTTGCCAGGTTGAGCTGCAGGTGGTGTTCTTCCATCCACGTGGAGATGTCCGCCAGACAGCTTGAGATCCGTGCAGCTACTGTGGAATCATCTGGTTGGAAGGACAGGTAGAGTTGCGTGTCATCAGCATAGCAGTGGTAGGAGAAACCATGTGCCTGTATGATGGGACCCAGTGATGTAGTATAAATGGAGAATAGGAGGGGACCAAGAACTGAACCCTGAGGAACCCCAGTGATCAGTTCATGAGGTTTGGATACCTCCCCTCCCCAGGCAACTCTGAAAGACCTACCTGTGAGATAGGACTCAAACCACTGAAGCGCAGTACCTGAGATGCCCAGTGACGAGAGGGTGGACAGAAGAATTTGATGGTTTACGGTGTCGAAGGCAGCAGATAGATCCAGTAGGATGAGAACAGATGATTTGGAAGCAGCCTTAGCAATCCGCAGGGATTCCATGACAGACAGTAGCGCAGTCTCTGTTGAATGGCCGCTCTTGAAACCAGATTGGTTGACGTCCAGATGGTCGTTCTGTGTGAGGAAGGATGACACCTGGTTGAATACAACTCGTTCAAGTGTTTTTGATATGAAAGGTAGGAGAGAGACAGGTCTGTAGTTGTCCATGAGCGATGTGTCTAGCATGGGTTTTTTAAGCAGTGGGGTTACTCGAGCCTGCTTGAATGTGGTAGGGAAAGTGCCTGTGTGCCATTACGTTGACGTTCAAACCGGAAGTCACCTCTCAGGCCTATTTCACTAATTCAAAGACATTATGATTCAAGGGTGGGGGATGGGCGTTTTTTCAGGAAGGTCCTAGAGTTTCACGCTTCAGGGCCGTGAGTCGGGGGCCCCGAGAGGTTCCGAATCTCCAATCTCGAGGTGCCACGGCCTTTCGTCTCCGCGCAGGAGCGACCTTTCGACCCCTGAACTTAGTCGTAAGGCCACCAAACTTTTCCACCAGCCTCTGGGGGTCGTGACGAGAAGAAAGACGCCGCCCCCTGGTGGATCGGATCTTTCGAAGCGCTGTCTACGAACCCACATCTGGAAACGCATTGAAACGGTGGGGCGTGGGATTTTTCCAGAAGGGTCCCACGGGCCCCAAATTTTGCGCCCTGGCTCCTGGGGCCTCCCCGAGCGACATACCGAAAGCGCGGGAACCTAGAGCGTAGGCAAAAAAATTTGGGCCTTTATCTCCAATTTTCTCACAAGATCCTCTTTCACTCTTAGGTCGACAGACCATTTTGATGGATTTTTGGTAATAAAAGAGAAACTTTTTTCGAGAAGATCCTAGAGTTTCACGCTTCGGAGCCGTGCGTCGGGGGCCCAGAGAGGTTCGGAATCTCCAATCTCGAGGCGCCACGGCCTTTCGTCTCCGCGCGGGAGCCTGTCCACGTCACATTAAACGCGCTATGGCCTTGTGGACACGCGCTTGCTTTTTTGACGTTTCGACCCCTGAACTTAGTCGTAAGGCCACCAAACTTTTCCACCAGCCTCGGGGGGTCGTGACGAGAACGCTTTTGAAAATTTTAATGGGCAATTGGACAAATTAGGGGCCTTGGGGCCGTGGGCGTGGCACCCCGGCTCATTTGCCAACTTTTATGGGTAATTGGACAAAATAGGGGTTCGTGGGACGGGGGGGGCGTGGCCTGGGAGCGGTCAGCGGGGGTTCCTGGTCATTTGCCAACTTTAATGGGCAAATGGACACATTATGGGTTCGTGGGACGGGTCACTTCCCGACTTTAATGGGCAAATGGACACATTATGGGTTCGTGGGACGGGTCACTAGAGACTTTAATGGGCAAATGGACACATTAGGGGTTCGTGGGACTGGTCACTAGAGACTTTAATGGGCAATTGGACACATTAGGGGTTCGTGGGACGGGTCACTTCCCGACTTTAATGGGCAATCGGACACATTAGGGGTTCGTGGGACTGGTCATTTGCCGACTTTAATGGTCAATCGGACAAATTGTGGATTAGTGGGATTGGGTCAATGAAAACACCATTCACTTAATGAGAGAACGGACGTTTTGTGGATATCTGGGATGGATTCCCTCGGAAACGGTCATTTGGTGGGTTTTCGGGGGGGTGGGGGGTTTCTGGACAGGGGGAAATGGTCCCCAGTGCCCTGCTTCGCCCCCTATATGTGTCCGTAGACCCCCATATCCGGGGGAATCACGGGAAAAGTCATCGGGAAAGGGGTAATCCTAAAGTGCACTGCAAAAAATTAAATCTTGATGAGTCAAAAAATCTTGAAATAAGCCAATAAATCTTGTTTTTTTTCTTCTAAGATAAATAAACTAGCCTAGAATTAAAAGTAAAAGATTAATTTGCCTGTTTTGAGCAAATGTAACTTAAATTTTCTTACTTAGAAAAAATGGCTAATTCTGGGTATTTATTTAAATTAATTAAGTGTCTTTTTAAAGTGTATGGTATGTTTCGACACAGTCAATCCTGAAAGCAGAAATTTCAAGCCATAGTTTCTTATTTTAAGAGCATAATGTTTCTTATTTTACATTTACATTTACATTTAGTCATTTAGCAGACGCTTTTATCCAAAGCGACTTACAAGTGAGGAAAACAAACAAGCGATTCTTCATGAATTGGCAAATAACACAGGACGTGCTCACAATACAAGTTTCATACATTGCTCAGTACCATAAGCTAGAGTAGGAAGGGAAAAAGGGGGAAGGATAGGGTTTTTTTTTTTTTTTTTTTTTTTTTTATGAGGGGATTAAGTGTTCACGGAAGAGGTGAGTTTTCAGCTGTCTCTTGAATATTGCCAGGGACTCTGCGTTCCTGATGAAAGTAGGGAGATCATTCCACCAGCAGGGAGCAGTGAAGGAGAATGTTCTGGAGAGTGATTTTGTGCCTCTCTGTGACGGTACCACAAGTCTTCGTTCCTTTAGCGATCGCAGGCTTCTGGTGGGAACGTAGCGTTGTAGCAGTGTGTGGAGGTAGGAAGGTGCAGAGCCTGTGGTGGATCTGTAAGCAAGCATCAGCGCCTTGAACTTGATGCGAGCAGCAAGGGGTAGCCAGTGCAGAGAGATGAAGAGGGGCGTGACGTGGGCTCTCTTAGGCTCGTTGCAGACAAGACGTGCAGCAGCATTCTGGATCATTTGAAGAGGTTTGATTGCACTTGACGGCGATTTTAAGAAAACAATGTTAGGATATTCTGACACAGATTTTTTTTTAAATTGTTTTATACTTTTTTACATTGTTTAACTTCATTTGAACCAAATGAGAAACAAGTAGCAAATCAGAAGCATATAATTTTATTCTGTGCTGACAACAGTGTCAATTTATATTGAGAAGTGTTGTACAGTGAAAAAAAAAATCTCAAATTGAACATGTAGATTTTTTTTTAACAATAGCCAAGTACACATATGGTGCTGAACATCAATTTAATTTGAACAAAATACCTTTTCTTTAAATCTCTACAGTCAGTAAGTAAAATGGGGATAAAAAAAAATAGAATAAATAAAATAAAATAAAAAAATAAAAAAGAGAGAGGAAACTGACTGTGTGCCTTCACTTTTCTTTGTTCTCATTTTAACAATCACTGCACTTGTACATTGCACACACATCTCCGAGATAATACTTCAGAGGAACATAAGTACGGTTTTTAAAACTGAGTGCATAATATGATGTATAATCTACAATTGTATCTGCATCCACCATCTTGGTGGCTTGAGCAAGGTTTGGGACATCGATTTCATAAGAAGCAAACTCATGACTGAAACCCACTGTGTTATAAACCTGACATTCAAAGTAATACAATGAGGAATTTGCAATGTATATGTCCTTCATGAGCCCGAATACAGGAACATCTTCATTTACACTTATTACAATCACTGACTTCTGACACATGTACTTGTTGCCACATAACTCAAGCCATTTTACTGATACCACATGTTGCACATTTTCTACACCCAAAAAATCTCTCATTTTATCCTGCACATATTTTATATTTTCTACTTCAGATGCAGGACCCAATAGAACATCTTTTGAAAAAATTGGGTGATTCTCACGGCTGATATTTTGACAACTCTCAAACATCTGATTGTGTTTAACAACTTTAATGACTTGCAAACATTCTTGAAATTTAGCTTGGAAGACCACTGTTTGAAAAAACAGTGTTTAGATTCAAATCTCATACACATGTGTCTGAGCATTGGACCTAAATCTTTAATCTGTTCAGGAATATGTATCAAATAATGTTGCTTTGGTGTTATGTTGTTCTCAGGAAATAACTGTTTCATATTGCTCAAGTGTTGCTTAATAAGCAACTTAAGCTTTGCTACAGTGGCCAAAGAAATAACTGGTGCAAATAGGATCTGAACAATCTCTATTAACTCAATAATCACTTGAAAGTATTCATTTCTTTCACAGCGGTCCAATATGAATGGTAGGATCTTCAGTAGGACAAGCATTTGCCCAGCTGATTGCTTTAGTCTGTTGTCATTTGATGATAACGTGGTGACAGTAGTAGGGCAAGGTTTGTCTCGGACATCAGTTGAGTATGGGTATCCTAGAATAGCACTGTTAAATGCGTCCAGTTCCAGTTGCCCTGATAGCACTAGATGTTTTAGTACAGTTTTTATTTCCAGTGGTGCCACACCTTCTAATATCACATGCATAATATCTTGAGGTGTTTGCCTGATGAGATCAAAGGCTGGAAAATCAATCAGTTTGCTTTTCCTATTAATTCCATAGGTGGTTTTCAAACTGCTTCTCAAAAAGTCTGTGGCGGCCCTCTCAATTTCATTGCACTGTCTGACATGTCTATCTAAAGACCGTTTGACCGTTTTTCTGCATCAAAGTAAACTTGCATATCCTCAAAACTACACTCACAGTGTCTGCATTTGAAGAATGCAAACCCAACTCCCTCTTTAAAGCCTGTTAGCTCATGCTGAGCCAGGGTGTCACCACAGAGAGAAACCACTGCACCGTTTATCGTCCTCTCTCCGTGTGCAGTTTTGATGTTCACGCCGTTATACAACAAATTCAAATCTTCTTGTATTCTCTGCAAAATTATATCTACACCACACTGAGAGAGGTCACTTGATTTTGCAATGGCTAGTAGACGGATGGCATCTAACTTAGACCTCTGTTTAGGATTTATATTGCCCAAAGTGTAGTACACCATTAGGAGTTTGTTTTTTGAGGCATGAGACCCCAGAGGATTGCACAGTTCAGTCTCATCAGTATACAGGATAAGCTGCAGAGCATTGGGTCTCACAGCGAATAGTGGGTGTGACTTCAAAATATCTCCATCAATAATGTCATTGATAAATCCAGCCTTGCTTTGGCTTGGTCCATTGTCAAACATTGCTAGAATCACTGGATGTAAAAGTAGTTGTTCTAAACTTCGGACTAAAGGAATATAGTAAAAGCATCTTGTTCTTATTGCTAGAGCTTGTGAGGCTCCCCTTTTCCTCAAGGTTGCAGTCTGGGAAATTTCTATTTCTTCAGCTTCAACTACCATGAACTGCTTTTTTAGATTTGAATCTTGCATATATGTAGTGGAAACGGAGTCAAAGGGGTCTTCAAAATGATTAAAAACGTCCAGAACTTCAGTCATCAGTTGATCTGTGACTGCTGATTGTCTCTGAAGAACACCTGTGATTTGGTTCCGAAGGCAGTCCAACAGTGAGGCTTGATACTGCTGCACCCGGGAAATGATGTCACTGACCGCTCGCTGGAGGAAGAGCAAGAATTTAGAAACAGCAATTCATGCACAAGGAACAGAATGTAAGAAGAGTTTTTTACTGTAATTTCACATAATTGACTTCAGTGTCTTACCTGTGAAAGGCAGTGTTTCACTCTTGAAGTCAATACAAATGCAGAAGCATGCTTTCTCAGTTCAACTTCAGGCTCATCATTTGAGACACTTTCCTCTTGCTGGAAATAAAAAACAAAGACTTTAAAATTCAAATACCTTAATACAAAGCAATATACAATGCAACAGTACCCATTCACTTTTTCAGCAACCTTGGTTCAGGAAGCATTTTATTCCGATTCAGTTTTCCATTTGGGCAAAAAAAAAAGAGAAGAAAATAAAAATCTTTGTTCAATAATTATATACCATGAACCTAATCAATGAGCCAGGAGGAGATGATTAAAAATAGACAGCACTACAAAATTTGTCGAAGCAAAAAAAGTATTTGAAAATCAGACAAAAAGACAACAGTACAGGACTGATTACTTCACTTTAACACATGATGGACTTCAAATCCAGTGACAATTAACCCAGGTGAAAAAAACAAAAGTAATTTAAAACCCCATAGGAATGAGCCACATTTAGTATTCTTGCTTAATATACTTTCATCTTCATTTTTGTGCCCTCTTTTTTTCTTTGGAAATGTGTTTAATAGCTTAGAAAACTATATAATTTCTCTTGTTAATTATTATGTTACATCTTGTTTATTGTTTGGAAGACTGTATGTTTACCTATTTGTTAAATAAAGCGACGGATTGTTCTGGGTTCGGACGTGACTCCTGCACCACTCTATGGGCGCTACATGACAAGTAGTTCTTCACTAAGGGTATGTTTACACAACAACAACTACTAAAAACAGAGACAACGTTGATCCCCCTTCACATGAATCTGCAAATTTGACTAAAAAGGCTGTAATACGCATGCCAGTAGCTGGAGATGTCACTTTGACGAGTACAGGCCTTTGCACACTAAACACTCCGCGAACATGTGATACACATGCGCTTGACGTCACGCCTTTCTGTTGTTAACATGGAGACGGTAAATGCATAGTTTTCAAAACCTTGCACTTTCAAACCCGTTTCCAAGACCCCAAAACGTCATTGTCGTATGGACAGCCAAAATAATACAAAGTTTTCCGTTTTCAGTTGTAAATGGTGTCGTGTAAACATACCTTAAGATATCTGCTACTAAACCACACACAAAAAAAAGCAGTAAAGCTACGAATCGTCATTAAATACCCAAATGAATAAAATAAATGGTACTTTTCTCATGTCCAATTGCTGGCTACGTGTCTGTATTCTGATACACCAATGAAAGTCAGGTTTTATTAGTCAATTGTCAACTTACCAGCATTGCCTCTTGTTGTGGTTCAGTCAACGGCGTAAACGAAGCGCCATCAGCAGAGCTGGAGGAACCGGCGATGTCTGGTTCTCGGCCACTGCGAGAGTTAAAGTCTTCCTCGTGGTTCGCATCGCCTGACATATGTTCATTTGGCAGAAATTCTGGCTGAAGTGGGATACCGAAATTCTCGAAAAGTCTCTCTTCGACTTGGATTCATCTGCAGAGGCACACGCACGGGAATCGTTCCCTTTAGCCTGATCTGCATTTCGACTTCCACATGACCTCGATTTGTGACTGATAAAATGCGAATAATGCCTCCGTTTGACATGATAGTAAAATGAGTTGTACACTCGATATTCCTGAGCGCAACCATCAATCCCACAGATCACATGACAGTCCGGGCTGGAACTATGCACGGTGTTTATGTGACTCAGCAGAGCCCTTAACGTCAACGCCACAAACAGGCAGCAAATAATACAACGCCAAATCATTTTAAGTGGAAAAAAAAAAACATTTAGTTGAATAATTCATATTTTTAATCCATTCTCCTCTCCATAGACGCTATCCCGCCGAAAGCAATCAGAAGAAATGACTGGATTCAAATGTTTAATCCAATCAAGGTAGCGGAATATTCCATTGGAAATAAAATAGGTGAAATCATAAAGTATTTTTCCTTAAGAGTGTTTTAATGTTGTACATTACTCAGGTGAAGTATAGTATTTAGAAGAAACAATACTAAATTTAAATATATTATAATATGAAATGTTATAATTTAAACAAGCTTTATACAAAACCCTACGGAAGTAGCGCAATGGAACCGGCCGCATGTTTACGTCACTGGAACGAACGACCGTTAACATTTCTGCCAGTTTCGCGCCTTCACCATTTTGTGCACTTCAAGGTAAGAGAGATGAAAATTTTTTAAAATTTAATTTCATGTTAATCAAATGATTTAGTTTTGCATGGATGTAAGAAAGATACACTTTCTGATTAGCGTGTATAAATAGTTCGTTAGAAATATGACTTTGTAAATCTTAGATATTAGAAAATTACAGGTAAATACATTGATTTCATTGTCTTTGATAATTGATGTCATAAACAAGTAACTTAACGTAAAAGGTATTGTTCACCAACAGTCTTTTGAACTTTCTTATTTCTACTCAGGTGGCATTTATGGAGCAGTTTGATTCAGTGACTCTGTCCACTTTACAAGGTAACGTTACGTTTTAATGTCAGACTCTGCTATATTTGCGTAGCTTAGTGCACATAATCTTAGGCATATTAGGTTTTTAACTAAAAATGCTTTCCCGTGCCAGTCACATATGTTTATATATTTCCAAACTGTCATTTTGCTGTTAAGTTAATTGTAATAATCCAGTCACAATGATATTTTTGTATGTACAAGAAATCTGACAAAGGTAACGTTAGCTTTATCAAATAGTTTTTGAGATTTTAGTGTTATAACGTCACAGTTCTTGTGGATTTAGTCAGTCATTTTTTTGTTTCATGAAATCCCACACTCAGTCGATGATGGTTAAAGCTGCAATCCGAAACTTTGTGTTCGAAATTTAAATAACCGGTACATGAATCCATTTTCCAAACCGTGTGTTTGTGCTATCCTAAATCACTATGGTACATAGTAAGTGACTATATTCAAACTATTTTCGTCTGGTTTGGGTCTGCGGAGTAACACAGTACCGTGACTCGTCATATATATTAGCAGAGAGAAGTATGGCTACAATGTTCTTCCGCAAGACGCATGCAGTTCTGTGTGTTTACCACTAGAGCACCAAAAATTACGGACTGCAGCTTTCATATCATGTTATGACTCATTGTGCATAGAAAAAAAATCACTGGACCACTATAATGAATACCAAAATTAATGAAATGTAAAGTGGTAGGCCTATTTCAATCCAAACTGACACATTGATGCAAGCTATATAAATAACTCCTAAAACAATTTTTCTTTTTCACGTTACTCTGCAAATGAACCAAAATTTATGATATCATTGTGTGACGGGTCTCCCGTTACTCCTGTGTCGGCCGGTGGGTGTGGCTCGAAGACTCAGTGTTAGAATTGCCGGCACCTGTGCTTCACTTATAAAAGGGACTGTGTGAGCCTGGCGTGTTGTCTTGGTCATCGCGGGTTCAGAATTGTTTGTTTTCGTTTAGCCTGGTTTGTTTTTGTTCATTTTGATTTTGTTTTTGCTTTTGCTTTGAACTTAGTTCTGTCTGTCGTGTTTTGCCATCATGCGACAGACAGAAGTTGGAACTAATGTTTTGTTGATTTTCTGTTATTTATATATTTTTTTCTTTATGTAAATAAAATAGATTTTTTCTTCAACCGTACCAACCCTAAGGTCTCCTCTTATTTGTCACGGCTTTGAGCCGGTCGTGACAAATATGGGGGCTCGTCCGGCCGTTTTGTTAGTCTGACAGTTTGTCCGTCATTTGTTACTTGATGAATATTTGCTCGGTTTGTTAACTTATAGTTATTTATTAGTTGTTAAATAATTTCGTTAAACTGTTTAATAATTCGTTAAGTATATTGTTTTGGGACAGTATTCGTTTCGTGAACTTGTGGAGGTTTTAGTGGTTGGGTTGGTTGACTTGTTAATTGCTTCGCGGGAGTTCAATTCGGTAAGTACTGGCTACTGTTAAAGAGAAATTATTTGGATTAGGCTTTTCCCTGAGTAGGTTTAGCGGGATGTCCTTAACAGGATTTTCCGATTTTAACGGCTTATATGTTTTTCAATCATCCTAGCTGCAAACATCAGCGCAGCAGTTTTACCAACTTCGTCACGTGATGACATTCGTGATCTTTTCCCCGGCCCAGAAAACTTTTCACGACGGAAAACCATATGGGAGACGTTTCATTCTGACAAGGAGGTAGACCTGTACTCCATTTTTCCAAAGAACAGTATTAATTTCTATTGTCTATTAGTGTCAGAAATAGTTAAGGTTATGTACAGCAATGCTTAAGTAATTTACTAAAAAACACACTGAATTTCTTAATTTATAAAGGGTTGTTTGAATAACAGTCAATGATCTATGTAATGACTGGATTGCTCATTGCGTGCTAAACTGACATCAGGTAGTTAAGGTTCCGGAAGTGTTCAAGCGGACATCCTACTATTCCCTACAGACAGAGGACATCAGTGACTTACAGACAAAATATTGACATACAATCACCCGATCTGCAACGTCTCAGTCTCACACAATTAGTTTTATGATATATGTATGTAAATTAATTGTTACTTCAAATGTTATCTGTAATGTTCATGGTCTTTTCGGAAAGGATAAGTCATATGTTGAAAATGTTAATGTGTGTGTGTCTATTGCACTCTTCCATCAGAAATGTAATTATGGAGGAAATTTTAAACATGAACATATATCTTTTAGTTGCAGAAATTGATTCAAATAGCCTATACAATCAATATTATTACAAGCCTCTGTTACTATATTGCACTATATTGTGTTAAAATTCAAAGTTTATCATGCATCATCTTGGAATTAAAGAAGCTGAGCTGATGTTCACTACTGTAATGAATATGAACCTATCTTTTTAATAAGCAGGGGAAATTCCCAACATTAATCAATTAAATCATTTGCATGCTTAGGACATTTGAGAGACTTCAGATATAAAAATAGTGTCTCATTAAGGGAATGTTTTCTCAGTAAAATCGTATAATTTCCTATTAATTCAATAGAACTCATGAGCTTACTAGGTAATAACAATATGCCGGCACAGTGGCTTTACTTTTTATAACAACATGAGCAATCCAGTTATATAAATCAGTGGTAACAGTGAGTTTCCTACTGTAAGCAACCTAATATGCTTCTTACTTAAACCAGTGACTGTTAATTATTATTCATGGGTGTTCTGTTAACAGTTTTGTTTATGTAAATTGTAATACTTTTCACCTGAATTCAACAGGGACATGAGGCAGGATGCTCCAATCAAAACAAGGAGCAGGATGACATTGGTTTGGCTTCTGCTCAAACTCTGTCTGAAATCCCAGCGACAAGTCGCAGTACCTTTGAAGAGCCCAGGGGTCATAATACATTGGATCCTCCAAGAACCTTGCAGTTGCCCAACCCTGAATATGTTGTTTACACTGACAGCGAGCTAGAACATGTTAGAAAGGAGTATTTTGATCTGCAGCGAGTTGGACAAGAAAGAGGTTGCAGACTTTCAAAAGAACTTCGTTGTCGACTAGTGAGGAACACAGTGACCAACATGGTGTCTATCATGAGAGCATCGAGCACTGAGTTTATGTATCCATCCAAAAATGATGTCCTTGCAATGGCAAAGCGACTGGTAGACTATTATCCCATGCTTCGAGATGACTCTTTGAACTGCAAACATACTTCGGTAAGTGTTTAAGGGCTTGGGATTCAAAAATAACATTTGAGGGCACTTCATACTCCTACATTGTGTATACATTTAGGAGGTCCTTAATAAGAACTGATAATGAAAGGATTGAGAATTAAACCATTTGATATATTCATTTGAATGCATCTGGTTGTACAACCTTTAACATCATCTTTAAACAGGATTCCATCTTCAAGCAATTAATGAAGAGACTCCACAACATAAGAACCCCAAAGAAGAAACAGGGTCCAACACCACAACGAAGAAAGAAAAGGCATTTGTATTTTGAGGACTATGATGGTGATTCAAGCTCTTGCACGTTAGATTCAGCAGAAAGCAGCAATGCTTCAACTGTAATGTTGGACACAGAAGAGAGCAGCACACCACCATCAGTGAGCACAAAACAATTTGCTGGTAAGTATACCATATGTTCAGAACATGCTAAAAAAGTTTGTGGACCAAAAGGTTCCCAGCAAACAATCATTTCACCATCTCCGTTAACTATAGATCCAATATAGTCCGGTTATGAGTTACCTACCTCTGGCCAAAATAATTTTGAATTTGGTTACATATCGGTTTTGCTAAAATAACTTGCGAGATGTTCGGTATTACATCGTGTAAGCGAAGTCAACAGTGATTACAATGTGTTTGGTTTCATTTCTTTGATATGTTATCTAAATGACTAGTCTATTCTTGGGCTATGGTTTAGACATCTATTACATTTTCAAAGCCCATATTTTGCCTTGTAGAGCTGTGGACATGTATTAGATGCCTTTTAATCAGAAAATTGCATATTGTGTTTGTACTGGTTTCTTTTTTCTTTTTTAATAAGGAGGAACAGCTGAACAAGATACGCCATTCAGTCAGACTGACAACAGAAGAGATGAAGTTTCTGGCACTGAGAGTCAACAAAGCCAGGCCAGACATTACCACACCCTCCAAAAGATCTATAAAAGACCAAAGCCTAACAAGGAAGCAGTTGCTCAACTACTTGACCTTGAGTTTGATGCTCGAAGAGCCTTCATCAACTCAGACTGTTTCAAGGATCAGGACAGACCTTCAAAGATACTGCAAGCCTACCCCTGTTTCAGAGAACTACATCATGTGAGTAATATATCTGATAATATATTCTAGTTCCTAGTGACTTCAATTGTTTTTACAAATGTGTACATGTGGGATAATTCCAGGTGATGGATGAACTCGGCCGGATTCTTGACAAAGGAAACCCCAGATTCATCCCAAAACTAAAGGCCCGTTGGGAGAGCTTCTACGGCAAAGCTCAATTCTATGGGGTTTACAAAAAGGTTATGAAGCCACCAATGAGGTAAACTACCTGCCTTAACTATTGTTTTATTTTTCACATTTGAAGTCGAGTAGTAAAGTTTCAGAAAAGTAAATGTTTTTAAAAAAGAAGTCACTTTTGCTCACATTGCTATTGTATTACAATTTAAAATGTTTCTATGTGAATATATATATATTCATCTCTTCTCTCTCTCTCTCTCTCTCTCTCTCTCTATATATATATATATATATATATATATATATATATTAGTAAAAATTTATTTAATCCTGTGATCAAAGCTGAATTTTCAGCATCATTACTCCAGTCGTCAGTGTCACATGATCCTTCAGAAAACATTCTAATATACTGATTTGCTGCTCAAAAAACATTTCTGATTATTATCAATGTTGAAAACAGGAATTTGTGATGAATAGAAAGTTCAAAAGAGCAGTGTGTATCTGTAATAGAAAGCTTTAACATTATACAGCACTGTTCAAAAGTTTAGGGTCAATAAGAAATTTAAGAAATCATTACTTTTATTCAGCAATAATGCATTAAATTGATCAAAAGTGACAGTATAGACATTTATAATGTTAAAAAGCTTTCTAATTGAAATAAATGCTGTTCTTTTCTATTCATCAAAGAATCCTGAAAACGTGGTACAACTGTTTGCAACACTGAAATTAAAAATAAATGTTAATAGATAATGCAACATATCAGAATTCCTTCTGAAGTATCATGTGACAGTGAAGACTGGAGAAATGATGCTGAGAATTCAGCATTGATCACAGGAATAAATTGCATCTTTTTAAAAAAGAGAAAGCTTTAAGATTTTTAATCTTAAAGCATAGTTTAACCAAAAATGAAAATTCTGTCATCATTTACTCACCCTCGGGTTGTTCTAAACCTGTATGAGTTTCTTTCGTCTGATGAACACAACAGAAGATATTTTAAAGAATGTTGGTAACTGTTTTTTTGTTGTTGTTGTTGTTTGTTTTTTAATACTGTGGAAGTCAATGGGGTCCATCAACTGTTGGGTAACCAACATTCAAATTGTCTTCATTGTGTTCAACAGAAGAAAATCATACAGGTTTAGAACAATTTGAGGGTGAGTAAATGACAAAATTTTCATTTTTGAGTGAACTATCCCTCCTTGAATGTATGCTCAACTCACTAATTTCATGAAATTGTAAAAGACTGTTTGTCCTCCTCAATAGTGAAACACGCCATAGCCTTGATGAAGGCTCTTCCAGAGATGTTCCCATCACCTGTAGCTCCACCAAAAAAGACAGGACATGCAAGCGAAGCAATCCTGCACATCCTTGAGGTAAGATATAACCTTTTTTATATTTCTACAAGACCAAGAGAAATAGAGGAGTGGTCATTTATATAAAGATTTACTGCTCAGTTATTTTTGTGTTTGTATTTCTAGCCAACAGAAAACCCAGATTCCTTCCTCAAGGGGAGACAACTCTTCAGTCCCGTCCTGATCGTGTCAGAGGACAACTGCATGTTAGCCGTTGGTACCACACCTGTTACAACTTTTCCAAAAGAAGACCTTCATGAAGGTGTGCTCTACCTAATGGCATACTATTATGCACTTCATCTTGTCTATCCAAGATGTGTTGCTACTCTACTGTCTGTGCTTCAGACCGAAGTCATTTCAGATTCTATCCATGGGCGTGATGCAACTTCGTCCTACAAAAAAGCCATTTCGGATTTTGCTATTTTTTCATTGGTTTTTAGAAATTTGTACTGCTTGAATCTAGTTAAAATATCTTAATTTACTTGGTATTTTTCTTGTTTTAAGATTTTAAGAACATTTTTATCACAAGTTTTTTTGTCTTGTTTCAAGAAGTCTTATCAAGTAAAATTATTTTCACCCCATTGGCAGATAATTTTGCTTGATTTGAGGTTTTTTTTCTTAATTTATGTTTTATTTTCTTATTTTTTAATGTTGATTTTTTGCAGTGCATGGCGTCTACCCTGGACCTGCAGGAGGCCTGCGACCCGGACGACCCCAGCTTTGTTCTGGAGGAGGCGGTGGCCGCCCCTCCCTACGACGACCCCCGTTGCCCGATGGACCGCAGCGAGAAGGAGGACCTGTATCGACAGGTGGACACCCTGAGCAAGGCCCTCAGGGTGTTGACTCGCCGCTACCGCCTTCTCCAGCGAAGGAAGCGGGCCGCCCCCTCCGCCCAAGTCACCGGCCGACTCCTGTCCGCCCTTCGCTCCCCCGCCAAGGGCGCGGTCGAGGGCGAAGCGTCCGAGGACGACCAGCCCCTCGCCTTGCCCCTGGAGGAAGCGGCCGGCCAGGGCACCCAGGACGAGGAACCGTCCACTTCCCGGCCGGCGGCGCCCGCCACCCCGTCCTCCCTGGGGCGGGAGGAGTACCCTTTCCCCGACCACGTTCCGGCTCTGAGTGAGTACCGCCGTAGCTCCTGACGCTCTGTCGCTTTCTCTCTCTCTCTCTCCTCCGTTGTTCTCACCCCGCTGTTCTCGTGTGCTTTCTTTTCGCAGACACGCTCCTCGAGGAGTACCGGGGCCACCAGGAGGGTGCGGACCCTGGCCCGAGGCTGGTCAACAACGTGGCCTCCAAGGTGTTCCGCATCCGTAACTTCCTGGCCTACATGGCGGCAGGGAAGACCGACCTGGCCAGTCTGGTCTTCCTCAACCACACGGCGAGGATGCGATCCTGGCACGGCAACCTGATCCAGGCCAGGATCGCAGAGCCAACGATCCACCACTATTTAAAGAACGTGGCTCAGTTCCTCGCCTACGTAGCCGAGACCCCGCCGCCCAGCTGCCGCCTCTCCCGGACGGTTATGGTGGGCTTGAACAGGGAGATCAGAAATATGATCCGGTCGGTGAGGCGGAGGGTGGTGGTCCATGAGGTGAGGGTCAAACAGGCAAAGCAGGGCCGCCTCATCGCAAAGGCCACCCTCCGCCAGTGCGTTGACTCCGCCAAGGCCGCCATCCCCGAGCTCCTGGGTGAGTTTTCTCCTCCCGTCTACTCGGCGTCCCGCGCGCCCCTTGACTCTCCTTTCTTCCTTTTTCTTTTATCGCAGACCGCCTGAGAGCGACGGCCGAGAGGACGGCCCAGTGGTCGCTGTACGGACACCTCACCGCTTACCTGGCCTGCATCTACGGACATCGCGGTGGGGTGTTCCTAAACATGACGGTTCAGGAGGTGGAGGCGGCGCAGGACACCGAGGACGGGTGCTACGTCATCAACGTGAGTGGTTTTATTTCTCTCTCTCTCTCTGTGTTTATCTCTCACCTGTGTGCTCTCTTACGCCGTTCGCTTGTCTCCCTCCCCGCAGATCTATTCTCATAAGACCAACCAGGCCTTCGGGGCGGCCCAGCTGGCACTGAGCGAGGAGGAGTACGGATGGATGAGGGAGTTCCTGGCCTTGAGGTCCATCTTGGTTGGAGGTGAAACCTCCAAATATTTCTTTTTCACCTCCAAGCCCAGCTCCTGCAAGAACTTAAATCAATACTTCTAAGAGGCATGAGATGGGCCTGCTGGGAACTCCCAACTTCACCGACATCCGCACCTCCATCGCCACTCACGTAAGGGCTCCAGCCCGTCTTTTTTCCGCCTTTTTCCTAGCGTGTGTGTTTGTTTCTGACTGTGCTTTCCTCTCTCCTCGACAGGCCAAGAACGCCCACAGCCTCGGGGACCGGCATAAGGTGGCACAGTTCATGTGCCACGACACCTTCACGGCAGACAGGTTCTACGCCTTGAACCTAGACGCCAAGCAGGCGGCGGCCGTGGAGGGTGCCGAAGCCCCGCCGGAGCCCCCGAAGGCCTCGGGGCCGAAGAAGGCCGGAAAGGCCCGCAAGCGGCCGGCCGAGCCCGCCGCCAGCCCGCCGACCTCCGCCAGCCCTACGGTGAGTCCGTCTTTCTCGTGGCTCCGTTTAACTGTTTGTGTGACCTGCAGAGCGCGTTCGTTGACTCTTTTTGCCTTTTTCGTTCTTTGCAGCATGGGACCGGCCCAGCGAAGCGGCGGCGAAAGGGCCGAACTCCAGTCAAGAGGCCCCTGTCCAAGCAGTCCCCGGCGAAGTCGCCGGCCGCCAAGATACTGGACAGGGCAAAGAGGAGGTTGCGGAGGTTGCAGAGGTTTTTTTCTTGATTTTATGTTTTTTTTTCTTGATTTTATATATTTTTTCTTGATTTTATGTTTTTTTTTCTTGATTTTATGTTTTTTTTTCTTGTGTTGACGTGTTCTGTCCCTTATATAAATAAAAAACTCTTAAAGTTCCTAAAGTCTTTTGTCTTTTTTGATGCAAAACACATTGCTTAAACACCTTCAAATAAAACCCATTCAATAAAAAGTGGAAGGAAAATCATAAATTCCTTAATAAAAAGTGTTTATTGTGTTTTACTGTCTGTGTTGATGCAAAACACATTGCTTAATCACCTTTAAATGAAACCCATTCAATAAAAAGTGGATGGAATATCATAAATTCCTTAATAAAAAGTGTTTATTGTGTTTTTGTCTGTGTTGATGCAAAACAAGTAGCGTATAAACAGCCTTTTTGGCAAAAGTAAGGGGGGTGACAATACCATATCTCGACACCTGGTGGCGCTACAGCTCCCAAACCATGTGCAATCGTCTCCCCATCCTCTAATTAGTATGCATACCAAATTTCAGCTCTCTAGGACATACGTACATCACTTGGATCCTTTTAAACGTTCGAGCCGACTGTTCTCTGACCTTTGACCTTTAGTCTAATGCAGATTTCAGCTGTCTAGGACTTTTCCGCCAGCCTCGGGGGGTCGTGACGAGAAGAAAGACGTCGCCCCCGGGCGAATCGGACCTTTCGAAGCGCCGTCCGCGAAACCACATCTGCAAACGCATTGAAACGGTGGGACGTGGGATTTTTCCACGAGGATCCCACGGGCCCCAAATTTTGCGCCCTGGCTCCTGGGGGCCCCCCGAGCGACATACCGAAAGCGTGGGGCCCCTGAGTGCAGGAAAATATTTTCAGCTTGTAACCCAAATCTCTCTCTCAGGCCTATTTCACTAATTCAAAGACATTATGATTCAAGGGTGGGGGATGGGCGTTTTTCAGGAAGATCCTAGAGTTTCACACTTCGGGGCCGTGAGTCGGGGGCCCCGAGAGGTTCGGAATCTCCAATCTCGAGGCGCCACGGCCTTTCGTCTCCGCGCAGGAGCCTGTCCACGTCACATTAAACGCGCTATGGCCTTGTGGACACGCGCTTGCTTTTTTGACCTTTCGACCCCTGAACTTAGTCGTAAGGCCACCAAACTTTTCCGCCAGCCTCGGGGGGTCGTGACGAGAAGAAAGACGCCGCCCCCTTGCTGATCGGACCTTTCGAAGCGCCGTCTGCGAACCCACATCTGGAAACGCATTGAAACGGTGGGGCGTGGGATTTTTCCAGAAGGGTCCCACGGGCCCCAAATTTTGCAGGGTGGCTCCTAGGGCCCCCGAGCGACATACTGAAAGCGCGGGAACCTAGAGTGCAGGCAAAATATTTTCATCTTCCGATCCAAATGTCTCTCACACGCCGTGTGTCAGGGGCCCCAAGAGGTTCCGAATCTCGAATCTCGAGGCGCCATGGCTTTTCGCCTCCGCGCGGGACGCATTTGAAATTTTTTATGGGCAATAGGACAAATTAGGGGCCCGTGGGACGGGGGCGTGGCTTGGGGCCGTGGGCGTGGCACCCCGGCTCATTTGCCAACTTTTATGGGTAATTGGACAAAATAGGGGGACGGGGGACGGGGGGGGGGGCGTGGCCTAGGAGCGGTCAGCGGGGGTTCCCGGTCATTTTCCAACTTTAATGGGCAAATGAACAAATTAGGGGTTCGTGGGACGGGTCACTTCCCTCCTTTAATGGGCAATTGGACACATCAGGGATTTGTGGGAGGGGTCATTTGCCGATTTTAATGGGCAATTGGACACATTAGGGGTTCGTGGGACTGGTCACCTTTCTCCTTTAATGGGCAATTGGACACATCAGGGATTTGTGGGAGGGGTCATTTGCCGATTTTAATGGGCAATTGGACAAAACGGGGGTTCGTGGGACGTGGGGGGGAATCGAAAAGGGTCCCAAGTCTGGGTAATATGAATGGCCGAGAATCCCATTCAATCTATGGGCAATTGGAAGGTATATCACCTCACCCGTCCCACGAACCCCTAATTTGTCCATTTGCCCATTAAAGTTGGCAAATGACCGGGAACCCCCGCTGACCGCTCCCAGGCCACGCCCCCCCGTCCCACGAACCCAAGTTTAACACAAGTTTTTAAGGGTCTGCTGCTGTTAAATCGGAAAAGTAAAAGTTTGCACGGTAAGCTTCAGTCAGTGTTTGGCCTACATTTTCCTAGACCAAACGAAAATGTGCTGAAAGCACATGGTGTAAACTAGCTAGCTAGATCAATGCTTGATAACTTAGCTCAGCTGAAAAGCACAGGCAAACACTTGAAATCCTAAAAATGATTACCTGTGTGTATTGCAAGAAGAAATTGTATACATTAAGAGGTTATGTACTACATTGCAGAGTGCATACACTGTAAAAAATGTCTGTCAATTTAACAGTAAAATACGTATAAATGCTACAGAATAAAACCGTATTTCACAAAACATGTGATAACCATATAATTTACAATGAAAAACTGTAATTAGTTTTACAGAGTAAGACCGTAAATCTAACAGTTAAAAACATATGAAAATACGGTTTATTGCTGTAAAATTAACAATATACTGTATTACTTACCATAAAAAGGAAAACATTATTTTGTCCTGGGCAATTCAAGCATAATGGATTTGACATTATGTGTTATTGATGTAACAAACTGTATTTTGTTTCTGTATTTCTTACCAATATACCGAACCATCTTTTTATATTTTACTAAACCTTTGTTGATAGAGTTTAAAAATTAGAATAATACCAGTCTAGAGATGCACTAATTTTCTATTTTAAAAAAAGGAAATAAACGTATTATGGATGTTACAAAAAAAAAACGTTGTATGACTTCTTTAAAATAAAATGCACAAACCAGAAGCAATAACAGGCTATCCAAAAAATGAAGGGATGCCTCTTCACAGAAAATAGAAGCTTTATTTTAATTTTCATGTGCCCATTCACAAGGACTAGGCCTATGCACTGTTATGGATGTGACAATCCTGAAAATGGCACTATTCCTTACTATGGAAAATCATGCACCAAAAACAAATGTTGACATTTGTGCTATGGTAAAAACTTTATTTCTTTTCATTGTAAGGTTACAATGAAACCTCTTAACATGTCTTATTACAAATACATAAACATATTTGACACCCCTGTGCAGTGTGCACTTAAAAAACAAAATTCAGGAGGCAGGACATAAACAATTTAACATATGTGAGATAAAATCATATTTTCTGTGTAACGCTTTATAGAAGGACTTCTATACAATTTGTATATTTGATTTTGCTAATTGAAATATTGTTTTGCTGTAATTAACAGTGGTTTTACTTTCTTTCTTTTTTTAAGGGTGTGTGAAACGAAATTTCTAAAAATGCAATGTTCTGTTTTGTCTCTGCCCTCAGGAATTTGTTGTAGGTTAGAAAATCAATTCAACAAGCATTTGAAAGATAACCGTTAAGCATCATCCAATCATGATAAACATTGCGCCTTGTCTCCAGTGGGCAAAGAATTTGATTGGCTGAATAGCCTACTCATTGGCGCATAGCGTTTTGCTTTCCTGCATTTCGGGATTGGGCCAGTGGCGAACGATTCTTGCGAAGCAGAATTACAAATTTGTGGAAATATTCTGTAAAATGAATGTGTCTGGGCATATTGGTAAGTTGGATTAAACCGTTTTAAGCAGTGTGTGGTTTTAAACACGAGTAACATGTACCCTGGCTGTTTTAACGACACACGTCATGTAACGTTAACGTTAATTTAGTCAGACAAGCTCTATAAAGTCCAACCCGAGATGTGAAACAGCATTTAGGTGTTTAAAACAGCAGTAGAGTGTGTGTTTGTTGGCGAAGTTACAATGTTTAGCTGTCATTTCTGTGGAATATCAGTGCAAACCCTTAGGGAACACGTTTTACATGTCAAACTTCACCGTAATGAACCGCGATGCGTGTTCAAGTGTGGCGCTACAGATTGCTACGAAACGTTTCGTTCATATGGGGCATTTAAGGCTCATTTTTACCGTAAACATAACATAGATTCACATGTTGATACTACAAATTCCCTTACGGTGTTTACGTGCAATATTTCTATGTGCCAGCGCCAGTCTCGCGATGTCAAATCACTAACAGCTCACTTAAAAGAACATATAGCCGAAGGACGCGTTGTGACATGTCCGGTAACTGGATGCAACCATACGTTCACTAATAGGTCGTCGTTCACATCCCACATGTCCAGGAAACACAGACAGTGCTCTGTGGACAGGATAAGTGATCTTTATAAGGAGACAGTTTCTCAGTCTCTTGAAACTGAACCTTTAGTTACAGGCCCTACAGAGAGATTTAGTGAGACTGCTGAAGGTGAAGTTCATCTTACAGAAAATTTCAATGACCTGTTTCTCAGAAATATTTGTCTTTTCTACTTGAAATTACATGGGCAGTTTCTTCTGCCAGCATCAACTATACAAAATATTGTTGAAGAGATGCAGAGCATACATGAACTAGGACAGACATATACTTTGAATAAATTGAGTGCATTTCTGAAAAATGATTTAGAGTTAATAGATGAGGACATTGGTAGAATATGTGATGTTGTGAAAGAATCTGACCTATTCACCATTAGTCATGAAGGACCAATGAGAACCAATTTTTCAAGAACAAAGGCTTTTAAAGAGATGTTCAGATACACAGAACCTGTAAAGTTGTCCTTAGGAAGAGATGAAACAAGGTCACAGAGGTTTGCCTACTATGTTCCACTGAAAGACACTTTGACATGTTTGTTGGAGTCTGACTCATGGCGGAAATGTGCTGCACAGGATACATGCTTACCGTGCACAGATGTGTTTTGTGACATCAGTGATGGTCAGGTATACAAAAACAATGAGTTCTTTTCTCAAAACCCAACATGTCTCAAACTAATTCTATATCAAGATTCTTTTGAGGTGGTGAACCCATTAGGTTCAGCAAAAAGCAAGCACAAATTACTAGCTGTATATCTGTCTCTGGCTAATTTACCACCACATATAAGATCAAGTACAGACCACATGTCACTTGTAATGTTGTGTGGAGAAAAAGACTTCAAACATTTTGGACATGACAAAGTTTTCTCAAGGCTAATTGCAGACTTAAAAGACCTGGAAGACAATGGAATAACCGTGGCAGAGGAAAAAGTTAAAGGGACTGTTTTGTGCATTGCAGGGGACAATTTGGGGTCTCATAGTATCGGTGGATTCACTGAAAATTTTAGTTTTTCTGAATATTTCTGCAGGTATTGCCAGATATCACGAAGGGATTTTCAAACGGATCCAAATGCATGTGGACCTCAGCGAACTCCTGAAAACTACAAGTCTGCTGTAGAGATTTTACAGTCTGAGGGACAACAAAACGTTGAAGGTATAACATCGGAGTCAATTTTTAACTCGTTGACTTACTTTAACGTTTGCATGCCTGGCCTGCCACCTTGCTTAGGCCATGACATTTTTGAGGGTATCCTTTCCTATGATTTAGCCCTTTACCTAAAGTACTTCATCAAGCAGAAAACGTGGTTCACTTATTCAATTCTGAATAGACGCATTAAGCAATTTAAATACAGTGCCTCTGATGCGTTGAGTAAGCCATGTGCAGTGAACTCCAATGGATTAAAGCTTTCTGGTCAGGGTATTCAGAACTGGAATTTTCTAAGACTTCTTCCTGTGATCATGTGTGACAAGGTGAAAGAGCCCATGGATGATGTTTGGCAGTTGACCCTTCAGCTAAAAGACATTGTGGAGATGGTTTGTGCACAGAAAATTTCATTGCCAGAGGTCGCATACCTTGACGTTCTTATCCAAGAATATCTGGCTTCTAGATTCTCTCTCTTTCCAGGACATAGACTAAAGCCTAAGCATCACTACTTGCGACACTACCCTGCACTGATTTTAAAGTTTGGTCCTTTGATCAGGTTGTGGACGATGCACTTTGAGAGTAAGCACAGTTACTTTAAAAGATGTGCTAGGAACTTAAAGAATTTCAAAAACTTGTGCTTCACTCTCTCTGAAAGGCATCAAATGTACCAGGCCTATCTGTCAGAAGGGTCAATGTGTGATCTAACTTTGAGGGTAAAAAACAGCACTGCATTTTACCCAGAGCTGTATGGTGATTCTGTTAAAGATGCAGTGAGGCAGTTTAAATTTACAGAGAACAATACCAAAGTCTCAGCAGAAGTAATGTACAGGGGTACGTTATACAAAAAAGGCCAGTTCCTTGTGACAAATAATATGGACTCAATAGAGTTTGGAGAACTTGCACTTATTCTCATAAAAGATGAAGTTGTTCATTTTCTGCTGAGAAAGTATGTAGAAGAGTTCATTCCTGCATACCATTTGCATGAATTGAAAAATCAGACTGAAATAATGCATTGTGTGAAAATCAATGACCTGGCAGATTTCTATCCTTTAACATCATATATGATGAATGAAAAAAGGGTAATTCCATTAAAGCACAGTGTGATGTCACCCTGAACATGATTGTTGATCTGTATTTTCTACATTTTTGGTTTATTTATGTGAATTATTATTTTGTTTTTTCAGAAATGGGTGATTCAGAGCTAAACATTTCAAACATCAGCAATGCCATTGATGCTGTATTACCTGACCTCCCAATCGCAACCAAAAAATCTCTTGAGGACACCTTAAAGTCACTTGGAGTGGAAACCCCAGAAGATTTCAGATTTCTTGAGAAATCAGATCTGGCAGCTGTACTGAGGCCCATTCAAGCCAGGAAATTTATTTCTGTTCTAAAGGAGACCAGTAAGTCCATGTATTTGTTTTCCGTTTGTTTCAAAATTAAAATTCTGTCATTTACTCACTCTCAGATGGTTCCAAACATAAAATATTGTTAAATAGAACAAATAAGAAAAAGTAATAAAGTAATTGCTACTTTTAATAACAAAAGTAATAAATATGTCTGACCATTAAAGGGATTGTTCACCCAAAAATGAAAATTGTCATCCTTTAATCACCCTCAGATTGTTCCAAACCTGTATACATTTCTTTGTTCTGCTAAACACAAAGGAAGATATTTGGAAGAATGTCAGTAACCAAACAGATCCGCCACAAGAGGAAAAAATACTATGAGAGTCAATGGGGTGAGATCTGTTTGGTTACTGACATTCTTCCAAATATCTTCCTTTGTGTTTAGCAGAACAAAGAAATGTATACAGGTTTGGAACAATCTGAGGGTGAGTAAATAATGACAGAATTTTATTTTTGGGTGAACTATCCCTTTAATAGTCAGACATATTTAATTATTATTTAAAAAATATTTATTACTTTTGTTGTTAAAAGTAGCAATTACTTTATTACCCTTTGTTATTTGTTCTATTTAATACAATGTATTTACTTTTTATTTTAACAGTGAGGCAAAAAAAACAAAAACATTGTGACCGTTAAAGTAACTGTTCAACTGTAACAAACAGTTTCGCTGTAATTTGCTTACTATCTTGTCATTCTAAATGAACACCTGATTTGGAGTAACAATAGGGAAATAAATGATGATGATGGTTTTCATTTTGGTTGAACTATTCCTGGTCCAACTAAGTACAGACATATTTCTTTTTTTACAGCGCAAATTTCTGAAACCCCAAAGCAAGCAGTCTGTTCATCTCCAGGATCTTTTCTGTCCGAGAGTTCTTCATACTCTTCTCCCAGCACCTCCCCTCTTAGTGTGAACTGGGTGGACAGCTTTGAAGTCCCATGGAATAAGTTTCCTGAGGAATTAATGCAGGCACTTGAGAGACAGAAAAGGCCAAGTCCTCGGTTACGTAGGGAAATGGTGAGGATCGTTGTTGCGGCAATGATGAAAGTTTGTGCTTGTCCAAGTAGGAAGAATTTAACGGAGGTCGCTAAAAGGATGGTTGCCAAATATCCAAAGTCTTTACAAGATGTGATTGAAGAGAGTGTGATTGGTCCTGGATATTACTCCTTGGTCAAACAATTTCAAGCCAGGGTTGAAAATGCAAGAAGAACCAGCACACCAAAAATAAAAAAGCGCATTCATGATACAGAGGAATGTGACACTGAGGAAGTCTCACCTGAAAAAAGGGCTGCAATCCAAGATACATATGGCTGCACTAATTGGGAAGTTAAATTTATGCCCCTCAGTGAAACTGCTGAGAGTCAGCGTTTGAAAAAAGAGAAGATGAGGAGTCTGTCTCAAACAACTGACTGGAATGAAGAGGAAGTGAAGGTTCTCATGAAATCTACATACTACAGTCAACGACAAGATATCAACAAAGGAACAGACATGAAAACCCTCACTGAGGAGTGGCCATTTTTGTTTCAGGAAAGTGGAATGAAAGTGCACTTTAAAGATCTCACAGGGATACCACTTAAAGAGACCTTCCTGAACAGCATTGACAGAAAAGGAAAAAGGCTGTTAAACTTCATGAGAAATGTTTCTACAACCAAGAACAAGCGGGTCTTACAGACTGACGCAAAACTTCAAGTTTTGAGAGGACAGACAAATGGTTGCTCAGAGGATGTAAAAGACATGATTCTTCTACTTCTCTCCTATTTTGATGAGAACGAGGAGCTCCTTCTTCATTATGTAGAAGAGACAAGCCTTGCAAAGGATGTAGAGTTGGAAAACCTGCCTGTGACGCCTTGCATTATTGTGTGTGGTAAGTTTAAGTTTTCTTCATATACAGATCAAACTGCACCACATAATAGATGTTTTTATATATATTCTACAACAGAGACCAATAACTGCGTTTCCAAAAAATAATCCCGTTCCTTATAATTGTCCTTAAAGGTGCACTATGAGATCCTGCATGGTTTCAGCGCGATTTCATTTTTGTCTGAAATCGTAGGCATCTCTCCTTGATCCGCTAGCTGCCTTCCCCCTGAGTACACTGAAAAAGTTCTAAAAAGTTATTTGCACCAAAATATAACAAACCACGTTCAGCCAATCACCGACAAGATTGTTGGGGGAGGCGTAGGGGTTACCAACCATTTTGTTGGTGATTGGCTGGAACATGGTTTGTTATATTTTGGTGCACAGCCTGTGTGCAGTGTTTGTTTGACGTTTACGACCCCCTGTGTTGTCTCCCGAGACCGGGGTTTTTCACAGTGTACTCAGGGGGAAGGCAGCTAGCGGATCAAGGAGAGATGCCTACGATTTCAGACAAAAATGAAATCGCACTGAAATCATGCAGGATCTCATAGTGCACCTTAAAGTATTAACCATTTGGGGTATCTGAACTAGGTTATTTTAGTAAATAGAGTTAGTAATCTGTGTTGTAGAATATGTAAAAATCTACTATGTGAAATAGTTTTGCAGGGCAATACTAAAAAAAAATGCAATTTGTATGATAATAATATGTAAATACACAATTACCTTGCTACATGTACATAACTTAATTTCATTGAAATGTATCCACAGGACCCTCCTGCTATGCTGCTGTTCGATTCATGCTCAGTGTGGACCGCAAGATTGTGAATGATGACATCACTACATTCATCGCTGCTGTCTGCCTAATGTTTGGCAGTTATTACTGTTTCAACATTCACTACCCTACCGAACTGGCATCAGTGCTTGAATTTTTGCAACGGTATGTAAAGACACCTAGGAGGGGAGGTTCACTTTATATGTGGCTTAATTTACAGAGGTTTTCAATGTTGCTTTTTCTTTTCAAGGTGTTTTTTCACCATCAATCCCGAAAAGGGCACAAAGGTTGTGGAAAAGAAGAACAAAAAACGACTCCCAGTGAACCCAAGAGTCTTGACCTTAATCTCTGACCTTTCTGATCATGAGTGGCGAGAGACTTTGTAAAGGTGGCCTGCAAACGGTTTCCAAGTTTAAACTTACATTGAAATGTATATGTAAGCACTTGTGTTGTGCCTCATTCTGCTTTAGTAGTTATTATTTTTTAGTTTTTTTATTATTGTAAATGTTCAACTTAACCTTTACTTATCTTCCCAAGCTCAGTTTAAAGTGGCAGTTAGGTAGCAGAAATGTTTTAAATTCTGAATCTAAATTTTAAATGAGTAGTCTTGACTGTTAAGAAGACATGACAAGAACAAAGAAAAAAAAGTTATGTTGATTTAAATGGCTGACAGTCTTTATTAAAAAAATACTTGGGACCACACTGATGTGTAAGTCTTTAATAGATTTTGATGGGTTTTGATTTGATTTAGGTTTGCATATTCATCAATTAGTATAAAAGTACTCTTAATAGTTTCTTCAAGGTAAAATAAACTGAATCTGAATGTTAAGCAATGTAAGCTCCCAGCTAATGTGATAAAATAATGCTTTCACAAAATTGAGGGCAATACTCTCAATTGAATAAAATTGAATGAATTCACTTATATTCAATTTATTTATAATAAAAAACAGTCAACAGCATTTACATATTAAGGCTTGGTTTCACAGACAAGGCTTAGCTTAAGCTAGGACTATGCCTTAGTTAAATTAGGATATTTAAGTTGCTTTTATAAAAATGCCTTAGATAAAAACATTACAGGTGAGCATCTTGAGACAAAAAAATGACAATAACATTTTAAGATGTGTCAAGGCAATTTATTTTCAGTTAAGACAGCTCAAACTTTCATTTTAGTCTTAAGCCTTGTTTGTGAAACTGTCCCTTAATGTTTTTCCGTAGTTTAAATAGTTTCCTGTCTGCTTTGTGAAATAATTACAGATTTTAACCATAACTATTACAACATAAACTTCTAAATTAGACAGTTCTGAGCTGTAAAAAAGATGGTAATGAACCGTAAATATTACAATGTAAACCTTTAAATAAGACAGTTCTGAGCTGTAAAAAAGATGGTAATGGACCGTAAATATTACAATGTAAACCCTTCAATCTGACAGGTTTAAACTGTTTTTATAGCAACATAAATATGTTAATTAGATGGTTATAAACCGTAAAAAAAACTACTTAAATCCGTAAAATATACAATACAGTGGGTACAATCCCGTAAAACCAATAACGTTGCTACCGTATTTTTGACGGTAAAGTTCTGGCAACCACAGCTGCCAGTTTTTTACCGTAAAATTTACGGTTTATTTTTTACAGTGTATGATTATGGAGGAGAAGACTACCCATGGAGAACGCAAGTACGTTGCAAGACACACTGTGTGCAGAATCTCTCATTGTTGCAACATGTCAAGCAAGTTGATTAATATATTTTTAACAGATTTAAATATTAACCTAGTCTAATTTATCCGTATTACTATTTCAATAAAAATTATAATAGGCATACACCAATAAATTATATCCAAATCTCAGAAAGATTCAATCCAAGTTAAGTGACTTTTAGGTCAATATTTCTTTTTTGCCCCTAAACTTTATATGTCCAAGTTATGGTTGGCATACAATGGCCATATTGCAAATAATGGGTAAAATGCAATCACAAATAAAATCCAATGATCCATGTTCTAACATCTTGTCATTATGAATGTTGTCTCTTACAGATGAGCAGCATTGCTGTTAATACCAGCACAGCTGATTCTGATGCATCTCTCCGGTCAGAGACTCGGGTGGACGATGAATCTGCTCCTATCGGCTCTCCTCAACTGCTACGTTCATGTTCATCACTAAAGATTCGACTCTGCTGTCTCTCTTTGCCCTATTTTAGTGTGTTTAAAGCATATTTTGATGCGTATCGGGCGTAAATTACTACACCAAACAGTTTAATGATATGTGTCCAGTAGCTTATTGGTAGCACAGAATTTAGGGACAGTTTTGTCCTTCACAGGGATTTTTTTTTCTGGGTTAATAGTTGCTTTAAAATGGACACTCACGACGTCCCCACAACACACTTTCAGTCAGTGTTTGACTTCAAACTTGTGTGTTGAATTGGATGAAACTGGTCCCCATTAGGAACGATAACTGTTGCCTTGTCTAAACACCCAGACTTGCGGTCTTGGCCATTCGAGAGCGCATAGACGCGATACGAAGTAATTCCGCAAAACTGTGCCATGTCTTAAATACCAAAATGCAGCACCCTTAAAGCACACTAAACCAATGCTTCTGAGCGGTATTCGAGGTTAAGCGTATCCCATCATGCATTATGGTCAGCAACTCTCATGCCCTGAAATCGTGAGATGTCGAGGAAAACATTCCACTCCAAGTTAAATTTATAAGATATTGCATATAATTTGTAGTATATATTACATTAAAACACAGTGTTGCACTTTTATCTGTGCAAATATGGGTATATGTGTATTTAGTACAACATTATCAACTGCTTTTTGTCATTTAATTTAGAAGCTCCACAATTTTAAAGTTGCCTTCTGTTAGCTAGCGTAGCTAGATTTTGCAAACATCTAGAAGTTTGTTTTAAAATACAAAGTATTGAAACTAAAAAAAAAAGCTCTGGAAACTTGTTTTTTGCAACTTTATGAGTGTTTCATTGGTAATCAAAAGTTATACACACACTTGCTGTTAAGAAATATTTTTGAACTTCAAATCAGTTAATGTTGATTTATACTTATTGTTTATAGATTGTGACACAGCCCCAAAATGAAGTTTTTGTACCCAGACTGAGACGGACTAAAAGTATCATGGTAAGTCGCAACAAGAGACTTGTGTGTGGCTATGTTTACTTGCACACCTTTTGTTTGAATGGGAATTTATTAATTCTGTTTGAATCTGATGGCAGTTTACATGAACACTAAATAAAGTGATTGGGCTGATGTGCCCAAGAATCGCAGACGCAATGTACGTGCATAATCATAAAATAATAATTTCAGGACCGTCAAGGGCCCCTCAAATGCCTAATAAGTGAAAGTAAAATGTTCAAAGCGTGTTCTTGCGATCAGATTGGAAAAGGAATCCAATCCGATAGAAATTTATTTTGATCGATTTAATCTATTTACCAGAGGTGGGGGACTCGAGTCAGACTCAAGTCGCAAATTTTAGGACTTGAGACTTGCTTGACAAATATTAATAAAAGACTTGACTTTGACATGATATCCATGACTTGAGAAGTGACTCGGACTTGAGTGAAATGACTCGGAATAAAGTCTTTTGTTGAATAACTATCTGTTTTTGAATGCGCCGCAACCTTAACCACGTGATGCAGCAGGCAAACAGAGAGATCTAACGTAAGAGCAAGTCGTGACTGAACGGGCGCTACGCCAAGAATAATTAAGTTCGGGTAAAGTTACCTGGATTGTGTAAGACGGTGCTAAGAAGAGAAGAACCACCACATTGTTGTGATACAACCATCATCACTTCGAATTTCATTTGACATCCGTTTTTTGTCATCCTTTGGCTAGCATTACAATATATGATCTCGCTCTTATTCATGCAAATGCTTTTAAACCATTTAAGCGCGCCAAAAGAGAAAGAGAACACGCTGTCTGTGAATGTCCTGTCACACACGACGCATAGAAAGATGCGCGCCAGTATCGAGTTCTGTCACGCTTGCACGAAGAATTACACGCAAACAGTGATGCCAAAATTAGTATCCTCATTAGAGCAGCCTTGAATGAGACAAAGTAAATGAAAGTACAGAGATCCGCGTCATGTGCGGCAGCTCTTAAAGTGACAGTAACCAATGCTGTGTCTTATTGAAGAGAATCAAACAAATGTAACAGAGAAAATGATCACATTTATTTTTTTTGTAAGTGCAATGCATTGTAAATAGTTAATAGTAAATTAGCAAATTTCACTGTTTATAAGGAAATGACAGGTTGTTGTTTTTTTTGCAATAGCATTAGTATATACATCTGTACAGTGTCTAATAATTGGTCTTCAGTGTTAGACTTTGAGTGAAAAGCCGGATGGTTTATTGGGATGCACATAAATATATTGTATGCACACACACACACACACACACACAAATAAAAAAAATTGCACAGACTTTAGAACCCAACCATGCATTCACAAACAAAATTTTGCAAGCACAACCACTCAATAAAAAATGTTGGGTTAAAAATATTGGGTTACAACAAGTAATCAACTATGGGTTAACATAGCACCCTCCCAACTGTGGGTTATTTAAAAAAAATATTTTATATTAAAGTATATTTTAAAAAACATAATTTACTATGTTTTCAAGATTGTTTATTTGTATAAAATACGTTTTAACAAATATATTTTATATTACAAACCAAATATTGTGGAGTCATTTAATGTAAATATACACAATTGTGTACATATCAAATTCAAAATAGTGTGCATACTTCAATTCAAAACCTATGGAATTTTGTACAAACAGCACATTCAAAACCTACACAACCGTGTACAGAGTAAACTAAACATAAAATGTAAACAGAACACAAAAATTCAAAATGAACATTATATTTAAACCTACACAAAAGTTTTCAGTACAAAACTGTGCAGCAATGTGTTGAAGATAATACCCTCTTAATACACTAGTCCATGTTTGAAGTGAATGGGAGCAGAAGGCTTTGAACAATAATTCATAGATGTAAAATAAATAAATATACATGCATAGATTAAAATAAGATCTTCTGTTCAACTCAGAAAAATGATAAAAAGAAAATTAAAAAAAACTTGTGAGTTCTGTTTGTCCTGAAGCATCAAGTCATGTGTATTCTGGCTCGTCTCACTGCTCAGGTGATGCACCATATTAGCTCCAACCTTCAAAGAATAAGTAAAGTTCAGTTGGCGTGCACTGTGACAACATAAGCAGTGTTAAATTACGTAAAAGTTACACCGAAGTAGTGCTGTACTGAATTAAAATATGGTCACTGAATTCCACCTGCTGTTAAAGGGTTAGTTCACCAAAAAAAAAAAAGTCATCCAAACCTCAAAGACCTTCGTTCATCTTCAGAACACAATTTAAGATTTTTTTAATGAAAGCTGACAGATTTCCGTCCCTCTGTTGAATCAACGCAACTACCACTTTTAAGGCCCACAAAAGGTAGTAAAGACATTAAAGTAATCCAGTGACTCCAGTGGTTTACCCTCAGTTTTAGAAATGATACAAGTATATTCTATATTTTATTCCCTAACCATAATTTTCCACTTTATTTACAAAATATTAATCTCCAACGCATGTTGTGTTAATGCAAGAGCAGATGTTGTTGTGTAAATACAAAAATGATGTTTTAATGCACAAACAAAGCACTCGTGTCGCTTCATAAACTGACACCGTGTCTACACCGGACGCGAGCAATGCGACGCATTGAAAGACAATAGAACCCATTAGAATCAGTCATATGTGGACATGATCATAATGCATGTGGCGCGACGTGATAAATTCCCAGGTAAACAGATTCCCTGTTCGATTTCTGACGTAGTCCGAGTGCTTTGCAACGGTCAGTTTGTCGGTGTAGACAGCTTTTTGCTGTTGCAGCGCGACAAAGCTCACGTCTGGAGTAGAGACACGGTGTGAGGTTCACGATGGAGTACTTTAGCAATGTCTTTCCTACCTTTCTGGGCCTTAAAAATTGTAGTTGTGTGGACTATCAATGAAGGGACAGAAATTTCTCTACACAGTAAAAACCCCAGAGTTAAATCAACTCTGCTCAGATAACATTTGGTCCCTCTCTAAATAGTGTTAAAGTAACACTGAAGCTGAGTTAAAGTTAATGAGATAATTAAGTAATTAATTAAGTGATGATTGAACATTAATGATGAACACCTGCTGTTAACAAGCAGAATCACTGAAGAAAAGAGAAACACAAGAACTACAACTGACTTCAGCCACAGCCTTGGAGCCTTGTGTTCATTTAATGCTAAATCGTTGTCAGTCATCAAACAGCTTGGATTCTGCTGAAATTAAAACAATGTATTAAAATGAAGCAAGACAACTGAGAAAAAAAGTAATAAACTGTACCCCAGTGTTTCCTGGTTCTGTAGTAGCCCTAGTGTAACGGAGTATAAAAAGGGTTAAATTGTCACACTAGCACTGCAAATTTTGTCTCTATTGCTGATTCAACTTACCAGCTTGTTGGTAAGAAAACTCAAAACTCAAAGGCCAGAACAGGGTGTCTGATAAGGAACACATCCGAAATGTGTATTGCTGGAGATACTCTAGGACCAGTCGAGAACCACCGTCATCCAGCAGCATAAAACTTTCATCCACTCCTTCCTCTGTGTTACAATAAAGCAGAAAAATTAAATATTTTCAGTAAAGTAAACTAATTCTTTAAAAAAACAAACAAACAAACAAACAAAAAGTTGTAACTTATTTAAATGGCTTACCTTCAAATGTTTCCATGAGCCTAAATAGCAGAGGTTCATTTGTTGTGGTCTTTGCTTCACAAATTATTTATTTTGTCTAAAACACAAGTATAAACACATTTAGTACAACACAAAAGCAAAAACTGACATAGCTTCATAATAAATAATAGTACAGTTAGATGCTTCAGATTCTCCTGTAATACATTTACATGCATTATATATAACATGCATTATTAATATACCACATTTCTGTCAAAATACCAGATTTGCAGTTAGTGTTACTACAGTAAATCTATTAAACAGTAAATCTAGGTTATCGATTAAAAAAAAAAATTAAAAATTAAAAAAAACACGTAACTGTCATTAACTACTCGTGAAGTAATCGTTCATTGGTTGCACGTTTCTCCACTTTTTTTTTTTGCGTAGAAGCTGTTGGGAATATTGGGCTCTTTCATCTTACAATATCTTATATTTCAGAGAATCCAAACGCTTCTCACTGGATCTCACAGCTCTGTTGTGGTTCAGTATGATCGAGGTCGAGCTCGCGCTGCGTAGGCCGAGCTGATGAACGGTCCGTGCGGCACGGCTCAAATGAGAAGCTTTCGTTCCGCGCCGGTACAAAAAATACAAATCTGAAGCTCAAATTTAGCTGTCGTATTATGAAAGATTAAGACCGTAAAACATGCGTAAAGTGATTGCTGAGATGTAGTCTTAGTTTATCGAAATATATTTCACAAGACAATAATACCATATTAGTACCATAGTAAGGTAGTTAATACTTCTCTACGCAGTTTCGCTAGTATGTTTTAATTACTTTATTACCGCTAGCGAGCTAACGGGCATTGGATTCATTTCCAAACGATCTCACTTAACGTTACCGGAGAACATTACTGAATAAAGAGAATTATGACTTAAAAATATAAAATTCTGTTCTCCATTCAGTACACAATACCTACTGTTATAAAAGTGATACACATGAAAAACGACACGACTTACCTTTCATAATCAGGCTGCAGCAGCTTCTGTGACTCACAACCGCTAAAATTTGAATCGTCGATTGTCACGGGATCCGTATTTAACCCAACAGATGGGTTAACGATGTTAAAAATGACCCAACATTTTTGGTAAATAACCCAACATAGTGACCCAACATGTGTAACCCAACAAATAACCCAACGTTTTTTACTGTGCATGCACATGGAAACAAACAATACTTTTCACTCGTACACGCACACACACACACTCTCACAAGTCAAGTCAAGTCAAGTCATCTTTATTTATATAGCGCTTTTTACAATGCAAATTGTGGCAAAGCAGCTTTACATTAATAAGAAAATGGTGTCATTGTGCAGCTTATTCTATATATTATTGATTCATTCCGTTGCAAAGATCAATAGTTATTAGTCTAGGTAATTTAGGTATAGCAGCACTGGAGAAAACAGTGACGTAATCGTCCGGCTCAGATCAGTTCGCATACAACGGCGCCAATGCAGGCATATCAAAAAACACTGCTGAATATCAAGCAAGTGTCCCCAACTTAAGCAAGCCAAAGGCAACAGCGGCAAGGAACCAAAACTCCAACAAATGGAGAAAAAAACCTTGGGAGAAACCAGGCTTAGTTGGGGGGCCAGTTCTCCTCTGGCCAACAGTGAACACTTGTCCGATACTCAGGCAGAGTTACAGGTCATTAAACTGATTTGGAATCGCAACAGTCAAAATATTTAATCTAGTTCCATCTAATTTAAGATCTTTTTGATCACGCCGATATGGGACGGTTTGTTGGGATATGTGCCGCTGGCTGATGAGTCGGTAAGGTCTTCACAAAGGATGAGCTCGTTCACACGGTCTCCGCCGACACCACAGGGCCACACTGCTGCCGCACACAGGCACAGGTTCCCCGTCCGACCCGGACACGGCCCGGATCCAGCCAATCATGTTAATTGGTAAACCTCGGGATAAGCAGAGAGACAAAAAATTAGCGTAGACGCCATTCTTCTTCCGATGTAACGAGTACATCTGGTGTTATAGGAAGTGTTCCCGGTTCCGGCTGACCTGATCTATGCAGCCTAACAATCCTTTAACGGATATGAGGACAAGAGTTTATAGTGCGTCATGTGTATGCCAAGTTAAATAGATGCGTTTTTAGTCTAGATTTAAACTGACAAAGTGTGTCTGCTTCCCGAACAATGCTAGGAAGATTGTTCCAGAGTTTAGGTGCCAAATAGGAAAAGGATCTACCGCCCGCGGTTGATTTTGATATTCTAGGTATTAACAACTGGCCAGAATTCTGAGATCGTAATAGACGCGAAGGACTATAATGCATTAAAAGCTCACTCAGGTACTGGGGAGCTAAGCCATTTAGTGCTTTGTAAGTAATTAGCAAGATTTTAAAATCTATACGATGTTTAATAGGGAGCCAGTGCAGTTTTGACAGAACCGGACTAATATGTTCATACTTCCTGGTTCTAGTAAGGACTCTAGCAGCTGCGTTTTGGACCAGCTGTAATTTGTTTATCACGCGAGCAGGGCAACCACCCAGTAGAGCATTACAGTAATCTAGTCTCGAGGTCATAAACGCATGAACTAGTTGTTCCGCATTTGTCATTGAGAGCATATGTCGCAATTTAGATATATTTTTAAGATGGAAGAATGCGGTTTTACATATGCTAGAAATGTGGCATTCAAATGAAAGATTGGTATCAAAGAGCACACCCAGGTTCCTAACTGACGAAGACGACTTAACAGAGCAGCCATCAAGTGTTAGACAGTATTCTAGGTTATTACGTGCAGAAGTTTTTGGTCCAATAATTAGAATCTCTGTTTTTTCTGAATTTAGTAGTAGGAAATTACTAGTCATCCAATTTTTTATATCAGCTACGCATTCTGTTAATTTTGAGAATTGGTCGGTTTCGTCAGGGCGCGAGGAAATATAGAGCTGAGTATCATCAGCGTAACAGTGAAAGCTAATGCCATGCTTCCTAATGACATCTCCCAAGGGTAGCATGTACAGAGTGAAAAGCAACGGTCCTAGAACTGAGCCTTGTGGTACTCCATGTTTAACTTGTGATCGAAATGACATCTCTTCGTTTACTACTACAAACTGATAACGGTCAGATAAGTATGATTTGAACCATGCCAATGCATTTCCACTAATTCCAGCATAATTTTCTAGTCTATTCAAAAGAATATTGTGGTCGATAGTGTCAAAAGCGGCACTGAGGTCTAGTAACACTAATAGAGAGATACAACCACGATCTGATGATAAGAGCAAATCATTTGTAACTCTAATGAGAGCAGTCTCAGTACTATGGTACGGTCTAAATCCTGACTGGAAATCCTCACAGATACCATTTCTTTCCAAGTAGGAACTAAGTTGAGATGATACTGCCTTTTCTAGTATTTTTGACAGAAAAGGTAGATTGGAAATCGGTCTGTAATTGACTAATTCACCAGGATCAAGTTGTGGTTTTTTAATAAGAGGTTTGATAATAGCCTGCTTAAAATTTTTCGGTACGTAACCTAGTAATAAAGATGAATTAATGATCTTAAGAAGAGGATCTATGACCTCTGGAAGCATCTCTTTCAATAGCTTAGTCGGTACAGGGTCTAACATACATGTTGTTGATTTTGATGATTTAATAAGTTTAGACAATTCTTCCTTTCCTATAACAGCGAATGAATGGAATTTTTCCTCAGGGATACTACAATCCACTGTCTGATGTGATACTGTAGTAGACAGTTGCATGGCTATAATTTTCTCTCTAATGTTGTCAATCTTGCAAGTAAAGAAGTTCATAAAGTCATTACTGCTGTGCTGTTTGGAAACATCAGAAGTTGAGGCTGTATTTCTCGTTAATTTAGCCACTGTATTAAATAAATACTTAGGGTTGTGTTTATTGTCTTCTAAAAGATTTGAAAAATAAGCAGATCTAGCGGTTTTTATGGTCTTTCTGTACTCCATCATTTTCTCTCTCCATGAAATCCGAAAAACTTCTAGTTTTGAATTCTTCCAGCTGCGCTCCATTTTTCTTGCTGCTCTCTTAAGGGCCCGAGTGTGCTCGTTATACCATGGCGTTGGACTAATATCCTTAATCTTTTTTAAGCGCAAAGGAGCAACAGAGTCTAGAGTGTTGGAAAAGAGAGCGTCAATAGTTTCTGTTGCAACATCGAGTTCTTCTAAGCTGTCTGGTTTGCTAAGTTGATGAAACTGATCAGGAAGATTATTTATAAAGCAGTTTTTAGTGGTGGAAGTGATGGTTCTAACATATTTATGGCAGACAGGCGGTTTTGCAACCTTGGTTCAATGTAGCACGCATGAGACTAGATAATGATCTGAGACGTCATCGCTCTGCTGCAGAATTTCAACGGCATCAATATCGATTTCATGTGACAATATTAGATCTAGAGTATGATTACGACAATGAGTTGGTCCTGACACGTGTTGTCTAACTCCAATAGAGCTTAAAATATCTGTTAATGCCAATCCCAAAGCGTCTTTTTCATTATCTACATGTATATTAAAATCACCAACAATAAGGACTTTATCCACAGCCAGTACTAACTCCGAGAGAAAATCAGCAAATTCTTTGATAAAGTCTATATGGTGCCCTGGTGGCCTGTATACAGTAGCCAACACAAATTTCAAATGAGATTTGTCACTTACATTATATAACGTTACATAGAGCACCATCACTTCAAACGAGATATATTTGAAAGACTTTTGAGTAATACTGAAGATATTACTATAGATTACAGCAACACCTCCCCCTTTACCTTTCTGATGAGGTTCGTGTCGATAATAGTAACCTTGAGGGCTAGACTCATTTAAAGTAATGTAATCGTCTGGTTTTAGCCAGGTTTCTGTCAAACACAGCACATCTAGATTATTTTCTGTGATAATATCATTTACTATAAGTGCTTTTGAAGAAAGGGATCGAATATTCAGCAACCCAAGCTTTATCATTTGTTTATCTTTATAATCTCTGTTTACTACTTGTTGAACATCAATTAAATTATCACCCGTAAATGGGTTTGGAAGTTTTCTGTATTTATTAGTTCGGGGTACAGACACAGTCTCTATGTGATAATATCTAGGTGAAATAGTCTCTATGTGTTGGGATTTATCTGAATTCTGTGACGTGAGACAGCTAGCAGACGGTCGGTTTAGCCAGTCTGTCTGCTTCCTGACCTGGGCCCCAGTTAGTCAAGGTTGAGCTCTAAGACTATGTGCCATATTACTAGAGAGAAGAGCGGCACCACCCCAGGAGGGATGAATACCATCTCTTTTCAACAGGTCAGGTCTGCCCCAAAAACTTTTCCAATTGTCTATGAAACCTATATTATTCTGTGGACACCACTTAGACAGCCAGCCATTGAGTGATGAAAGTCTGCTAATTATCTCATCACTCCTACGAGCAGGAAGGGGTCCAGAAAAAATTACAGTGTCTGACATCATACGTGCGGTTTCACACACCTCTTTAATGTTAATTTTGGTGATCTCCGACTGGCGAAGTCGAACATCATTAACGCCGACGTGAATAACAATCTTAGAGTATTTACGATTAGCATTAGCCAGCACTTTTAAATTTGCTTTTTTAATATTTGCACAAATATTAATGAATCATGCTCAATCAAATCCTCGCTCATTCTCTCACACTCGCACACAGATTAATAATGTACAATATCCACCTGATAAACGGGTGCAAGGCTTGTGTGATTTCAATTATTAATATTTTTTTTTGTTGTTGTTGTTCTTCTGTTAAAAGGAATGATCTAACTTAAGGATGTATTCATGTCCCATTAGTTTGATGCCTATTTGAAGAATGCCATTTGGTGGCGTAGAAACCATTATACTTGGAATTATTTAATACTTTTTCATGGTCTTCTGCCATGTTTGAGGCATATCGAAACGGCTGTACCTAAATGCTTTTCATGCTTTTATTTTGGCCTAATTTACATTTACATTTTAGGCTATTAAGTTTTATTTTTTATTTTTAGATTTGTGTTGTATTAACAATAGTCCATAACTACTGTATTTTTTTTTTACTTATTTTAATATGTAAATTCATTTAAATCATCAAATGTTTGTATGACTTGCAGTGACTTGACTTGATTCTCACAAAAATTGACTTGGACTTGCTTGAGACATGAAGGCTAAGACTTGAGACTTACTTGTGACTTGCACGTGGGTGACTTACTCCCACCTCTGCTATTTACATAAAGGCTTTTCAGTCTGATTGAGCTGTCAATCGAATTACTAATGGATTTTTGGTTGCATGCAAACGTAACAAATTATTTCGTATTGATCAGGGATTTTGCTTAGAGCTGCTATCAGTGTTTATTCTCTATCAATTACTAAGTAAATTGTGTAACAATGTAACAATAATATATTCTTATGTGAAATCATTTTGACTATAAAATCCTAGAGAATCATCAAAAATGATCACAATAGTATCACAGCACTATGTCTGTTAATTTACTGATCAATTACTTGCAGCAGTTTTTTCTTCTTTAGATGAAAGACATGGATCTTCAAGATTCTGGTGAGCTCTTTGATTCTACACCAGAGAGTTCAGATAATTACGTTCCGACAGTGACAGTGATGTTAGCCTTACACTAAACCCAACAAAACGTCAGCTTCTTGATGAACTGGATGTTGATGAATCTGGATTAGTGAGTTCCCCTGACTGTGACTCAACAACCACAGACAAGTCAAGTCAAGTCAAGTCATCTTTATTTATATAGCGCTTTTTACAATGCAAATTGTGGCAAAGCAGCTTTACATTAATAAGAAAATGGTGTCATTGTGCAGCGTATTCTATATATTATTGATTCATTCCATTGCAAAGATCAATAGTTATTAGTCTAGGTAATTTAGGTATAGCAGCACTGGAGAAAACAGTGACGTAATCGTCCGGCTCAGATCAGTTCGCATACAACGGCGCCAATGCAGGCATATCAAAAACACTGCTGAATATCAAGCAAGTGTCCCCAACTTAAGCAAGCCAAAGGCAACAGCGGCAAGGAACCAAAACTCCAACAAATGGAGAAAAAAACCTTGGGAAAAACCAGGCTTATTTGGGGGGCCAGTTCTCCTCTGGCCAACAGTGAACACTTGTCCGATACTCAGGCAGAGTTACAGGTCATTAAACTGATTTGGAATCGCAACAGTCAAAATATTTAATCTAGTTCCATCTAATTTAAGATCTTTTTGATCACGCCGATATGGGACGGTTTGTTGGGATATGTGCCGCTGGCTGATGAGTCGGTAAGGTCTTCACAAAGGATGAGCTCGTTCACACGGTCTCCGCCGACACCACAGGGCCACACTGCTGCCACACACAGGCACAGGTTCCCCGTCCGACCCGGACACGGCCCGGATCCAGCCAATCACGTTAATTGGTAAACCTCGGGATAAGCAGAGAGACAAAAAATTAGCGTAGACGCCATTCTTCTTCCGATGTAACGAGTACATCTGGTGTTATAGGAAGTGTTCCCGGTTCCGGCTGACCTGATCTATGCAGCCTAACAATCCTTTAACGGATATGAGGACAAGAGTTTATAGTGCGTCATGTGTATGCCAGGTTAAATAGATGCGTTTTTAGTCTAGATTTAAACTGACAAAGTGTGTCTGCTTCCCGAACAATGCTAGGAAGATTGTTCCAGAAATGAACAGCCTTACGTCTGAAGCATCTGGAACGGGAGAAGAACCCAGTTCAAGTCAGAACACCATAAATGGCGTAGTTGTTTGTGAATACCAAAAAAGAGATGGCGGTAGAGTGTACAACAAGAGACATTACTGCTTGTATTGCTCTAAACCCTACGCTAAGATGGCAAGGCATCTAGAAAGTTCACATGTAAATAAATCTGATGTGGCTAGAGCGCTAAGCTTTCCAAAGGGTTCAAAGGAGAGAAAGCAACAGCTGGATTATATTCGCAACAGAGGAAACTATGCCCACAATGCTGAGGTTATGGAATTAGGAAAGGGGGAACTAGTGCCATTTAAACGACCTCCTAAAAAAGTGCAGGGAGAAGATTTCATGCATTGTGCTTACTGTCAAGGACTTTTTACAAGAAAGGTCCTGTGGCGACACATGCGTTCTTGTAGACTTAAATCTCAGTCAGTCCTCCCCAAACCAGGAAAAAACCGTGTTCAGTCCATGTGTACGTACACTGGGCCTGTGCCTTCAAACATGACCAAACAACTGTGGGGAGTAATCAGTGCCATGAATCCTGACCCAATCACAGCTATAATAAAAAATGACAGAGTAATTACTGATATCGGGCAGCACTTGTTAAACAAAGGTGGGCTATCAGCCAAGAATAAACAGTGTGTGCGGGAGAAGATGCGAGAATTGGGAAGGTTGATTCACAATGCGAGGAGAGTCACCTCCTTAAGAACAATGGAAGATTGTGTAAATCCAGAGAAGTACATGGAGACTGTTAAAGCTGTCAAGTATACGTGTGGGTATGACAGTGAAACCGTCGTAAGCAAACTCTTAAAAGCCCAGGGCTTAATCTCAAATGACAAACAGCTTGTAAAGAATGCCAGTGAGTTTCTTGAAGTCAATGAGAACAAGTGGAATGAGATGATCTCGGCTACAGCATTGAGAAACATCAGTGAAGCAAAGTGGAATCTACCCACTATCATGCCCTTTACTGAAGATGTTCAAAAAATGCATGCATATCTCAGTCAAGTGCAAGACGAGTGGTTCAAATCACTCTCTGAAAGTCCCTCTACTAAAGCCTGGATGGAGCTGGCAAAGGTATGTCTAGCCCAGATGATTCTCTTTAACCGGCGCAGGGAAGGAGAGGTGGCCAGCATGCCTTTGTCTGCGTTTCTATCAAGAGACACTTCTGATCCGCATGAGGACGTGGACTGGGCACTCTCTGAAGTGGAAAAAAAACTCTGCAGACACTTCACAAGGGTTATCACCAGGGGAAAGCGTGGTCGAGCAGTTCCAATTCTTCTGACACCAAAAATGCTGTGTGCCTTAGAACTCCTTGTTAAGCAGCGAGAGGCTTGTGGGGTTTTAAAAGACAATGGCTATATGTTTGCAAGACCAGAAGCCAGGACACATTTTCGAGGGTCAGACTGCCTCCGTGGCTTTGCAAAAGCGTGTGGTGCAAAGTGTCCCAAGTCACTGACATCTACCAGACTGCGAAAGCATGCCGCAACCCTTTCAACAGTGCTGAATATGACCGACACTGAGATGGACCAGCTGGCAAACTTTCTTGGACACGACATAAGAGTCCATCGTGAGTTCTATCGACTCCCTGAGAAAACCCTGCAACTTGCCAAGATCAGCAAAGTTCTAATGGCTCTTGAGCAAGGAAGATTAGCTGAGTTCCATGGCAAGAACTTGGATGAAATTGGGATAGATCCTGACGGTGTGTTGTTCGATTTGACTTTTTAGATTTTCTGTTTACCATGTGTTTACAATCCATTACATACCATCGTTAAGCTGCATTTTCAACTTCCACAGAAAAAGTTATTGACTGTGACGAGGAAGATGGGAGCATACAAGAGGAACACTGTTCATCTACTGTTGACAGTTTGTATTACTGTCAAAATACACTACTTCATTTTGCATGGCTTTTTATTCAATTCATACTTTTCAGTCACGTAACTTGTGAAGACCTGACAGGCAAAAACATTGTTCCAACATTGAAGAAGCTTCAGTATGCCGAGCAAACGCTTTTTTATGAAACTGCTTAATGTGTATCGAATGCCTCAAGCTATTCTTCAACATGTTTTACACTAAACACTCATTCTGGAGTGCTTTTCTTTTTGTGGAGTTTACTTCCATAAAACTTTGATAAATTCGAACTTCGTTTAAATTTGCCAATGCTGATCCACTCTTCTCATGTTGGTTGGGTCATCGTGCAGAACAAACCATGTCACATGATTAAGATTGAAATAAGATGGTTAAATACTTTTACTTGAGCTTATGTTTGTTTAAATGTCCGCTAGAAAGATGTATGATGTAGATGTACTTCAATTACACTTACAATAATAAACACAATCGCACCTTTATTGTCAGCATTCTAGAGTACCTGTATCTGTTTCTAGAGTATCTGTATGTATATATTTCTGAAAATGTTATGATATAAAATAATGTTGACTTTATTTTCCACAGAACCGTCAGCAGAGGTGGCACTTCCTCCTACCGAGAGGACTGATATGCCGCCAACACCCAAGAGACGCAAACCACCATCAGATCAAGAGATGCCTTCAAGAGCCAATGCAGTGAGGCCTTCTTCCAAAGGTGAACTCTTTACGCATTTCTCTTTTGTATGTCTGCTTCTTTCTGTAGATGTATTGCCAGTTTACAAATTAAATTAAGGGCCAAATGTTGCAGTAGAAACATGGAAGAGTTCATATTTGGTCACCAGTAGAGCCTGAATGGGATCTAGTGGAAAAGTTTGGAACTGTCCCAAACAAAATCTTACAGAAAGCTCCATTTTTGAGAAATCAACATAAAATTTGAAACCCAACTTGATTAGACTTTAGAGTTTGTCTTTGATTTTCTTTTAGAGTAAAACAGTTTTATAAATATAATATGTAAATATATATTATATAAATTATAAAAAAAATCTGCACCAACAGTTTTGAATACTAAACACATTTATGCACGTGAACAGATGGAGAGTTGAACTTCCTAAAATATAAAGGAACAACACAGGAACTGCAGCTGATCCGATCTTCAGAGAATTCCACTGCAGTTCTTTTGGAACAAATCAGGACCAGGATGTGATCAGTAAGAGACACTACTGTCCTGGGATGACATCTGACATTGATGGTTGGGGAGGTACATATTTTTATCAAAGACTAAAATTTTTTCTACATTGCACATATGCAGTTTAAAGGAACACATTCAAATCCCAAACAATCCCAAAGTGTATCATGAGAGGATTCTAGAGGAGGAGTTAATGTTACACGAGACGTCAAACGCCAGTTTCCTGGGAATGAGGTCGGTCTGAGGTTTGGAGGTGAAACCTCAAAATATTTCATTTTCACCTCCAAGCCCAGCTCCTGCAAGAACTTAAATCAATACTTCCAGGAGGCATGGGCTGAGATGGGCTTGCCGGGAACTCCCACCTTCACCGACATCCGCACCTCCATCGCCACTCACGTAAGGGCTCCAGCCCGTCTTTTTTCCTGGCGTGTGTGTTTGTTTCTGACTGTGCTTTCCTCTCTCCTCGACAGGCCAAGAACGCCCACAGCCTCGGGGACCGGCACAAGGTGGCACAGTTCATGTGCCACGACACCTCCACGGCAGACAGGTTCTACGCTTTGAACCTGGACGCCAAGCAGGCGGCCGAAGAAGGCCGGAAAGGCCCGCAAGCGGCCGGCCGAGCCCGCCACCAGCCCGCCGACCTCCGCCAGCCCGTCCCCCTCTGCCAGCCCTATGGTGAGTCCGTCTTTCTCGTGGCTCCGTTTAACTGTTTGTGTGACCTGCAGAGTGCGTTCATTGACTCTTTTTGCCTTTTTCGTTCTTTGCAGCATGGACCCGGCCCAGCGAAGCGGCGGCGGAAGGGCCGAACTCCAGTCAAGAGGCCCCTGTCTAAGCAGTCCCCGGCTAAGTCGCCGGCCGCCAAGATACTGGACCGGGCAAAAAGGAGGTTGAGGAAGCAAACTATTTTTTTTTCTTGATTTTATGTTTTTTTTCTTGATTTTATGTTTTTTTTTCTTGTGTTGACGTGTTCTGTCCCTTATGTTATATAAATAAAAAACTCTTAAAGTTCCTAAAGTCTTTTGTCTTTTTTGATGCAAAACACATTGCTTAAACACCTTCACATAAAACCAATTCAATAAAAAGTGGAAGGAAAATCATAAATTCCTCAATAAAAAGTGTTTATTGTGTTTTTGTGTCTGTGTTGATGCAAAACAAGTAGTGTACAGTCGTGGCCAAAAGTTTTGAGAATTACATAAATATTGGAAATTGGAAAAGTTGCTGCTTAAGTTTATAATAGCAATTTGCATATACTCCAGAATGTTATGAAGAGTGATCAGATGAATTGCATAGTCCTTCTTTGCCATGAAAATTAACTTAATCCCAAAAAACCTTTCCACTGCATTTCATTGCTGTCATTAAAGGACCTGCTGAGATCATTTCAGTAATCGTCTTGTTAACTCAGGTGAGAATGTTGACGAGCACAAGGCTGGAGATCATTATGTCAGGCTGATTGGGTTAGAATGGCAGACTTGACATGTTAAAAGGAGGGTGATGCTTGAAATCATTGTTCTTCCATTGTTAACCATGGTGACCTGCAAAGAAACGCGCGCAGCCATCATTGCGTTGCATAAAAATGACTTCACAGGCAAGGATATTGTGGCTACTAAGATTGCACCTAAATCAACAATTTATAGGATCATCAGCAACTTCAAGGAAAGAGGTTCAATTCTTGTAAAGAAGGCTTCAGGGCATCCAAGAAAGTCCAGCAAGTGCCAGGATGGTCTCCTTGAGAGGATTCAGCTGCGGGATCGGAGTGCCACCAGTGCAGAGCTTGCTCAGGAATGGCAGCAGGCAGGTGTGAGCGCATCTGCACGCACAGTGAGGCCAAGACTTTTGGAAGATGGCCTGGTGTCAAGAAGGGCAGCAAAGAAGCCACTTCTCTCCAAAAAAAACATCAGGGACAGATTGATCTTCTGCAGAAAGTATCGTGAATGGACTGCTGAGGACTGGGGCAAAGTCATATTCTCCGATGAAGCCCCTTTCCGATGGTTTGGGGCATCTGGAAAAAGGCTTGTCAGGAGAAGAAAAGTTGAGCGCTACCATCAGTCCTGTGTCATGCCAACAGTAAAGCATCCTGAGACCATTCATGTGTGGGGTTGCTTCTCATCCAAGGGAGTGGGCTCACTCACAATTCTGCCCCAAAAACACAGCCATGAATAAAGAATGGTACCAAAACACCCTCCAACAGCAACTTCTTCCAACAATCCAACAACAGTTTGGTGAAGAACAATGCATTTTCCAGCGCGATGGAGCACCGTGCCATAAGGCAAAAGTGATAACTAAGTGGCTCGGGGACCAGAACGTTGAAATTTTGGGTCCATGGCCTGGAAACTCCCCAGATCTTAATCCCATTAAGAACTTGTGGTCAATCCTCAAGAGGAGGGTGGACAAACATAAACCCACTAATTCTGACAAACTCCAAGAAGTGATTATGAAAGAATGGGTTGCTATCAGTCAGGATTTGGCCCAGAAGTTGATTGAGAGCATGTCCAGTCAAATTGCAGAGGTCCTGAAAAAGAACGGCCAACACTGCAAATACTGACTCTTTGCAAAAATGTCATGTAATTGTCGATAAAAGCCTTTGAAACGTATGAAGTGCTTGTAATTATATTTCAGTACATCACAGAAACAACTGAAACAAAGATCTAAAAGCAGTTTAGCAGCAAACTTTGTGAAAACTAATATTTATGTAATTCTCAAAACTTTTGGCCACGACTGTACAAACAGCCTTTTTGGCAAAAGGGGGGTGACAATACCATATCTCAGCACCTGGTGGCGCTACAGCTCCCAAACCATGTGCAATCGTCTCCCCATCCTCTAATTAGTATGCATCACTTGGATCCTTTTAAACGTTCGAGCCGACTCTTCTCTGACCTTTGACCTTTACATTAAAAGCAGATTTCAGCTGTCTAGGACATACAAACATTCTTGAGCTCCATCTATACTTTGCCATTTTGAGGCCTAATTTGTTGTTGCAGAAAATAACTAACAGCCTCAAGACACCTCCTGGTGGAGAAAAATTTCAACTGCATGTGTTAGAAACCGATATGAATGGGGAAATCATAGCAGAAAATAACATTCACAATACTTTACAATACCAAATTGAAAAATTCTGAAACTCGGCTCGAGGGAAGGTCTGGCTGGCCTCTATCAAACGGTTCGGGAGCTAGAGGCTCTGGAAATTCGGGGTTTTGGCGAACGGCGATCCGCCAGGGGGCGTCCCCGAGCCCCGCGACGGATGTATTCAGGTCGTGGTCAGGTGGGGAGTATTTGAGCGTTCTGGGTCTTTCCGTTCCCGAGTTATGAGCGAAAGTTGACTTTTAATGGCCGCCGTCTAAGGGTGCCGCCATTTTGTTAAGCGGCCACCATTTTGTTTAGCGCCCGACCTGTTTTTTAGATTAACAAATAAGGAAAAAATGTTATGGGGATCGATTGCTCCTGTCTGCCTCACTGCTGAATTGTTTGAGTCTGTTGCTCCGTATAGCTTTGTTTTGAATCTATTTATTGTCATTGTTTGCTGTCTACTTTATCTTCACTATATATCTGATATTGTCTTATATTGCCTATCACATTAATCTGACATCGCTAGTTTTTAATCTTTTAATCTAAATCACCATCACAACGCGTTAGCATTACGCTAGTTTGTGTTATCCGTGCCCATCGTCGTTTCTGTCGCGCTCTCCTTTTTCTACAAGTTCATCAAACAACTGGTAAGTCGGATCGATCTACAAACACGGTAAGCCATGTCATCTTCTCCTTTCATTGTTACTTGCACTGCCTGTCACATGCATAGTTTAGCTTTTTCTGTCAGCGATGAGGCATTCACATGTCATAAATGTAGGGAAGTAGTCAGGCTGACAGAGAAAATCTCAGAATTAGAGACACGCATCCAAACTTTAATTGAGGATAGTAAGAATGCAAGGGCTTCAGATACTGTTTTGGATGCGACTAGCTTAGCGAACTCCGTACATTGTTCGGTTCCGGCTGTAGAGCCCGTGCAGCAGGGCAACTTTGTGACTGTGAGGCGGCCTAGTCGTGGGAAAAAACACCACTCTTCCGTTCCGATTAGAACATCAAACAGGTTCTCCCCACTCAGTGACGCACCCACTGAGAATCCTGTTGAAAGTGCCCTAGTTATTGGCGATTCTATTACACGGAACGTGAAAATAGAGACACCAGCCACCATAGTCACATGTTTGCCGGGAGCCAGAGCGCCTGACATCAAAGCAAATTTAAAAGTGCTGGCTAATGCTAATCGTAAATACTCTAAGATTGTTATTCACGTCGGCGCTAATGATGTTCGACTTCGCCAGTCGGAGATCACCAAAATTAACATTAAAGAGGTGTGTGAAATCGCACGTATGATGTCAGACACTGTAATTTTTTCTGGACCCCTTCCTGCTCGTAGGAGTGATGAGATAATTAGCAGACTTTCATCACTCAATGGCTGGCTGTCTAAGTGGTGTCCACAGAATAATATAGGTTTCATAGACAATTGGAAAAGTTTTTGGGGCAGACCTGACCTGTTGAAAAGAGATGGTATTCATCCCTCCTGGGGTGGTGCCGCTCTTCTCTCTAGTAATATGGCACATAGTCTTAGAGCTCAACCTTGACTAACTGGGGCCCAGGTCAGGAAGCAGACAGACTGGCTGAACCGACCGTCTGCTAGCTGTCTCACATCACAGAATTCAGATAAATCCCAACACATAGAGACTATTTCACCTAGATATCATCACATAGAGACTGTGTCTGTACCCCGAACTAATAAATACAGAAAACTTCCAAACCCATTTACGGGTGATAATTTAATTGATGTTCAACAAGTAGTAAACAGAGATTATAAAGATAAACAAATGATAAAGCTTGGGTTGCTGAATATTCGATCCCTTTCTTCAAAAGCACTTATAGTAAATGATATTATCACAGAAAATAATCTAGATGTGCTGTGTTTGACAGAAACCTGGCTAAAACCAGACGATTACATTACTTTAAATGAGTCTAGCCCTCAAGGTTACTATTATCGACACGAAGCTCGTCAGAAAGGTAAAGGGGGAGGTGTTGCTGTTATCTATAGTAATATCTTTAGTATTACTCAAAAGTCTTTCAAATATATCTCTTTTGAAGTGATGGTGCTCTATGTAACGTAATATAATGTAAGTGACAAATCTCATTTGAAATTTGTGTTGGCTACTGTATACAGGCCACCAGGGCACCATACAGACTTTATCAAAGAATTTGCTGATTTTCTCTCGGAGTTAGTACTGGCTGTGGATAAAGTCCTTATTGTTGGTGATTTTAATATACATGTAGATAATGAAAAAGACGCTTTGGGATTGGCATTAACAGATATTTTAAGCTCTATTGGAGTTAGACAACACGTGTCAGGACCAACTCATTGTCGTAATCATACTCTAGATCTAATATTGTCACATGGAATCGATATTGATGCCGTTGAAATTCTGCAGCAGAGCGATGACATCTCAGATCATTATCTAGTCTCATGCGTGCTACATTTAACCAAGGCTGGAAAACCGCCTGTCTGCCATAAATATGTTAGAACCATCACTTCTACCACTAAAAACTGCTTTATAAATAATGTTCCTCATCAGTTTCATCAACTTAGCAAACCAGACAGCTTAGAAGAACTCGATGTTGCAACAGAAACTATTGACGCTCTCTTTTCCAACACTCTAGACTCTGTCGCTCCTTTGCGCTTAAAAAAGATTAAGGATATTAGTCCAACGCCATGGTATAACGAGCACACTCGGGCCCTTAAGAGAGCAGCAAGAAAAATGGAGCACAGCTGGAAGAATTCAAAACTAGAAGTTTTTCGGATTTCATGGAGAGAGAAAATGATGGAGTACAGAAAGGCCATAAAAACCGCTAGATCTGCTTATTTTTCAAATCTTTTAGAAGAAAATAAACACAACCCTAAGTATTTATTTAATACAGTGGCTAAATTAACGAGAAATACTACAAACTGATAACGGTCAGATAAGTATGATTTGAACCATGCCAATGCAATTCCACTAATTCCAGCATAATTTTCTAGTCTATTCAAAAGAATATTGTGGTCGATAGTGTCAAAAGCTGCACTGAGGTCTAGTAACACTAATAGAGAGATACAACCACGATCTGATGATAAGAGCAAATCATTTGTAACTCTAATGAGAGCCGTCTCAGTACTATGGTACGGTCTAAATCCTGACTGGAAATCCTCACAGATACCATTTCTTTCCAAGTAGGAACTAAGTTGAGATGATACTGCCTTTTCTAGTATTTTTGACAGAAAAGGTAGATTGGAAATTGGTCTGTAATTGACTAATTCTCTAGGATCAAGTTGTGGTTTTTTAATAAGAGGTTTGATAATAGTCTGCTTAAAATTTTTCGGTACGTAACCTAGTAATAAAGATGAATTAATGATCTTAAGAAGAGGATCTATGACTTCTGGAAGCATCTCTTTCAATAGCTTAGTCGGTATAGGGTCTAACATACATGTTGTTGATTTTGATGACTTAATAAGTTTAGACAATTCTTCCTTTCCTATAGCAGCGAATGAATGGAATTTTTCCTCAGGGATGCTAAAATCCACTGTCTGATGTGATACTGTAGTAGACAGTTGCATGGCTATAATTTTCTCTCTAATGTTGTCAATCTTGCAAGTAAAGAAGTTCATAAAGTCATTACTGCTGTGCTGTTTGGAAACATCAGAAGTTGAGGCTAAAGGAAGAGATGTCATTTCAATGACAAAAAAATGACAAAAAAATGACAAAAGAGATGTCATTTCGATCACAAGTTAAACATGGAGTACCACAAGGCTCAGTTCTAGGACCGTTGCTTTTCACTCTGTACATGCTACCCTTGGGAGATGTCATTAGGAAGCATGGCATTAGTTTTCACTGTTACACTGATGATACTCAGCTCTATATTTCCTCGCGCCCTGACGAAACCTACCAATTCTCAAAATTAACAGAATGCGTAGCTGATATAAAAAATTGGATGACTAGTAATTTCCTACTACTAAATTCAGAAAAAACAGAGATTCTAATTATTGGACCAAAAACTTCTGCACATAATAACCTAGAATACTGTCTAACACTTGATGGCTGCTCTGTTAAGTCGTCTTCGTCAGTTAGGAACCTGGGTGTGCTCTTTGATACCAATCTTTCATTTGAATGCCACATTTCTAGCATATGTAAAACCGCATTCTTCCATCTTAAAAATATATCTAAATTGCGACATATGCTCTCAATGACAAATGCGGAACAGCTAGTTCATGCGTTTATGACCTCGAGACTAGATTACTGTAATGCTCTACTGGGTGGTTGCCCTGCTCGCGTGATAAACAAATTACAGCTGGTCCAAAACGCAGCTGCTAGAGTCCTTACTAGAACCAGGAAGTATGAACATATTAGCCCGGTTCTGTCAAAACTGCACTGGCTCCCTATTAAACATCGTATAGATTTTAAAATCTTGCTAATTACTTACAAAGCACTAAATGGCTTAGCTCCCCAGTACCTGAGTGAGCTCTTAATGCATTATAGTCCTTCGCGTCTATTAAGATCTCAGAATTCTGGCCAGTTGTTAATACCTAGAATATCAAAATCAACCGCAGGCGGTAGATCCTTTTCCTATTTGGCACCTAAACTCTGGAACAATCTTCCTAGCATTGTTCGGGAAGCAGACACACTCTGTCTATGTCTGTCAAATCTAGACTAAAAACGCATCTATTTAACCTGGCATACACATGACACACTATAAACTTTTGTCTTCATATCCGTTAAAGGATTGTTAGGCTGCATAGATCAGGTCAGCCGGAACCGGGAACACTTCCTATAACACCAGATGTACTCGTTACATCGGAATGAAGAATGGCGTCTACGCTAATTTTTTGTCTCTCTGCTTATCCCGAGGTTTACCAATTAACGTGATTGGCTGGATCCGGGCCGTGTCCGGGTCGGACGGGGAACCTGTGCCTGTGTGTGGCAGCAATGTGGCCCTGTGGTGTCGGCGGAGACTATGTTAACTAGCTCATCCTTTGTAAAGACCTTACCGACTCATCAGCCAGTGGCACATATCCCAACAAACCGTCCCATACCGGCGTGATCAAAAAGGTCTTAAACTAGATGGAACTGGATTAAATATTTTGACTGTTGCGATTCCAAATCAGTTTAATGACCTGTAACTCTGCCTGAGTATCGGACAAGTGTTCACTGTTGGCCAGAGGAGAACTGGCCCCCCGACTAAGCCTGGTTTCTCCCAAGGTTTTTTTCTCCATTTGTTGGAGTTTTGGTTCCTTGCCGCTGTTGCCTTTGGCTTGCTTAAGTTGGGGACACTTGCTTGATATTCAGCAGTGTTTTTAATATGCCTGCATTGGCGCCGTTGTATGCGAACTGAGCTGAGCCGTACGATTACGTCACTGTTTTCTCCAGTGCTGCTATATCTAAATTACCTAGACTAATAACTACTGATATTTGCAACGGAATGAATCAATAATATATAGAATAAGCTGCACAATGACATCATTTTCTTATTAATGTAAAGCTGCTTTGCCACAATTTGCATTGTAAAAAGCGCTATATAAATAAAGATGACTTGACTTGACTTGACTTATGGAAAAAAATTAATGAAAATTTTAAAAAAAAATTAATTAAAAGTGGGCGGGGCCAACCAGATTAATGGGTGTTCCCTGTTCATGGACATGTGATCGGCTGTCATGGTACTTGACAAGGACTGCTATTGGCTAAGGGGGGTATGGCAACTGCCATTTTGTTGGAATTGTCAGTGTCTGAATCATTGCAACAGGTGAGGCCAATTATCATAATGAATTTTAGTGCGTACAGTTAATTGTAATTATAAGTCGTATATATGTGCATTTTTCGGTCTATATCTGTGCAGTCCGTGTCAGTTCACCAGTACGCACTGCTCGTGAAGCTTTTTCACGTGATTATTATGAATTATAAACTGTAGGTCTGTATTTTTGGGCCTAAATCTTACCAACCAGGTCTGTTATTTATGGCCAAGGTCCTGGAAGATAACAGGGAAAAAAAAAATTAAAGACACTTAAAACAGTCATATGAAAGTCTAAACCTTGAGTAAAGTTGAAAAACTATATGTTGCCATCTCCAGTTTCTTATTTTTTCATCTGATTTTCAAAACAAATGACACAGGAACAACAATTTATTGATTTGCAACAGCTATTTATTTATTTTTTCTCTCTCTCTCTTCTTTACAGACAATGTCGAAAGAGTATAATTCAGGTAAGCTCATGTACATAATCATCGTAGTTCCTTATTTCATCACAAAGTATTACAAATCCTTTATTACACCTGAATGAATAATTTTGTGTCATGGACTGTGTTTGAACATTTTCCTTTTCTCACAGTGAACGACTGCCCCATGTGCCCCGCGAGCGTTGTGAACATCAGCAAGCACCTCAGGTGCGTCCACAAGATGGTCAACAACGCTCAACGGGCAATCATGATCAGTCACACCCGCCGCAGAGTGAAGCTGGCCAACCTCAACTGCCCGCTCTGCGGCAAATTCACAGTTTACCCGGAGAGGCATCTGGAGAAAGGCCACAGGGACTTGACGGTGAGTCACCGTTAAAACTGACGTGATCGTGTTTGACCCGAAACGGCTGTCTGTTTATTGTCCATTTAACTAATACAAACATGTTGTTTTTATGACGTTTCAGGAAGCGTCAAGGTTGGAGGCGGTCAAGTCCCTGGAGAGGTCAGTGACCATGGAGAAGCTTCGGCTTTTGTGGGAAACAGAGCAATCCGTCCCCATGGTCTTCGACCTCTTACATTCAGAGCCTGCAGTCGAAGACACGACCATCATTGACACGATACTGTCCATTTTAAGTAAGAATCAGTTGATCATCATTATCCCAATAGTGCTGCAGGAACTCAGTAGTTGTAACTAAACTGATGGTTTGTTTTTCAGGTGATCCTCTTGCATGGCAACAGGAGGATTGCAGTACTGTCAATTATGAAGATTTTTATTAATTGTTTTTTTTTGTTTGTTTGTTTTAATACAATGGTTTTAATTTAATGTTACTTTGAATCTGTTCTGTTCTTTTTCAATAAATGAATGTTCTTTTAATTGTTGTCAGGTGATTTTTTTAAATCTTTTTTGAGCACAAACAGCATATTCTATTCAAATAAAGCACTTAAAAGAGGTGAAAAGTTAGAGAAACGTGCTCGGTTGAGAGCGCTTAGTCCAAGTGAAGCCTTCAAATGAAACCCATTTAATAAAAAGTGGATGGAATATCATAAATTCCTTAATAAAAAGTGTTTATTGTGTTTTTGTCTGTGTTGATGCAAAACAAGTAGTGTACAAACAGCCTTTTTGGCAAAAGTAAGGGGGGGTGACAATACCATATCTCGACACCTGGTGGCGCTACAGCTCCCAAACCATGTGCAATCGTCTCCCCATCCTCTAATTAGTATGCATACCAAATTTCAGCTCTCTAGGACATACGTACATCACTTGGATCCTTTTAAACGTTCGAGCCGACTGTTCTCTGACCTTTGACCTTTTACATTAAACGCAGATTTCAGCTGTCTAGGACATACATACATTCTTGAGCTCCATCAATACTTTTTTGAGGCCTTATTTGTTGTTGCAGAAAATGACTAACAGTCTCAATACACCCCCTAGTGGAGAACACTTTTAACTGCATGTGTTAGAAACTAACCCACAGCAGAAACCCATAACCCTAACCCATAGCAGAAAATAACATGACGATGGATGCTGATGATATGAATGCTTCTCTGACCTTTGACCTTTAGTCTAATGCAGATTTCAGCTGTCTAGGACTTTTCGGCCAGCCTCGGGGGGTCGTGACGAGAAGAAAGACACCGCCCCCGGGCGAATCGGACCTTTCGAAGCGCCGTCCGCGAAACCACATCTGCAAACGCATTGAAACGGTGGAACGTGGGATTTTTCCACGAGGGTCCCATGGGCCCCAAAATTTGAGGCGTGGCTCCTGGGGCCCCCGAGCGACATACCAAAAGCAAAAAGCCCCTGCGCGGGACACGTTTGAAAATTTTGATGGGCAATTGGACAAATTAGGGGTCCGTGGGATTGGGTCAATGAAAACACCATTCACTTAATGAGAGAACGGACGTTTTGTGGATATCTGGGATGGATTCCCTTGGAAACGGTCATTTGGTGGGTTTTCAGGGGGTGTGGGGGGTTTTTCGACGGGAGGAAATGGTCACCAGTGACCAGCGTCGCCCCCTATGTGTGTCCATAGACCCCCATATCCGGGGGAATCGCGGGAAAGGTCATCGGGAAAGGGGTAATCCTAAAGTGTCCAATAGGCCACTACAGGGAGTGCAGACGTATTAGGCAAATGAGTATTTTGACCACATCATCCTCGTTATGCATGTTGTCTTACTCCAAGCTGTATAGGCTGGAAAGCCTACTACCAATTAAGCATATTAGGTGATGTGCATCTCTGTAATGAGAAGGGGTGTGGTCTAATGACATCAACACCCTATATCAGGTGTGCATAATTATTAGGCAACTTCCTTTCCTTTGGCAAAATGGGTCAAAAGAAGGACTTGACAGGCTCAGAAAAGTCAAAAATAGTGAGATATATTGCAGAGGGATGCAGAAGTCTTAAAATAGCCAAGCTTCTGAAGCGTGATCATCGAACAATCAAGCGTTTCATTCAAAATAGTCAACAGGGTCGCAAGAAGCGTGTGGAAAAACCAAGGCGCAAAATAACTGCCCGTGAACTGAGAAAAGTCAAGCGTGCAGCTGCCAAGATGCCACTTGCCACCAGTTTGGCCATATTTCAGAGCTGCAACATCACTGGAGTGCCCAAAAGCACAAGGTGTGCAATACTCAGAGACATGGCCAAGGTAAGAAAGGCAGAAAGTTGACCACCACTGAACAAGACTGGGCCAAGAAATATCTCAAGACTGATTTTTCTAAGGTTTTATGGACTGATGAAATGAGAGTGAGTCTTGATGGGCCAGATGGATGGGCCCGTGGCTGGATTGGTAAAGGGCAGAGAGCTCCAGTCCGACTCAGACGCCAGCAAGGTGGAGGTGGAGTACTGGTTTGGGCTGGTATCATCAAAGATGAGCTTGTGGGGCCTTTTTGAGATCGGGTTGAGGATGGAGTCAAGCTCAACTCCCAGTCCTACTGCCAGTTTCTGGAAGACACCTTCTTCAAGCAGTGGTACAGGAAGAAGTCTACATCCTTCAAGAAAAACATGATTTTCATGCAGGACAATGCTCCATCACACGCGTCCAAGTACTCCACAGCGTGGCTGGCAAGAAAGGGTATAAAAGAAGAAAATCTAATGATATGGCCTCCTTGTTCACCTGATCTGAACCCCATTGAGAACCTGTGGTCCATCATCAAATGTGCGATTTACAAGGAGGGAAAACAGTACACCTCTCTGAACAGTGTCTGGGAGGCTGTGGTTGCTGCTGCACGCAATGTTGATGGTGAACAGATCAAAACACTGACAGAATCCATGGATGGCAGGCTTTTGAGTGTCCTTGCAAAGAAAGGTGGCTATATTGGTATTTGTTTTTGTTTGGTTTTTGAATGTCAGAAATGTATATTTGTGAATGTTGAGATGTAATATTAGTTTCACTGGTAAAAATAAATAATTGAAATGGGTATAAATTTGTTTTTTGTTAAGGTGCCTAATAATTATGCATAGTAATAGTCACCTGCACACACAGATATCCCCCTAAAATAGCTAAAACTAAAAACTAAAACTTCCAAAAATATTCAGCTTTGATATTAATGAGTTTTTTGTGTTCATTGAGAACATGGTTGTTGTTCAATAATAAAATTAATCCTCAAAAATACAACTTGCCTAATAATTCTGCACTCCCTGTATATTTATTAGAGTTTGGGATCCCATTTCACACAACGATCCCTCCGAGTAATAACTCGTCCAATGGCAGCCGATTAACATGGGCCATTTCCCACAAACCCCCGAAATTGACTTCCTCATTACCAACAGGTTACATGCTTATTCACACCACTGTAATTCACACACACCTATCTATCTATCTGTCTATACACACACACACACCTATCTATCTATCTGTCTATACACACACACACGAATGAGAGAGAGATAACTGTGTCCCTCTTCCTTCCAACAAGAGTGACCAAAAAACCAAACTACATGTAATCAGGGAGAAGAAAACTTCATAAAAATCATTTATTTAATTAAGTAAATCAATAAATACATGACAAAAATTTGACTCACAGGATCCGTATTACCAAGAGGGGAGACGCTTGGCTCTTGAACTGAAACACGACCACATTCTAGCTGAAGCCAGGGTTAGTTATTATATACCTCAATCATTTTATACTTGAACATATAGATGGGGGACCAATTAGAGTAAAAACGTAATGAATGTGGAAGATTTAATACAGGTATATTTCATGACGCAATTGAGCAATTAACATCCTATCATCTCTGTGGCACATGTAAATGAGGGAATATATTTTAGGAAGAATGGAAATGGTAAATGGACCAACTCAAATTAGAACAATAATTGATTGAGAATTTAAAATATGCCAATATCCAAAAAGACATTAAAAAGTTCATAAACCGTTTTGTGGCACTACAGTAGATGTTACCCAGTACTTCACAGAAATATGTCTGATTTCATAAATTGTTCAGGATGTACAGCAGGTTTGAAAGAAAGAAAGAACATGAATGCAGTGATCGCCTAACCTGTTCCTGTTCTTCACATACGCCCCAGTTCAGTGTTTCCTGTCATCCAGTCTGCAGGTTCCCTTTACTGAACCCTCAGAAACACTAAATCCTCAAGAGGAATTTAGGTTTAATCATACATGCATTTAAAGTAACTAAAGAAAACAAAAACAGACAAAACTGACAGTGCAGTAGATGGATTAAGAGCACAATGTAGTAAAGATTTGGTCCAGTTTGATACTCAATTATGAAATGGTGTTTATTCAGAATATTGATACGTTGACTTTTAATTGGTCCTCATCTAAATTGTCCTTTACAGCTTTATTTCATATTTTCTTTACAGAAAAATATGGAGAGGCTCTCTAATATTTTGGCGTCCTCAAAGAAGCTCTGCATCATCATGGTGTTTCCGGCAGCAGAAAGCCTCCGAGCGCTGGGAAGAAGCGAGACCAGACCACCTAAAATGCCTAATCGCAGGAGAGGCTGTTGGTCATCCCTTGAGTTGCCTTTGCCACGAGCCTGTTGTTATTAGGTTGGTATTGATTAATATTAAACTTTAACCCAGGGTTGGTTTGCTGAGAATGATCTGCTTTATAAGCTACGATGCATCTCTTTTGGGATGGTGGAAAACTCGGATACCCTGATGAACACCATAGGAATGAGAAAAGTAAATCTAGTGACGGTGCTAAACACTGAGCCACTCTGCAGTCCTGTAAATAAAATCAAATCAAACCTAATATCTAAGTACATTTGTAATGGCTTAAATTATTCACCTGAAATAATGTTTTATATCAGAATATTTGTTTATTTTCTCTCTATGAGCAGAGTGTCTTCCTGAGGACTGCTTCTGTGGAGACTGTGACGGATCGACTCACACAAAACAGCCGCTCCACATCAGGGAACGTGTGATTCCTCCATTCCTCCGACCTCGAGCGTCATTAAAGGGGAAGGTGGATGTTGCTCCCTAATTTTGCTGTTTGTGCGTCTGCAGCCAGTTACAGATCATCTAAATTAGTGCTTTTCTTCTTTTTGCCCGCTTGCACTGTGAAGCTGCACTCTTGAACTGTGTTTCCAGGCAAACCAGTGATTTTAATTACCATCAATGGTAAAAACGATTCATTATTTACATTTCTACTTTAGATTGATGGTTGTGTGTGACTCTGTGTCGTGTAGATTCAGTAAAGAGACCGGTCAACAGCTTCCTCAGACCACTTTTTTTTATTCTACATGAATAAAAAGGAAAATGAATGAAAAACCATCAATCTGTGGCCTTTCTTTCTGTGGACACTGAGCTTTCCCGCGAACTGAACTCATGTTACAATGTTCAAATGAACTGCATATGATTAAATCAACAATACTCCACATTTTTCTCAATATAAAACATTTTACATGAATTCAAATCGACAATATTAACAGAAACATAAATATAAAACATACCTGCATGAATAAAAAGGAAAATGAATGAAAAAATGCATCAATCTGTGGCCTTTCTGACATTGACCTGCCAGTCAAAAGGGATCATATTAGCCACAAAACTTACACATACACGAAAACTCTCAAACTATTCGTGTTCCAATAAGATTTAAACGTATTTTAACTCAAAACACCTATTAAATTACAATAAACGAACTCATTTTTTAACTTTTTGGTAAGAGCTCCGGCAGGACTCGCCTTTCCCCAGCCGCGCTGCCGCGAACTGAAGCAAAGCAACCGGAACTTCATTCTTAAAGGGGCCGCGTCCCACATTTAACAATTACGACACAATCACTGAAAAATGAACATAAGTATAAAAACAGCTCAAATAATTCAATATAAAAAGAAATAATAGCCAGAATACAAAATAATTATGTAAATATAAAATAATTGATGACATAGGGAGAGATTTTGTGTGGCGTAGTGCTTACAATTGCAGTAGTGTCCAAACCTATGGTGTAGCAACCCATGGTATTGACATTAACCGAAACAAAGACAGACATCTTTTTAGTTTTGTCCTCTGCAAACAAAAATGTGTATTCATTATTTTTTAAATTTGCTTTTTTGTTCCAAGGGCGTTTTGTCTTGCATCAGTCACTTTATGAATGTCAAATGTGCCAGCGGCAGTGGACTCCTGATTCGAAGGACCTCCTTTGGACTGGATATTGGCCAGTCTCTGTCAGTAATTCATCCCATATACTCTGGACCTCTTGAGCTCCTTCCAGGAACTCAAGGTCATCGCTCCAGGATTCTCCAGACAAGCCTTCGCAAAGCTGCTGGAGCGTCACAGTAAGTGTGGAGGAAGAGTAAGTGTAATTGTTTTATACATTATAACATTTCTTTCCATAAGCATACAACATAACAAATACTATTTCGTTCGTTCTTCCAGTCTGGACATATCAACGGTGATGTTCTGCAGCGGAGCTTCATGTGAGGAAGACCAGCTCTGCTGTAGCGCTCCTTTCACCTACACGGCGGAAATGTTGGCTGTTTCAGCTGATGGAAACAGAAAACTATATCGCTTTCACCGAAACACAGGGTTTGTGAGGATCGTTGACTAAAACAACAATTGCTAATCCTGACAGTCGACTGTTTATAGCTTTAGGTCTATGCATCAAATAGTGAATCTCCATTGACACTATAGGTTAGTTTGGTAAAACACCTTAGAAAAAGACTTGAAAGTTCCAAAATAGGCAAATGATTTTGAGAAGAAGACCCACATAAACACATATTAAAAGTGTCACTGACAGACACATACACACACAAACACACACACACACATACACTCAAACACACACACTCGTATACACTCACACACACACACTCACACTCACACAGTCCAGGAACTAACAGAGGCTTCCAGAGATCAATATAACATGCAGATAGACACTTTTGAAGACAATAGGTACACCATTGCGACGATATATGGTTTATCTGTGTTCTTCATGCCATGTCGGCTATTTTCATAACAATAGATTATGTTTATGATGCAATGCTAATCGAGATAGCTTTTCTCGTCGTGCAGAATACCATAAGAGAATATAATTTGGGTCTTATTATTTTTTGATCCGAAGCCATCACATCACAGAAAATGATTTAAAGCACTCGACTTGTCATATCAAGTAAGTTTGGAGCAAAAACTTGGTTTTAATCTCATAAATTGTCATGTATTGATGGAGTGCTAAGCTTCATGCTAGTCCTAGAGGCACCTGCCAGGCTGCCACCTAGCTGTTATTACCAATCGTTTTTAAATGTAAAGCTCACTGAAATGTTTCTATTTTTCATGAAGGGCATTTGATACAGTTTCAAAGAACGTGAAGCGAGAAGTTTGATGAAAGAAATGAGGGATTAAATCTGTGTGAATGGAAAGTCGTTGGCATGTGCCGCATGTGCTCACCTAGTTTTGTAAAGTTCTGAATTTTCCTTTAGGGATGATAGGCTTTTGGGAGCACATGACCACACCCATTTTCTAAATGACCCTGTGGTGGCAATCCAAATGTTAAAGTTTAGCTTTTTTCCCCCCTCCTTCTGATCACAAGTGATATTTTGCATGTCTCCTTTGTCTGACACAACAATTTCAGGTCTTGGAATCTCGACTAACGAGATGATGATCTGAATAAGGCGTGTTATTTTTTTTTTCAAATAATCTCCGATATTTACAGTTTTTTTCAATTGCTAACAAGCATTGTTCAATACTGAAACCACATTTTCAAAACTCTTCACACAGTCTGCATTACCAGCATGAATGTTGGCCAACCAGTTCATCTCACCTACAAAACTCACTCAGACTAACAGAACACTAGCAACATTTCTCATTCAGAAAACACATTTCATTCACAACACACTGACCTAAAAAACACTAACAACAGGAAGCATTACATAATTGATGAACTTTTCTTTTTTAAAGTTTCAATGATTTTCCACTTAAATCAGTTCTTCATATAGAATACTGTAACACAATTTCACTTTATTGAAAGCATTTGTAACACAAATGAATCAGAAATTAATCAAAATTTCATTTTTTTATATGAATATAGTACTTGAAAATTAAAACCAAAAGGTGAAAAAGAGGGAAAAAACTATACATAAAACTATACTATACTATACATTCTGCACATTACTGTAACAACATTTGTAGTTGTTCATTATAGTAAATTACAGTGATGGTTCTCGTCTCTCGTCTCTCTCTCTTGCATTTGTCCACAAGTTCTCATCAACATCACATCTGATGTCGTCTCCTCCTGGAATGTCTAATCCATCCCTGGCAGTCTTCAGGAGAAATGTCTCCACACCCCGCATTCATTGCCTCCAGTAAAGTCATCTGGTCATAAACCTTCCACCTCCATGCAGAGAAAAACCTCTCTATGATAACATGACACATGATCAGAATCTTATTATTCATTTTTAATGTTCCTTTCAATTCTTTGAAATTGAAGTTTGAATGTTTATGTGTATGACTGTGTTAATGTGTTGACGCTGTGTGGCATCTGTGCAAACTTCGTTTCCTAATGGATTAAACAAAGAGCCGCGCGTCATTTCTCTGAAAGCGAGAGATCGTGACCGCGTGAAAGCCACTTGATTTTAAGTGTTTTTAAACTTTATTCTTTAAAACATTCAAGCGATTAGACAAGATTCGATCACAAGAACATAGAAAATCTTCCAAACTGTAAAAGAAGCTTTTTAATGTCACACAAAGAGACCCGTAGCGTCTAATGATCGCGCCCAGTTATACAAATAACTTTACACATGCAGGGATTTAAGAAAATAAAATTAAAATATAAACTTCTGCAAAATAACTAATAATAAACTTCTGCACATGATGACTACATACTGAAGATGCTAAAATTGCGAACGATTATAGTACATCTCAAATGGTGTTGCCAATGCGAAGGTTTAAATTAAGAACAAAAAGGGAATTTGGAAGTTGTCAATTATTCATGAATAATTGAAATATGCACACCTAATTTCTATATTTAATAGCAATTTCATTCCATTCCAGTGATTCTACAATATACAAGCAAATAAACACATGAAAGACGTTCCTGTAGAAATCGCGAGCCGTGTTTGACAGTTTGATGATTTCTGTGAGAGTGATCACGAAATCATTTACGTGTTTTTTAACCTTGTTCATTCCAGCGATTCCATTCCATTCCAGCGATTACACAACATTTAATCACAACAATGTATTAAAGAGCTTCAATTAGAATTTAGAAGATTTCTTGCACGCAAAGAGACGCGCAGCGTCTCCTAAAAATGATCGCGCCCAGTTATACAAAGAACGACATCCATGCAGGGATTTTAAAAAATAAAACTAAAATATAAACTTCTGCAAATAAATCGTATTTGGATCGTTATCATTTATATTACATTCGTGCTCTCCTCATACATTGCACGCACCCACATTCAGACAGAGCTCTGACAGTTCTCTGTGTTTTAGTCTGGCAGGTTTAACCCTTTCATTGCTGTGTCCCCTTGTCTGCATTATAGTATAGGAAACCTCATAAAAACAAAGGCAGTTCAGTTGTCGTGCACTGACTATATGGTTCTATATAATTATTTTAATAATATGGTTAAAAATAACGTAAAATACCTTAAGATAAATTCAATGGAACCTGGATGAATTTAAAATGAATGTACTATATTTCAGATCAATATACTTGTTTTCTTCAAAATATTTCTTCTGAATATCTCTCTCTCTCTCTCTCTCTCTCTCTCTCTCAGGGTCTTGCAGGTTTAACCCTTTCATTGCTGTCTCCTTTTGTCTGCATTATAGGATAGGAAATCTCTTAGCCCTTCTCTTCTATAAATTTGTATAAAAAAATAAAGGCAAAGAAACAGTTCATTTGTATTTCACTGACTATTTAGATTTATATAATTAGTTTAACAATATAATAAGATAAATTCAGCTGAATATATAACACCTTGAACTGCTAATGATAACTTTGCTATGATATGATCGCTTTTAGTTAGTATAATATTGAATAATCTGACTCAACTAACTGGTCAGTCTCCAACTGGAGACACCGTTTAAATTCATTTTGCCCGCCGTGCCCAGTTGTCCTTAAACCACTGAGGTGGCGGTGCCACCAGCTTGGGCCCGCCCATCGCTGCTTGCAGCTATATTTTATCTCTTGTTCTTTCTCAGTTTCACAAGCTCATTCTCAGACAGAGTGGAAGTCTCTTTTTTTGTTTGTTTCTTTCCTTTCTTTTGTTTACAATATTTGCGAATATGGCCAAGTTGTGGCCAATTAAAAAGCTTCTCGTAGAAGTCACAAGCAATATGCCCTTTCTTACCACACTGGTAACATTTTATGTCATCTTGTGGCTGGGTTTCAGCTTTAACCACAGCAGCCGACACTTTGTATATATTTTGATCATTGCAGTAATTTGCTCAAATGGATGAAATATATTCACAACTGAATCACAACATGTTATGATTAATTATGAATATGAATCAACTACGAAGGGAATTAGGGTTAGGGTTAGGATAATCAATAATCAATTATCTATATGGATAATCAATTACATCAAATTATAATTAATTATGAATATATATGGTCTAAAATTATTTCTAGCTTTAGAGTTAATTTTATAAAGACTGGTCTGTTTTGTCCAGCAAAACTATCAGACTGATTTTCTCATCAATTCTAGAAAGGAAGTTTTCTTCTCTGGCCACGAAAAGGAAACTTATTCTAGTACTTAAAAAGCATATAGCTAGCGAAATCAAACGTTAAAGGGACTTGGTTCATGTATGAGTTTCCATCAGAGACAATGAACTGTGTGAATACAATGTGTTTAATATATGAACACATATAACACACTTGTGTTGTCAGCGCACCTCTCGGCCCGAAATTGACCCAGCCCGCTGAAGGAGGGGGGGACCTCCCACTTGTCACGAAATACTTCGTACACCGTTCCGGGAGATACTGGACAGCGCCCCTCCGTTTTCCCCTCCAGTTTCTCTTTCGCTAAGCGGGCCGGGTCTGTTCTATACCTGAGTTGGCAGTCGTGGTACGCACGGCGTCGGGCGAGACTACGTCGGCGCCACCTGCCCCTCACGGGCCTACGAGATCTCCTCGTTGATCTCCGCACTATCTCTCTCCCCCTTCCAGGAATTCATCCCTGGAGAGTCCTTTGCGTTGCCGCCTCAACCAGCTCGGGTAGCTAGTCGCAGCCATCCAGCCAAGCTTGCAGCACGTGGGTTAGCTCCGTGCCGCCGTCCCCCGCTACACTCACCATTTTCTGGGCTTCCGCCTTTAGGAGCGTCAGGAGGTCGCCCTCTGGCAAGGTATGCTGACTTGGGGGAACCGACGCACTCGCAACGGGCTCCGACGGAGTCCCACTGTCCCTAGCAGCATGGGACCTAAGCCGCTTTGCAGGTCCACTCCCTTCTGGGGGTTGGTCCGCTTCGGTCGCCGAGGCAGTCCGGACTCCTGCTCCCCCCGCCTCCTGAGTGGGTGCCGTGCCACCCCTCTGTCGTTTGTGCGAGATTCGTTTCTGATTGCGAATATCAGGGTGGACGTGCAGTTCATGTATACTCCACCCCCGCTCTGTGACAAACCTAGCGTCACACCCCTCGCAACAAACTGCCCCGGCCGGCGCAGTTTCCCTCATGCCTCTGCACTTAGGGATGTGACATGCTGTAGAGTGCCCAGATTCGGAAGTTTTTCCGCATTCTCTGCAACTGTAGTGTAGTGCCTCCACACCCACGTCAACGCGCTTGCCGACACGCCACACAGGCTGCAGGTGAAGTCCTGAAGAGGCAATAAGATCACCACTCCAGTACCCCCCCCCCCCCCCCCCCCCCCGACCGAGTATTCGCTTGGGGAATGGCCCGGGTAGAACCATCCTCTGGGGGATTTTAAGCAGAGCCCTTCCCGCCAAGGCCACCATCCGCTGCGCGCTCCGTCCCCGGTGGCCCCTCTCCTCCCTGTCTCTCTGGGAGACGGGTCAGTACCACTGAGCAGTCTCGTAACCGTACTCCGTGCAAGGGTCTGTTCACCGATTGGCCACCGCCCCTGGCCAGGGGGCGGCAGGGGGATCTAACTTTTTCACCACAGGTGCCCAATCCCGAAGCACCTGCAGGGTACCTTTTTATCCTAGGCGACGTACCAGCCAGTATGGGATTCGTTTTCTTGTCAGCCATGGTAGTTTGATGGAGGGAAGCCCCCTCCAGGGCATATCCAAGTGTCATGTTAGGGGGTTATGCCGTCTCTTTGTCAATGTCTTTCCAGGATTCGCTACCGTATATCCATCCTCTACTCACCGTTGGCCCAAAGGGCCGAGAGGGGGTCGGAACCAGAAGAGTTGTGAAGTTGGTCTACAGGAGCCCCACCACAGGGTCCTATTTGCCTTCCCCACTGTCAGCTGGGGGCTCGGTGAGGTCAGCCCTTAGACCCTGCCGCCCCGCGGGACCACAGATGTCCAGTTTCACTCACCACTGCCCTCCACCGGCCACAGTTTCGGGCTCAAGATGGAGGGTTTGGCGCAACCCGAGAATAGCTCATATCCTGGGGTCCTGATCCCGACTGGCTGACACTCAACTAGCCCAACCACCCTTTTGATCGTGTTTGACCCGAAACGGCTGTCTGTTTATTGTCCATTTAAATAATACAAACATGTTGTTTTCATGACGTTTCAGGAAGCGCCAAGGTTGAGGGCGGTCAAGTCCCTGGAGAGGTCGGTGACCATGGAGAAGCTTCGGCTTTTGTGGACGACAGAGCAAGCCGTCCCCATGGTCTTCAACCTCTTACATTCAGAGCCTGCAGTCGAAGACACGACCACCGTTGACACGATGCTGTCCATTTTAAGTAAGAATCAGTTGATCATCATTATCCCAATAGTGCTGCAGGTACTCAGTAGTTGTAACTAAACTGATGGTTTGTTTTTCAGGTGATCCTCTTGCATGGCAACAGGAGGATTGCAGTACTGTCAATTACGCAGATTTTTATTAATTGTTTTTTTGTTGTTGTTTGTTTTAATATAATGGTTTCAATTTGATGTTACTTTGAATCTGTTCTGTTCTTTTTCAATAAATTAATGTTCTTTTAATTGTTGTCAGGTGATTTTTTTAATCTTTTTTGAGCACAAACAGCATATTCTATTCAAATAAAGCACTTAAAAGAGGTGAAAAGTTAGAGAAACGTGCTCGGTTGAGAGCACTTAGTCCAAGTGTTTTGATCGGTAAAAACTGATGTAAAATATGAAATGTCCTGGCCCCGGAGAAGCGATTTTTTCACAGTTTGGAGAGAAAAACGCTAATAACTCCGGGACCCATAAAGCTATCCCCCAAGACCTCCCATTATTTTTCTGCCACTTTGTAATTGGGAAGTGGGATCGGTCAATAAAAACTTCAATTTGGGGGCGAGGACCTCGGGGTTGGGGGATTTGAGAAAAATTTGAGATATCTTGCTGCAAGAATAGGGGGGTGACAGTACCATATCTTGACACCTGGTGGCGCTACAGCTCCCAAACCAAATGTGCAATTGTCTCCCCATCCTCTAATTAGTATACATGCCAAATTTCAGCTCTCTAGGACATACGTACATCACTCTGACCTTTGACCTTTATATTAAACGCAGATTTCAGCTGTCTAGGGCATACAAACATTCTTGGGCTCCATGAATCTTACTAAGGGCACTCTGCCGATAAGTGTTAGGGTCGAAGGTCAGAGAACAGTTGGATCTACCGTTTAAAATGATCTAGGAAATTATATGCAATGAAGGTATGAACTTATTAGATGTACTTGTAAGTGTAGTGTGTTAAATGTTACATGTCCAGGTCAAAGGTCATAGAACAGTTCATTTCCAGCTTCCATCATACTGTGATTTTCTGCTAAGGTTTTTTTTTTAAGCTTTGCATTTTAAGGTAACTTCCAAAAATAATCCTGACAGCAACAGAAACAAACTTTTATTCTTATTTTATTTCTCATTCAATGTTAGTAATATTGTATATAGAAATAAACAGTGTATAATTCAGAGGAGAATATTGTTTAGTGTCATGAATTGTCATTGAGTGTCATCTCAAAAATAGGTATATGCTGCCCTCTAGTGCTCATTATATATGACATTTGATCATCATTTCATTTATTTTAAGAGTACTTTTCTGCCTCTTTTTAATTCACACTTACATCTTGAAATTAAAAAATAAATTAAAACATGTTTATTTATGATATTTGTTATGATATGATATTTACTATTAAATATAGATATTAGGTGTGTATATTTAAATTATTCATGAATAATTGACAACTTCCAAATTCCCTTTTTGTTCTTAATTTAAACCTTTGCCATGGCAAAACCATTTGAGAAAACATTAACAAACATACAATCTTAATTTAATTTGTCAAACAATGATTTTACAAAATATGAGACATTCTCTTTTTAAATTATTTTTAAAACCGTTTGTCATCTCAACCCTGTAAAAATAGGAATATGTTGCCCTCTAGTGCTCATTCAATATATTACATTTTGTTATTAATAGAATTCTTTTGAACCACACTTTGATCTTGAATCAAAGAAATGAATTAAAATGTGTTTATTTATAATATTTGTATTATTATATATTGAAATAAAGAGAGAATATTTTCAGTTATTTGAAAATATAAGAGAAATTCCTTTATTTTTTTTGTCCTTTCTTTAAACCTTCGCCATGGCAACAATATCGCTATTGTGCTTATTTTTACATTAAACGACTCGAAAGTTACATAAACGCGTTCGGCAGAGTGCCCTTAGTAAGATTCATGGAGCTCAAGAATGTTTGTATGTCCTAGACAGCTGAAATCTGCGTTTAATATAAAGGTCAAAGGTCAGAGAACAGTCGGCTCGAACGTTTAAAAGGATCCAAGTGATGTACGTATGTCCTAGAGAGCTGAAATTTGGTATGTATACTAATTCAATTCAAATTTATTTGTATAGCGCTTTTCATGATACATATCGTTTCAAAGCAGCTTTACAGAGAACGGATGTCAACATTACAATTTAAAGAATGCAGTTAGGAAATAACATAATTTAGTTAATTAATTTACAATCAGAGTTAGCAGTTTAACTGAAGGTAGAAGCAAAGAGCTCCCGGAAAATAAATTACATTAACAATAATTAGGATATAGAATTGGGCAATGTGCATGTTGATCCAGATGATTGCGTCTTCTGAAGTCCTCGCAGGAACTGGCGCCGTCTCTTCACAGGTGATGATCATCTGAGGTCTTCTGAAGAGGCTGGATCCGGACTGAAGCTGATGTGCTCTCTAGTCACCTCGGGGCGGGTATCCCGAGGTAAAAAAGAAAAGCAAAAGGAGAATAATTAGCGTAGCTGCTGTTCATAACTTTAAGCAAAGATAGTCACAATGAGCAATTGATCTGATATGAGATGCATTATGTGAATGCTTGGCTAAAGAGATGTGTCTTTAATCTAGATTTAAACTGGGTGAGTGAGTCTGAGCCCTTAACATTATCAGGAAGGCTATTCCAGAGTTTCGGAGCCAAATGTGAAAACGCTCTCCTTCCTTTAGTGGACTTAGCTATCCAAGCTACAACCAGAAGTCCAGAGTTTTGTGATCTTAAAGAGCGTGACGGATTGTAGGGCAATAGAAGATCGGTTAAGTACACAGGAGCTAAACCATTTAGAGCCTTATAGGTCATTAGCAATACTTTATAATCGATACAGAACTTAATGGGTAACCAGTGTAGAGATGATAAAATTGGTGTTATATGATCATATTTTCTTGACCTGGTAAGAACTCTAGCAGCTGCATTTTGTACTAATTGTAGTTTGTTTATAGAGGAAGCAGGACAACCAGCTAATAATGCATTACAGTAATCTAGTCGAGACGTCATGAAAGCATGAACTAACTTTTCTGCATCAGAAATAGATAACATATTCCGTATCTTAGCAATGTTTCTGAGGTGAAAGAAGGCTGTTTTTGTAACATATGAAATATGATTGTCAAAGGACAAGTTGCTGTCTAATATAACGCCCAGATCTTTAACTGTCGAGGATGGAGTAACAGCACATCCTTCTAAATGCAGACTGTAGTCTGAGAGATTCTGTGTACAGGTCTTTGGTCCAATAAGTAATACTTCAGTTTTATCTGAATTTAATAGAAGAAAGTTACTGGTCATCCAATGTTTTACTTCTTTAACACACTCTGTCAGTTGGGATAATTTAGAGATTTCATCTGGTCGTGATGAAATATATAACTGAGTATCATCGGCATAGCAGTGGAAACTAATTCCATGTTTTCTTATAATATTGCCAAGTGGCAGCATGTATATTGAAAACAGTAGAGGGCCTAACACAGATCCTTGTGGCACTCCATAGTTTACTATTGTTATCTTAGATTTTTCCCCGTTTAAATAGACAAAATTGTGTCGGTCTGATAGGTAAGACCTAAACCACCGTAATGCCTGTCCCTGAATATCAGTGTAATTTTGTAGTCGGTCTTGGAGTATTTTATGATCTATAGTGTCGAACGCAGCACTGAGATCAAGTAACACTAGTATTGAGACACAGCCTTGGTCAGAAGCTAGAAGTAAGTCGTTTGTAATTTTAACGAGCGCAGTTTCTGTGCTATGATGAGACCTGAATCCTGACTGAAATTTTTCGTAGATAGCGTTTTTTTGCAAGAAGGAGCACAGTTGGGCCGAAACCACTTTTTCTAGTATTTTAGACATAAATGGAAGATTTGAAATGGGTCTGTAATTTGCCAATACATTTGGATCTAATTGTGGTTTCTTAATGAGAGGCTTAATAACTGCTAGCTTGAACGGTCGTGGGACGTGTCCTAGAGATAGGACGAGTTGATAATATTGAGAAGAGGTTCTTCTGCTACAGGTAACAGTTCTTTCAGTAGTTTAGTGGGTATTGGATGTAATAAACATGTTGTTGGTTTAGACACAGTAATAAGTTTATTTAGCTCATCCTGTCCTATAGTTGTAAAGCACTGCAACTGTTCTTGAGGGGCGATAATTGAGGCTGAATCATAAAACTCTGTTAAAGGTTGTACATTTACAATTGTATTTCTGATACTTTCGATTTTCTCAGTAAAGAAATTCATAAAGTCATCACTGCTGAACTGTAATGAAATGTTTTGTTCAGGTGATGTCTGTTTATTTGTTAATCTAGCTACTGTACTAAACAAGAACTGTGGATTATTTGGGTTATTTTCTATAAGTTTGCGGAGATGCTTTTAGAGGCTTTCTATAACGGGACGAGTCTTTCCACGTGATTCTAAAAACTTCTAAACGGCTTTGTCTCCATTTGCGTTCTAGATTACGAGTTTCTCTCTTCATTGAGTGAGTAATACTGTTGTACCATGGTACGGTATTTTTATCTCTAACCTTTTTAAATCTCATCGGTGCAACAGTATCTAATGTACTAGTGAAAATGGTGCACATGCTGCTAGTCATTTTCTCGAGATCATTTGCGTGTTCGGGTACGATGAGCAGCTGAGACAGATCAGGCAGGTTATTTGTGACCGAAATTTAGACCGAAATAATCATTTGGTTTAAGCCATGTTTCAGTAAGGCAAATTATATCAAGACTATTATCTGTGATTATTTCATTTATGATAACTGCCTTAGGTGTCAGCGATCTAATGTTTAGTAGCCCTAGCTTTAGAAATTGTTTTTGTTCAGTAATTTTGTAATATTGTGGTTTGATCACGATCAGGTTTTTTCTAGATTTTTTATTTTTATTGTTATTGCTAAACCTCACTATTCGTGGAATAGACACAGTTTCTATAGACTGCATTACACTCACATTTCTATCAGTTAAGTAGGCAGAACACATACTGTGATTTGAGGTTTGACTTACTAGTCATACGGTGCGAAGCGTCCTGGAGATGTTCTCGGACAGAAGATCAGCTCCGGTTCTGCTGGGGTGCAGGCCATCAGCACGGAAGAGCCTAGGACGCTCCCAGAAAAGATTCCAATTATTTATAAAGAGCAGCTTCTGTTCATTACACCAAGACATCAACCATTCATTTAAAGCAAATAATCTACTGAACCTTTCACGTCCTCGTCGATACGTCGGAAGCGGTCCGGACACGATGATCCTCGTCGCGGGCGATGTGGCTCGTACCGTCTCGATCAGGCTCCTCAAGTCCTGCTTCAGCACCTCCGTCTGCCGCAGCCTGGTGTCGTTCACCCTCGCGTGCAGCACTACAGCTCCGATGGTCTCAGCACCATCGAGGATCGCGGGAACCTGTGCAGCGACATCGAGAACACGAGCACCAGGAAACAGTGACTGCGAACCTTACCTTTGGCTGTGGTAGCGTGGACGTGGCGGACGATGGAGTCTCCGATGACCACGGCGTCGCGTTCCGCCTCGCGGAGAGGGGAGAAGCGATTCCGCGTCGAGACCTCGAAGACCGGGGGCGGCGGCGGGGGAGAGGTCCTGGTCCGAGGCCTGGCTCGCGTCTTCCGCTGCTGAAGCACCCAGGGTCCCTGCTGTGATGGCGCCGGAGTGAATAAGGGCTGGGATGAACGCGTTCTGGGTGCTCGGGCCCTGTGCAGAGAAACACACGGCGTAGAGGAAGCAGGAGTGTTAATATCGCGCTGCAAACTTACCGAGGGATGGCGAGCGTCGGCACGAGAAGTTTCCAATGCTGTCTGCCGCTCACGTAGCTCGGCCTGCTTCTCGAGAAGGATCCGGATCTGCAGCTCCACTGCCTCCAGTTCAGACTGCACCGCATGCAGCTCAAACGTGTCCTCACCTGCACACAAAGGTAGAGAAACATCCGATACACTCGCCATTAGATTAGACGAACAATAATATAGTGAGAGAAGAGTACAAACGCTAGTGTGCCACGCCGCTAATGCTAATGTGCTAAAGTTAGTAGCGGATGTTCGGAAAGTCGGATAAAACTAGCGATATCAAGGGAGTCCGAATGTTTTTTATATAAAATAATGTTGGGGAAGTGTTCCCACACTGAAAAAGAAAGAGTGGTAGGTTATAAGTTTGATTTTAAGAGGCAAAACAGAAAATTTTGATCCAGCCGGACGGAGCTCTGGCTTAAACAACTCTGTTCATGTGACGCATGCGCATACTAATTAGAGGATGGGGAGACAATTGCACATGGTTTGGGAGCTGTAGCGCCACCAGGTGTCAAGATATGGTACTGTCACCCCCCTATTCTTGCAGCAAGATATCTCAAATTTTTCTCAAATCCCCCAACCCCGAGGTCCTCGCCCCCAAATTGAAGTTTTTATTGACCGATCCCACTTCCCAATTACAAAGTGGCAGAAAAATAATGGGAGGTCTTGGGGGATAGCTTTATGGGTCCCGGAGTTATTAGCGTTTTTCTCTCCAAACTGTGAAAAAATCGCTTCTCCGGGGCCAGGACATTTCATATTTTACATCAGTTTTTACCGATCAAAACACTTGGACTAAGCGCTCTCAACCGAGCACGTTTCTCTAACTTTTCACCTCTTTTAAGTGCTTTATTTGAATAGAATATGCTGTTTGTGCTCAAAAAAGATTAAAAAAATCACCTGACAACAATTAAAAGAACATTAATTTATTGAAAAAGAACAGAACAGATTCAAAGTAACATTAAATTAAAAACATTGTATTAAAACAAACAAAAATAAACAATTAATAAAAATCTTCATAATTGACAGTACTACACTCTTCCTGTTGCCATGCAAGCGGATCACCTGAAAAACAAACCATCAGTTTAGTTACAACTACTGAGTTCCTGCAGCACTATTGGGATAATGATGATCAACTGATTCTTACTTAAAATGGACAGCATCGTGTCAATGATGGTCGTGTCTTCGACTGCAGGCTCTGAATGTAAGAGGTTGAAGACCATGGGGACGGATTGCTCTGTTGCCCACAAAAGCCGAAGCTTCTCCATGGTCACCGACCTCTCCAGGGACTTGACCGCCTCCGACCTTGACGCTTCCTGAAACGTCATAAAAACAACATGTTTGTATTAGTTAAATGGACAATAAACAGACAGCCGTTTCGGGTCAAACACGATCACGTCAGTTTTAACGGTGACTCACTGTGGCCTTTCTCCAAGTGCCTCTCCGGGTTATTCTTGAATTTGCCGCAGAGCGGGCAGTTGAGGTTGGCCAGTTTCACTCTGCGGCGGGCGTGACTGATCATGATTGCCCGTTGAGCGTTGTTCACCATCTTGTGCAAGAAAAATGTTCAAACAGTGCATGACACAAAATGATTCATTCAGTTGTAATAAAGGATTTGTAACACTTTGTGATGAAATAAGGAAATCAATAAATTGTTGTTCCTGTGTCATTTGTTTTGAAAATCAGAGGAAAAAATAAGAAACTGGAGATGGCAACAAATAGTTTGTCAACTTTACTCAAGGTTTAGACTTTCATATGACTGTTTTAAGTGTCTTTAATTTTTTTTTTTCCTGTTATATTCCAGGACCTTGGCCTTAAATAACAGACCTGGTTGGTAAGATTTAGGCCCAAAAATACAGACCTATAGTTTATAATTCATAATAATCACGCGAAAAAGCTGCACGAGCAGTGCGTACTGGTGAACTGACACGGTATCCTGGCCACGGTAATATTTTAATTTAATTTGTAAATACTGACACCTTGTGGTTACTTTAAGAATTGTCACTTTTCAGTAATGCATCAGCCATATTGAATTGTCTGAGCGCATGGTGAAAAGTACAGAGGTGCATCCACGTCCATCCTTGTTGTTTTGTTCTTCAAAAGGCACAATCTTTTCACAATTTAGTCTTCAGTAAAGCAAGTTTGACCCTGACTTCCGTCTGCGACCTTTACTGGGACTTTGTTTAGCTCGCTGCCAAAGCAAAATAAGAATAACGCACGCTGAGGGCAAAACAGTGAAAAGATTTATCTTCGCATCAAGAACGTACAGTGGACTACATGCACACTATCTACGGAAAGACCCAGAATGTCATGCTCGTCGAAGCACAGCCAGGCTTCTAAGCTGGAAACCAGGTCAGAGACTAAATCTTTAGCCAGCAACACTTCATCCTCACGTCACTCCCATAAATCTAATGCAAGCCAAGCTGCAGCTGAAGCACGCGCAAAGGCGGAGGCCGCACGCACGAGAGCTGAGTTTGCAAAGCGCCAGATAGACATGGAGATTGAAAAGGCTAGGACTGAAGCAACGCTGAATGCTCTGAAAGAGGAGGGTGAAGCTGAAGCAGCTCTCGCAGCAGCAAGGGTGCTGGAATCCGCTGCAGTTTGTTCAAACTACGAAACTGAAAGGGGCAATTCTGTTGTCGTGGAACGTACTGATGAATACATTAGAACACACTTTTCTCAGAAGCAAAATGAGAAGAAAGATGTTGATCAAGCAAGCGCTGAGCACAAAAAAGTTCCCGAAATCAGCCAGTTTACTCCTGACGCTGTAAACACAATGAGCAGACATGACCAAATGAGGTATCTGCATACAAGGCAGCCGAATTGCTTTCCCTGCGAAACCCCTGCTCGCCAGGTACGCCAACACCTCGATCCAGCGAGGTGTCTGAACTTGCTGTGTTTCTTGCACGCCGCGATCTTCTTAATAGGAGCTTCAAAGTGTTTGACAACAAGCCAGAGAATTACATACCCTGGATATCAGCGTTCATGAATGCCATCGATGGTTTAAATCTAAAAGGCAATGAAGAGCTTGATTTGCTTACTAAGTGGCTGGATGGTGAGTCCCTCCGACATGCTCTGAGAATAAGAGTGGCCCATGCGCATGATCCTGAGGCAGGCCTCAAGCATTTGTGGCAACGTCTAGATAAAATATATGGTTCCCCAGAGGTAATCGAAGCATCCTTATTCCAGCGTTTAGAGACTTTCGCTAAGATTTCTCACAAAGACTTCAATCAGCTGCAAGCACTCGCAGATCTCCTCCTGGAAGTGCAAGCAGTGAAATAAGAAGGCAATCTACCTGGGCTTGGGTTCCTCGACACATCAAAGGGAATAAACTCTATCGTCGAGAAACTGCCTCACAGTCTTCAGGAAGCATGGATAGTTAAGGGAACAAAATACAAAAAAGAGTATTTGCTTCATTATCCACCCTTTTCGTTCTTTGTTGAGTTTGTCAATGAGTATGCTGAAATGAGAACAGATCCCAGCTTCTCTTTTCAATCTTCTGACACATTGCCTCTTAAAGCTGAAAAGGTCCCAATGAAGCAGTCAAGATTCAGACCTTCTATCTCTGCCAACAAAACGGAGGTTGAATTAAACACGTCTGTAAGATCCGACATCAGTTTAGATGACCTGACAAGGCAATGTCCCATCCATAAGAGGAACCACTCACTAGCGAAATGCAGAGGTTTCAGAATGAAGTCCTTAGCTGAAAGGAAAAGGTTTCTCAAGGAGAACTATATCTGCTACAAATGTTGCGTTTCCTCAGATCACCGGGCTAAAGACTGCAGGATGGCTATCCATTGTACAGAATGCAATAGTAATGATCATGTTTTTGCCTTTCATGATGGTCCAGCTCCATGGCTCAAAAATGAACCTGCTGCACACACAGAGGCTCAAAGTGAGGAGCAAGAGGAACCAATCTCCACAGTGACCACATCCATCTGCACAGAAATATGTGGAACAGGGCTACAAGGAAAGTCATGTTCAAAAATCTGCTTAGTCACTGTTTACCCTGACGGTCATCCTGTGGAAAATAAGCGTGTGTACGTCATGCTGGATGATCAGAGTAACCTCTCTTTAGCAAGGTCAGCTTTCTTTCGTATGTTCAATGTTCAAGGAGAAGTCTTCCCTTACACAATGAGAACATGTTCAGGCACAGTTGACACTAGTGGTAGAAGAGCAAAAGACTTTGTGGTTGAGTCCTTGGATGGGAAAGTGTCAATGATGCTTCCAACACTCATAGAGTGCAATTCGATCCCTGATAACAGATTGGAGATTCCCACTCCGGAAGCTGCTGCTTACCACCGTCATCTTCAAGCCATTGCATCTCAGATACCTCCACTGGATCCTGCAGCTGACATTCTCATTCTCATAGGGAGAGATCTTATCCGTGCGCACAAGGTCCGCAAGCAGCCCAATGGGCCCCACAATGCTCCATATGCCCAGCTCCTCGACATGGGATGGGTGATTGTAGGTGATGTGTGCCTTAGTGGAGCTCACAAACCCATAGTGAGCATTTCAAAACTAGTGTGCTTGAGAACAGCAGGCCCAGCTTTTTCACACCTTGCAAAAACAGCATCTGTTCGAAGGAAAGGTTTACTAGTGAAGATCCCAGACTCTTTATAAGGAGCACAAAACGATCTCATGATATTGGGAAGCATATCTTCAAACAAACCGATGAAGACAACATGCTCGCACTATCTGCAGAAGATGAGGCTTTCCTGGACATTATGGACAATGAGTTCACCAAAGATGACGAAAATAGTTGGGTGGCTCCACTCCCGTTTCGCTGTCCCAGAGAGCGTTTGCCCAACAATAGAGACCAAGCTGTCAGTCGAATCTTATCACTTCGTCGTACTCTGAGAAGAAAGACAGACATGAAAGACCATTATGTGGAATTTATGGAGACAATGTTCAAAAAAGGACACGCTGAGATTGCCCCCCCTCTTGAAAAAGACAAGGAACCTTGGGTTACCTCCCAAGTTTTGGCATTTATCACCCACAAAAGCCAGGGAAGATCAGGATAGTGTTTGATTCAAGTGCCCAATACAACCATATATCCTTGAATCAAGTTCTCCTTAAAGGTCCAGACCTGAACAACAGCCTCATAGGTGTGATCATCCGCTTCAGAACAGACTCCTATGCTGTGATGGCAGACATTGAGCAAATGTTTCACAGCTTTCTAGTCAAAGAAGAACACAGAGATTACCTGCGCTTCTTGTGGTTTCAAGATCACAATCTTGATGGAGATATCGTGGAGTACGGCATGAGGGTCCACGTTTTTGGCAATTGCCCCTCCCCATCAGTAGCTGTATATGGGCTCAAGAGAACAGCTGTAGTGGGAGAGCAGGAGTATGGAAGTGATGCCAGGCTCTTCGTTGAGCGCCATTTCTATGTGGACGATGGGCTGAAATCGTTCAGTTCGGAAGCTGAGGCCGTTGATGTATTGAGCAGAGCTCAACAAATGCTTGCACAATCCAACCTCCGCCTACACAAAATATCATCCAACAGTCACGTCGTCATGAGAGCCTTCCCGAATGAGGATCTAGCAACTACTTTGCAGGGCCTTGATCTTGGTGTAAACTCACCAGCCATTCAACGATTTTCAGGATTGTGCTGGGACTTGTCAACAGATACGTTTGTGTTTCGAGTTTACACTATGTGAGGAGTGCTTTCTACCATCAACAGCTTGTACGATGCTCTAGGATTTATAGTACCTGTAAGCATTGAGGGTCGTTCCATCCTGAGAGACATCTCTGGAGATGCAGATGATTGGGATGTTATTCTGCCCAAGGAGAAACAAGAGCGATGGCAAAAATGGAAAGATTCCCTCAAACATCTGCAAGGAATAAAGATCCCAAGAATGTATACCTCTACATCATTGTCTACTGCACACCGGAAAGAAATCATAATCTTTTGCGATGCTTCCACTAAAGCAGTAGGTACAGTAGCTTACCTGAAAGTTACTGATGCAGACGGTCTGAGTGAAGTTGGTTTCCTCTTCGGTAGAGCGAAACTTGGCCCAAAGCCAGATGTCACTGTCCCTCGACTTGAATTATGTGCGGCTGTACTGGCAGTGGAAGTAGCAGAAATGCTTCAAGAACAGCTGGACACAACACTGGATGATGTGAGATTCTACACTGACTCTAAGGTAGTGCTAGAATACGTCTTTAATGAGAGAAGGCGTTTCTATGTTTACGTTCACAACCGAGTACAGCGCATTAGACACTCTACACGACCGCATCAGTGGAACTTTGTACCCACTCATCTTAATCCAGCTGATGCCGCTAGCAGAGAACTCCCCTCCGAGCAACTGACTTCATCATGTTGGCTTGCAGGACCTCCATTCCTCCTACACGCAAGAGAGCACGAACTTGACGAAAGGCCCTACCCCCTCGTTAGTCCTGAAATGGATGCAGAGCTTCTTCCTGAGTGTGTTACCTGTGTTACTATCCTGTCACAAAGGAACCTTGGAAGTGCACGGTTCCAACGATTTTCCAGGTGGAGCTCCCTGTTGAAGGCTGTAGCACGATTGCACCACATAGCCAAGTCCTTCAAGCTTGGATCAGGAAATGTCTGTCACGGATGGCACATTTGCAACAAACATAAAGAGGAAGAGCAGCTAAAGCAGGCTAAAGTACAATCATTCGAACTGTCCAGAGAGAAGTCTACAGAGATGACTTTAAAAGCCTAGAACAAGGTCAATCTGTGCAAAGGTCAAGTCCTCTCAGCAAACTCTGTCCATTCATAGACACAGAAGGGTTTCTTAGAGTAGGAGGTCGGCTGGGGAGAGCTCAACTACCATCTGAAGAACGATATCCAGCTCTCATACCTGGGAAACATCACATTACCCAGCTTTTGATTAGACACTTCCATGAGAAGGTGTGTCACCTAGGCCGTCATCTCACAGAAGGTGCCATCAGGGCAGCTGGCTACTGGGTGGTTGGGGGTAAGAGATCAGTTAGCAGCTCCATTTTTAACTGTGTCACCTGTCGCAAGTTGAGAGGAAAACAAGAGGAGCAGATCATGGCAGATTTGCCAGCGGACAGATTACACATAGACCCACCATTTACATATGTGGGGTTGGATGTCTTTGGTCATGGCCAGTTGCAGTCCGGAAAACACGAGGATGCCAGGCAGAAGCAAAAAGATGGGCAGTCATATTTACTTGCATGACTACACGGGCAATTCACCTAGAAGTGATCAAGTCTATGAGCGCCTCATGTTTTATCAATTACCTACGGCGTTTCTTTGCCATCAGAGGCCCCGCCAAGATCCTGAGGTCCGATTGTGGAACCAACTTTGTGAGAGCTTGCAAAGAGCTACAAATTGATAAACAAGGTTGCCAAAACACAAACATCCAAGCTTACCTATCGGGTAACCAGTGTTGCTGGCAGTTCAATCCTCCACATGCTTCACATATGGCAAGGTCCTGGGAGCGCATGATTGGAGTTTCCCGACGTATCCTTGATGCCATACTCCTGCAACATAGCCCTGCAAGCCTCACACATGAAGTTTTGGAAACATTCATTGCAGAAGTGAGTGCAATTGTGAATGCTCGTCCCTTAACTGCAATCTCCACCAATCCAGAACAACCGATGATACTAACACCGGCAATGCTGCTCACACAAAAGGTTGGAGCCCCACCATTACCACCTGGCCAATTTGAAAATCACGACCTATGCAGAGCTCAGTGGCGTCGTGTTCAGTATTTAGCCAATGTCTTCTGGGGAAGATGGAAGAATGAATATTTGAGTGGACTTCAAGGACATCGCAAATGACGCACAGCTAAGCCAAACCTACAGGAGGGAGACGTTGTGCTTCTGAAAGATGCTAAATGATGAAAAATGTAAATGAAAATGTAAATATTTGAGTGGACTTCAAGGACATCGCAAATGGCGCACAGCTAAGCCAAACCTACAGGAGGGAGACGTTGTGCTACTGAAAGATGCCCAGGAGAAAAGAAATGACTGGCCAATTGGGATTATAACTAAAACCTACCCAAGTGAGGATGGCAAAGTTAGGAAGGTTGAAGTGAGAATCATAAAGAAAGGTGAACAAAGGTTCTTCCTGAGACCAGTCACACAGATTGTACTTTTGGTTTCTAAGGACACATGTTAAGATAGTAGCCAAACAATCTTGGCTTTACAGTATCATGTTGAGACCTTTATTTCTGTTCCGTAAATCTGGTGTGACATCTGTCGATGTCAGGCGGGGAGTATCCTGGCCACGGTAATATTATAATTTAATTTGTAAATACTGACACCTTGTGGTTACTTTAAGAATTGTCACTTTTCAGTAATGCATCAGCCATATTGAATTGTCTGAACGTATGATGCAAAGTACAGAGGTGCATCCACGTCCATCCTTGTTGTTTTGTCCTTCAAAAGGCACAATCTTTTTACAATTTAGTCTTCAGTAAAGCAAGTTTGACCCTGACTTCCGTCTGCGACCTTTACTGGGACTTGGACTCGCTGCCAAAGCAAAATAAGAATAACGCACGCTGAGGGCAGAAGACACGGACTGCACAGATATAGACCGAAAAATGCACATATATACGATTTATAATAACAATTAACTGCACACACTAAAATTAATAATTTATTTTTATTTAATTTAATTTCTTTTTTTTTTAATTTTCATTCATTTTTTGTAGTATATTTTTTTTTTGTAAATTTTTTTTCCATAACATTTTTTCGTAATTTGTTAATCTAAAAATTAGGTCGAGCACTAAACAAAATGGCGGCCGCTAAACAAAATTAAAATTAAAAGTCAACTTTCGCTCATAACTCGGGAACAGAAAGACCCAGAGTGCTCAAACTCGGGTCAAATACTCCCCGCCTGACCATGACCTGAACAAATTCGTCGCGGGGCTCGGGGACGCCCCCTGGCGGATCGCCGTTCACCAAATCTCCGATATTCCAGAGCCTCTAGCTCCCGAACCCGAGGGCCCCCGACTGCGGGGATGGTCTCGTTTGATAGAAGCCGGCCAAAAATCCAAATCATAATGACCAAAAATATAACCAAAAATCCATCATAATGGTCTGTCGACCTAAGAGTGAAAAAGGATCTTGTGAGAAATTGGAGATAAAGGCCCAAATTTTCTTGCCTGCGCTCTAGGTTCCCGCGCTTTCGGTATGTCGCTCGGGGGGGCCCCAGGAGCCACCCTGCAAAATTTGGGGCCCGTGGGACTTTTGTGGAAAAATCCCACAGCCCACCGTTTCAATGCGTTTGCAGACGTGGGTTCGCGGACAGCGCTTCGAAAGGTCCGATCCGCAAGGGGGTGGCGTCTTTCTTCTCGTCACGACTCCCCGAAGCTGGCGGAAAAGTTAAAAGTCCTAGACAGCTGAAATTTGCATTAGACTTAAAGGTCAAAGGTCAGAGAAGCATTCATTTCCATCGTCATGTTATTTTCTGCTAAGGTTTTCACATTCATAGCAGATTCTAACACATGCAGTTGAAAGGTTTCTCCACTAGGGGGTGTCTTGAGGCTGTTAGGTTGGAGGCCAAGAACAAATAAGGCCTCAAAATGGCATAGATGGAGCCCAAGAACAAATAAGGCCTCAAAATGGCAAAGCATTGTTAATGTTATTTTCTGCTATGGTTTTCACATTCATAGCAGATTCTAACACATGCAGTTGAAAGGGTTCTCCACTAGGGGGTGTCTTGAGGCTGTTAGGTTGGAGCCCAAGAACAAATAAGGCCTCAAAATGGCAATGTATAGATGGCACCCAAGAACATATAAGGCCTCAAAATGGCAAAGTATTGGTTATGTTATTTTCTGCTAAGGTTTTCACATTCATAGCGGATTCTAACACATGCAGTTGAACGTGTTCTCCACCAGGAGGTGTCTAGAAGCTGTTAGTTATTTTCTGCTAAGGTTTTCACATTCATAGCGATTCTAACACATGCAGTTGAAAGGGTTCTCCACTAGGGGGTGTCTTGAGGCCGTTAGGTTGGAGGCCAAGAACAAATAAGGCCTGAAAATGTCAATGTATAGATGGAGCCCAAGAACAAATAAGGCCTCAAAATGGCTAAGTATTGGTAATATTATTTTCTGCTAAGGTTTTCACATTCATAGCGGATTCTAACACATGCAGTTGAACGTGTGCTCCCCCGGGGCCGCGGGCAGTGTCCTCCGTGCCTTCCCTCCTCTCGTTCCCACTGAGGAGGGACGGGGCCCTCCGGTCCCGGCGCCGGCGTCGACCGGGGCGGACTGTCCTCCTTTCTCGGGTTGCGCCAAACCCTCCATCTTGAGCCCAAAACTGTGGCCGGCGCAGGGCAGTGGTGAGTGAAACTGGACATCTGTGGTCCCTCGGGGCGGCAGGGTCTAAGGGCTGACCTCACCGAGCCCCCAGCTGACAGTGGGGAAGGCAAATAGGAGCCCTGTGGTCCTGTAGACCAACTTCACAACTCTTCTGGTCCCGACCCCCTCTCGGCCCTTTGGGCCAACGGTGAGTAGAGGATGGATATACGGTAGCGAACCCTGGAAAGACATTGACAAAGAGACGGCATAACCCCCTAACATGACACTCGGATATGCCCTGGGGGGGGCTGCCCTCCATCAAACTACCATGGCTGACAAGAAAACGAAACCCATACTGGCTGGTACGTCGCCCAGGATAAAAAGGTACCCTGCAGGTGCTTCGGGATTGGGCACCTGTGGTGAAAAAGTTAGATCCCCCTGCCACCCCCTGGCCAGGGGCGGTGGCCAATCGGTGAACAGACCCTTGCACGGAATACGGTTACGAGACTGCTCGGTGATACTGACCCGTCTCCCAGAGAGACAGGGAGGAGAGGGGCCACCGGGGACGGAGCGCACAGCGGACGGTGGCCTTGGCGGGACGGGCTCTGCTGAAAATCCCCCAGGGGATGGTTCTACCCGGGCCATTCCCCAAGCGAATACTCGGTCGGGGGGGAGGGAACTGGAGTGGTGATCTTATTGCCTCTTCAGGACTTCACCTGTGTCGGCGAGCGCGTTGACGTGAGGACCAGGTCAAATCGCCACAGTTCCCCTTCCGGGGTCCTGAACGGTGAACCCCCCACCCGAGCCGCTCAGCCTCAACTGCGAGGAGACTGCACAACTTATTGTGCCTGGCAATTCTGGCCTTCCGAACGGCCGGACATTGCCCTTGGATGTAGGAGGTGGATTCCAACCTATGCGAACACCCTCGGCAGCCAGCAACTGTCTTGCTCCTGCCTCTACATCGAAACTCTTGGGTGGGGTACACACAGGCCCGCAGCTGAAGAGCCTTCATGTACTGCCTCTCGGTCATACCGAAGGGTTTCCTCAGCCACGAGTTGCACACGGATGAGCCCCTAAAGCCTGCTATCCCCACACCCTGAGTCGGCAACCCGGCCCACCTTTGGAATTCCTCCCTCCGCCAGTCACTTGGGACTGTGTATGTCGGCGTCAACGGGTCGGCGGAGTCTCCTCTCTCGTTCAAGTCCTCTCCACTCAGTTGTGGGAGGTTCCAATCCGTTCCACCGGCCCTCCGCCAGGCGCACTCGAACCTGGACCGCACACAGGGGTAACCCATTAACGACTGCACCACCGGATCCGACGAGCGGGCGAGACGGAGCATTCTCCGTACCTGCATTGACGGGATGTGTCGAGAGAGCTTGCAGATCCCCAGGCCCCCGTCCCGGTTTCTTGCATATATGAGCCCGTCAGAGGTGGACGGCGGCAGGTGAGAGAAAAAAAAACTGTCATGTTAATAGACTTAAATGGTTGACACATTTACTTTGTTAAAAATTATTACCAGTCTTAAAGGCATTAATTTTTATAGCTTTCCGATCGAAAATATTGGCTATTATAAAAGAGCTTAAAACATTGTTGAGTCTGAGAATTAACACCAACATTCTTATTAAAGGTGGGGTAAGCCATTTTTCAAAAACCAAAACCAAAACCTTCAAAACTCACCCTCCAATCCTAACCACCTTGTCTCAAGTCAGTCTCTGCTGGCAGGCGAGTCAAGAGCACTAACAATGACGCCAAACACCTCATTCTCTATTGGTCGTCAGTGTGCAGTGGTTTACCTGCGCAACGCTCTCTGGCTGGCCACTGTTACACATGCTTAGTTATTGTATTTTATTGGCAAGTTTGTCAAGGGGCTAGACATGTTTTTTTAATTAATAAAGTTAATTTAATCCATTTAGATTAATAAAAAGTAGACTGCAATGTCACAGAATTTCACTCCGAAATATCTGAACTGTTATTTATAGGCATAGTACTGTAATTGAGACATTTATTCAAGAAATTCATTACAAACCGAAAGCAATTGCATTACTACAGATACATTTCATATTGGAGCGGAATCCGAGCGGGATTTGTTTTACCGGGAAGCGCGAGCGGAACACGAGTGGAGCGTTTGCTTGGGCGGTGAGCAACTGAGTGGAGCGCATGCGCATAGAGCGGAAAATTGAGCTGAGCGTCACACCGCTCCGCTTCGCTCACATCCTCTGCTTCACATTTAAGTGGCACCGTAATGAGGCACTGACATTCGCATTCTGATTCGATCCGGTACATACCAGGACTTGTCAATCTGATGACACTGATATATGCTCATTGACGCATGAACTAAGGATATGAGGATTATGATCAAGTTACAGTGATCCATTGTGTGCTGCTGTTTGTACGAATCGTTTAATTGTTTTTAGAAATGCACTTACTGGTTTGCATCTTAAGGATGATTCAAAAAATGTACCAAAGTGACAGAAAAACTATAGAGAACAGTTACAGCAAACATTCTTATATATATTGTAACAGTTACCTTGTTACATGGTTTATTTTGGGTGCTATGCTCATCCTGACCTCTAGGTGGCACCTGTGGCCTCACCTTTTTTGTATAAAACAGGAAGTAGTAGAGGAAGAAGTAGATTGGTGGAAGGCTCCTGGGAGGGCGGTTTGGCAACACTGGACTGTGACTGGAGCATTGATGGCAGGAAATGACGGTAGCTCTGGTAGTGATCCGGAAATGGAGGATGAATCATGTAGCGGGAGTATTGAAGGGAATGAATGGTGCAAAATAGCTAATCGGAAAAGAAAGAAAACTAATAGTCAAGGGTCATTCACGGATAGTGGAAAGGAGGATCACGTGAGTAAGAAGAATATAAAGTAATGATGAAATTCGCAGAATCTGGAATAACGTTAAACCCAATTAAATTGACCAAAGCTCTGAAAAAAACTTTAGGAGAAATAAATAATGCAAAGACTTTGAGAGATGGAAATGTGATTATCATGTGTAAGGATGAAAAACAACAAAAGAAGGCACTGAGTATTAATTCGATGCTTGGATACTCTGTATCAATCACAGTAATGACTAGGAAACCTTGGTTAAGAGGTGTAATATATGGGATTCCAACTGATGTACCTGCTGAAAAAATTAAAAGCTGCATTGAAGGGAGCAAAGTTATTGGAGCAAAACGGCTTCAATATGTTAAAAACAAAGAAAGGCTGGATAGTCTATCTGTGATGCTTCAGTTTGATGAGGAAAGAATGCCAGAGAGGATTAAAATAGGCTATGTGAGTTACCCAGTAAGACCTTACGTACCTCCCCCACTAAGATGTTTCAAATGTCAGAAGTATGGACATGTTAGTGCGGTTTGTAGAGGAAATTTACGATGTGCGAGGTGTAGTGGCGAACATGAATATGGTAAATGTGAGGTAGGAGCTAAGGCAAAATGCAGCAATTGCGGTGATGAGCACAGCGCTGGATTTGGGGGTTGCATTGCTCATAAACATGCACTGAAAATCCAAAAGGTGAGAATAGCGGAGGGGTTGACTTATGCTGAAGCAGCCCAAAAAGCTAAACAACATGAACAGAAACAGGAAGAGATGATAATGCAGGATTGCAATGAAATTACTTTGGTTCAGGATAAAACAAATGAGGAAAAATTGGTGATTGGAAAAATGGAATTTGTGTCATTTATGGCAGAAGTGATAAATTGTTCGGCTCAGTCAGAAAGTAGAACGGAGAGAATTAAAATCATAATAAGGGCAGCAGAGAGGTACTTGAATGTAGCAGGAGTTACTTTAGAAAAAATCAATGACATGCCAAAGACTAAATCAAGTACTCAAACATCATGTGGAAATACATAATAATAATGGTTTAAACTGTATTGCAATGGAATGCCAGAAGTATTATTGCGAATGGACCAGAATTCAAGAAGTATATAGATCAACAGGATAAGAAACCAAATATAATTTGCTTACAAGAAACATGGTTAAAACCACAACTAAATTTTGTTCTGCAAGGATATAATATAGTAAGGAGAGATAGAGGGGCAGGAAATGGAGGTGGGGTGGCCACTTTTATTAAGAATGATATAGAATACTCCGTCATTAATGAGACTGAAGATTATGAATTGGTGGTTATAGAAATATATGCAGAAAATCAAACTATTAGAATAATAAATTATTATAATCCTTGTAGAAAATTAAGTAAAGAATTAGAAAAGGTTATTGGGTCAGGAAATCATAAATTAATTTGGTGTGGAGATTTTAATGCACATAGCACTTTATGGGGAAGTAGTAGTGATGATTATAATGGGGAGGTAGTAGAAGAAATTATAGATAGTAATGGTTTAGTATGTTTAAATGATGGTAAAAACACAAGAATAGATTTGGTACGTGGAGTCGGATCTGCAATTGATTTAACATTGGTTTCTGAAGAGATAGCAAGTAAATGTATATGGGATGTTTGGGAAGAAAATAATATGGGTAGTGATCATTATATAATTTTATGTTAGGTAGGGATGAGTGTATTGGAACATAATGTGATTTTAGCTCCAAGATGGAGATTTAATAAAGCAAATTGGGAAGCTTATAAATATCTAAGTGAGGTAGAAATAGCATCATTAGAACTGAATACGATGGAAGATCTAGAGGAATGTAATAAGAAAATATGCAAAGTATTGTATGATGTAACAGATAAAGTTATAGGGAAAAAGGGTCCATGTAAAAAGAGGAAAGCAGTTCCGTGGTGGACAGATAAATGTAGTAACGGTGTTAAAAATAGGAATAAAGCATTTAGGAAAATAAAAAAAACTAATTTATTTGAAGATTTTATCAATTACAAGAAAGCACAAGCTGAAGTAAGAAGAATAGTACGTACAGCTAAAAAGAAGTACTGGAGAGATTGGTGTAATTCAATAGGAGAAGATATTGAAATAAGTGAAGTATGGGGATCAATAAAAAAAATGGGAGGAATATATAGAAATCAAGCTATACCCGTTTTAAAAAATGATGTAGGAAAAATGGCTGTGGCAGATAAAGAAAAGGCTGAAATGCTGGCTAAAGTGTTTGTTAAAGTTCACAGTGATGATAATGTATCAGAGGATATTAAAAAGTATAGAAATCAGAATAAGAGTCAACATCCAGATGTGATGAAGAAAAGGAATCCTACTGGAGACACTTTAGATTCAGATTTTAATTTATACGAATTAAAGATGGCTCTAGGGGGAGTTAAACATACATCTCCTGGAAGAGATGATATTTGTTATGCAATGATTCAACATTTATCCGATAGATCTTTGAAAGTAATTTTATATCTTTTCAACAAGATATGGAATGCAGGAAAGCTTCCTTCTTCGTGGAAGCATGGAATAATAATACCAATAGGCAAACCAGGAAAGGACAAATCAAATCCAATTAATTATAGGCCAATTGCATTAACTTCTAATTTATGTAAGTTGATGGAAAAAATGATTATACGAAGACTAAACTATATATTGGAATCTAAAGGACTTATATCACCATATCAGAGTGGATTCAGGGCAGGTCGGAGTACTATGGATGCTGTTTTAAGCCTAGAAGCCGATATCAGGAAAGCTCAAGCAAATAAAGAGGTATTAGTTGGGGTATTATTTGATATCGAGAAAGCATATGATATGCTTTGGAAAGAGGGACTTTTAATAAAAATTAATTGTATGGGAATAGGAGGAAAGTTGTACAATTGGATTATGGATTTCCTTCTTGAAAGAACAATTCAAGTTAGAGTTGGAGTAGAGTATTCAAAAACATACAAGATAGAAAATGGAACACCGCAAGGAAGTGTATGCAGCCCAGTATTTTTTAATATTATGATAAATGATATTTTTAGTAATTTAAAAGGTGACGTAGGAAAAGCATTGTTTGCTGATGACGGGGCAATATGGAAAAGAGGACGTAATATTTCATATGTATCCCAAAGTATTCAAAAAGCAGTAGATGAAGTGGAGGTATGGGCAAATAATTGGAGCTTTAGATTATCTGTGGCCAAAACTCAAGTTATATGCTTTACTAAAAGGAAAAAAGTTCCAGAGGTTAAGTTAAAATTATATAAGCAGGAACTGGAGCAAGTTACAGTAGTCAAATATCTCGGTGTATGGATGGAATCTAGGCTGACATTTGCTATACATGCTAAAAAACTGATCAAGAAATGTAAAATAGGAGTAAATATTTTAAGATGTTTATCTGGGGTTGAATGGGGAGCTTGTAGATTATCGTTGAAAAGAATATATAATACATTAATCAGATCAAGTTTGGATTATGGAAGTATAGTTTACGGATTTGCAGCTGAGACTATACTCAAAAAGATTGAAGCAATACAAAATCAAGCTCTAAGAATATGCTGTGGTGCGTTCAGAACATCTCCCATAGCAGCTCTTCAGGTAGAAGTTGGTGAAGTTCCATTAAAACTTCGTAGGAAAAAAATTAGACTGAATTATTGGGTTAATATAAAAGGTCATAAAGAGAGTAACCCAGTGAAGGGAGTAGTAGAAGAATGCTGGGAACATGGGAACAAAAACATAAAAGGATTGGGATGGATTGTTAACAGAGAAGCACAAGAAGCTGGTATTATAAACTATGACGTGAGTCCAAATGTTATATTACCAAGTATACCACCATGGATTTATCCAATGGCAAAAACTGATTTACAAATTCAGATGAAAATTAAAAATGAGAGAGATACACCTAAGAATATTATTGCACAGAAGTACTTAGATCAGACTTATTCATCATGGTTACATATATATACTGATGGTTCTAAGGATCCTATCTCTGGAAGAACAGCAGCTGCTGTATATATTCCTGAGTTTCAAACAAGCATTAAAAAAAGATTATCTGATCATATATCTGTGTTTGCAGCAGAATTAGTTGGCATGATGGTAGCACTCCAGTGGGTGGAGGATGTTAAACCAAGATTAGTAGCAATATGTTCAGATTCTTATGCAGCAATTACAAGCCTAATAAGTGGAAATAAAGCATCAAGGCAAGACGATCAACTGATTCTGGACAGCATTGTGTCAACGATGGTCGTGTCTTCGACTGCAGGCTCTGAATGTAAGAGGTCGAAGACCATGGGACGGCTTTTTCTGTCGTCCACAAAAGCCGAAGCTTCTCCATGGTCACTGACCTCTCCAGGGACTTGACCGCCCTCAACCTTGACGCTTCCTGAAACGTCATAAAAACAACATGTTTGTATTATTTAAATGGACAATAAACAGACAGCCGTTTCGGGTCAAACACGATCACGTCAGTTTTAACGGTGACTCACCATCAAGTCCCTGTGGCCTTTCTCCAGGTGCCTCTCCGGGTAATTCGTGAATTTGCCGCAGAGCGGGCAGTTCAGGTTGGCCAGCTTCACTCTGCGGCGGGCGTGACTGATCCTGATTGCCCGTTGAGCGTTGTTCATCATCTTGTGCAAGAAAAATGTTCAAACAGTGCATGACACAAAATGATTCATTCAGGTGTAATAAAGGATTTGTAACACTTTGTGATGAAATAAGGAAATCAATAAATTGTTGTTCCTGTGTCATTTGTTTTGAAAATCAGAGGAAAAAATAAGAAACTGGAGATGGCAACATATAGTTTGTCAACTTTACTCAAGGTTTAGACTTTCATATGACTGTTTTAAGTGTCTTTAATTTTTTTTTTTTCCTATTATATTCCAGGACCTTGGCCTTAAATAACAGACCTGGTTGGTAAGATTTAGGCCCAAAAATACAGACCTATAGTTTATAATTCATAATAATCACGCGAAAAAGCTGCACGAGCAGTGCGTACTGGTGAACTGACACGGTATCCTGGCCACGGTAATATTTTAATTTAATTTGTAAATACTGACACCTTGTGGTTACTTTAAGTCCCACGAACCCACGTCCCACGAACCCATAATGTGTCCATTTGCCCATTAAAGTCTCTAGTGACCCGTCCCACGAACCCCTATTGTGTCCAATTGCCCATTAAAGTCTCTAGTGACCCGTCCCACGAACCCCTATTGTGTCCAATAGCCCATTAAAGTAGGGAAGTGAGCCGTCCCACGAACCCCTATTGTGTCCAATTGCCCATTAAAGTTGGGAAGTGACCCGTCCCACGAACCCATAATGTGTCCATTTGCCCATTAAAGTCTCTAGTAACCCGTCCCACGAACCCCTAATGTGTCCAATTGCCCATTAAAGTTGGGTAGTGACCCGTCCCACGAACCCATAATGTGTCCATTTGCCCATTAAAGTCTCTAGTGACCCGTCCCACGAACCCCTATTGTGTCCAATTGCCCATTAAAGTCTCTAGTGACCCGTCCCACGAACCCCTATTGTGTCCAATTGCCCATTAAAGTAGGGAAGTGAGCCGTCCCACGAACCCCTATTGTGTCCAATTGCCCATTAAAGTAGGGAAGTGAGCCGTCCCACGAACCCCTATTGTGTCCAATTGCCCATTAAAGTTGGGAAGTGACCCGTCCCACGAACCCATAATGTGTCCATTTGCCCATTAAAGTCTCTAGTAACCCGTCCCACGAACCCCTATTGTGTCCAATTGCCCATTAAAGTAGGGAAGTGACCCGTCCCACGAACCCCTATTGTGTCCAATTGCCCATTAAAGTAAGGAAGTGACCCGCCCCACGAACCCCTATTGTGTCCAATTGCCCATTAAAGTTGGGAAGTGACCCGTCCCACGAACCCATAATGTGTCCATTTGCCCATTAAAGTCTCTAGTAACCCGTCCCACGAACCACTAATGTGTCCAAATGCCCATTAAAGTTGGGTAGTGACCCGTCCCACGAACCCATAATGTGTCCATTTGCCCATTAAAGTCTCTAGTGACCCGTCCCACGAACCCATATTGTGTCCAATTGCCCATAAAAGTAGGGAAGTGACCCGTCCCACGAACCCCTATTGTGTCCAATTGCCCATTAAAGTTTGGAAGTGACCCGTCCCACGAACCCCTAATGTGTCCAATTGCCCATTAAAGTTGGGTAGTGACCCGTCCCACGAACCCATAATGTGTCCATTTGCCCATTAAAGTCTCTAGTGACCCGTCCCACGAACCCCTATTGTGTCCAATTGCCCATTAAAGTTTGGAAGTGACCCGTCCCACGAACCCCTATTGTGTCCAATTGCCCATTAAAGTAAGGAAGTGACCCGTCCCACGAAGCCCTATTGTGTCCAATTGCCCATTAAAGTTGGGAAGTGACCCGTCCCACGAACCCCTAATGTGTCCAATTGCCCATTAAAGTTGGGTAGTGACCCGTCCCACGAACCCATAATGTGTCCATTTGCCCATTAAAGTCTCTAGTGACCCGTCCCACGAACCCCTATTGTGTCCAATTGCCCATTAAAGTAGGGAAGTGACCCGTCCCACGAACCCCTATTGTGTCCAATTGCCCATTAAAGTAAGGAAGTGACCCGTCCCACGAACCCCTATTGTGTCCAATTGCCCATTAAAGTCTCTAGTGACCCGTCCCACGAACCCCTAATGTGTCCAATTGCCCATTAAAGTTAGGTAGTGACCAGTCCCACGAACCCATAATGTGTCCATTTGCCCATTAAAGTAGGGAAGTGACCCGTCCCACGAACCCCTATTGTGTCCAATTGCCCATTAAAGTTGGGAAGTGACCCGTCCCACGAACCCATAATGTGTCCATTTGCCCATTAAAGTCTCTAGTGACCCGTCCCACGAACCCCTAATGTGTCCATTTGCCCATTAAAGTCTCTTGTGACCCGTCCCACGAACCCCTATTGTGTCCAATTGCCCATTAAAGTAGGGAAGTGACCCGTCCCACGAACCCCTATTGTGTCCAATTGCCCATTAAAGTCTCTAGTGACCCGTCCCACGAACCCCTAATGTGTCCAATTGCCCATTAAAGTTGGGGTTGGGTAGTGACCCGTCCCACGAACCCATAATGTGTCCATTTGCCCATTAAAGTAGGGAAGTGACCCGTCCCACGAACCACTAATGTGTCCAATTGCCCATTAAAGTCTCTAGTGACCCGTCCCACGAACCCCTAATGTGTCCAATTGCCCATTAAAGTTGGGTAGTGACCCGTCCCACGAACCCATAATGTGTCCATTTGCCCATTAAAGTCTCTAGTGACCCGTCCCACGAACCCCTATTGTGTCCAATTGCCAATTCCCAGCTCATTTGCCAACTTTTATGGGCAAATGGACAAAATAGGGGTCCGTGGGATGGGGGCGTGGCTTAAGACTGTGGGCGTGGCTTCCCGGCTCATTTGCCAACTTCTATGGGCAAATGGACAAAATAGGGGTCCGTGGGATGGGGGCGTGGCTTAAGACTGTGGGGGTGGCTTCCCGGCTCATTTGCCAACTTTTATGGGCAAATGGACAAAATAGGGGTCCTTGGGATGGGGGCGTGGCTTGGGGCCGTGGGCGTGGCACCCCGGCTCATTTGCCCACTTTTATGGGTAATTGGACAAAATAGGGGTTCGTGGGACGGGGGGCGTGGCCTGGGAGCGGTCAGCGGGGGTTCCCGGTCATTTGCCAACTTTAATGGGCAAATGGACAAATTAGGAGTTCGTGGGACGGGTCACTTCCCAACTTTAATGGGCAAATGGACACATTATGGATTCGTGGGACGGGTCACTAGAGATTTTAATGGGTAATTGGACACAATAGGGGTTCGTGGGACGGGTCAATAGAGACTTTAATGGGCAAATGGACACATTATGGGTTCGTGGGACGGGTTACTAGAGACTTTAATGGGCAAATGGACACATTATGGGTTCGTGGGACGGGTCACTTCCCAACTTTAATGGGCAATTGGACACAATAGGGGTTCGTGGGACGGGTCACTTCCCTACTTTAATGGGCAATTGGACACAATAGGGGTTCGTGGGACGGGTCACTAGAGACTTTAATGGGCAAATGGACACATGATGGGTTCTTGGGACGGGTCACTACCCAACTTTAATGGGCAATTGGACACATTAGGGGTTCGTGGGATGGGTCACTTCCCTACTTTAATGGGCAATTGGACACAATAGGGGTTCGTGGGACGGGTCACTAGAGACTTTAATGGGCAAATGGACACATGATGGGTTCGTGGGACGGGTCACTACCCAACTTTAATGGGCAATTGGACACATTAGGGGTTCGTGGGATGGGTCACTTCCCTACTTTAATGGGCAATTGGACACAATAGGGGTTCGTGGGACGGGTCACTAGAGACTTTAATGGGCAAATGGACACATTATGGGTTCGTGGGACGGGTCACTACCCAACTTTAATGGGCAATTGGACACAATAGGGGTTCGTGGGACGGGTCACTTCCCAACTTTAATGGGCAATTGGACACAATAGGGGTTCGTGGGACGGGTCACTTCCCTACTTTAATGGGCAATTGGACACAATAGGGGTTCGTGGGACGGGTCACTAGAGACTTTAATGGGCAAATGGACACATTATGGGTTCGTGGGACGGGTCACTACCCAACTTTAATGGGCAATTGGACACATTAGGGGTTCGTGGGACGGGTCACTTCCCAACTTTAATGGGCAATTGGACAAAATAGGGGTTCGTGGGACGGGTCACTACCCAATTTTAATGGGCAATTGGACACATTAGGGGTTCGTGGGACGGGTCACTTCCCAACTTTAATGGGCAATTGGACACAATAGGGGTTCGTGGGACGGGTCACTTCCCTACTTTAATGGGCAATTGGACACAATAGGGGTTCGTGGGACGGGTCACTAGAGACTTTAATGGGCAAATGGACACATTATGGGTTCGTGGGACGGGTCACTACCCAACTTTAATGGGCAATTGGACACATTAGGGGTTCGTGGGACGGGTCACTTCCCAACTTTAATGGGCAATTGGACTAAATAGGGGTTCGTGGGACGGGTCACTACCCAATTTTAATGGGCAATTGGACACATTAGGGGTTCGTGGGACGGGTCACTTCCCAACTTTAATGGGCAATTGGACACAATAGGGGTTCGTGGGACGGGTCACTTCCCTACTTTAATGGGCAATTGGACACAATAGGGGTTCGTGGGACGGGTCACTAGAGACTTTAATGGGCAAATGGACATATTATGGGTTCGTGGGACGGGTCACTACCCAACTTTAATGGGCAATTGGACACATTAGGGGTTCGTGGGACGGGTTACTAGAGACTTTAATGGGCAAATGGACACATTATGGGCTCGTGGGACGGGTCACTTCCCAACTTTAATGGGCAATTGGACACAATAGGGGTTCATGGGACGGGTCACTACCCAACTTTAATGGGCAATTGGACACATTAGGGGTTCGTGGGACGGGTTACTAGAGACTTTAATGGGCAAATGGACACATTATGGGCTCGTGGGATGGGTCACTTCCCAACTTTAATGGGCAATTGGACACAATAGGGGTTCGTGGGACGGGTCACTTCCCTACTTTAATGGGCAATTGGACACATTATGCGTTCGTGGGACGGGTCACTACCCAACTTTAATGGGCAATTGGACACATTATGGGTTCGTGGGACGGGTCACTTCCCTACTTTAATGGGCAATTGGACACAATAGGGGTTCGTGGGACGGGTCACTACCCAACTTTAATTGTTTTAATTGTTTTTTCCTATAGGGAAGTGACCCGTCCCACGAACCCCTATTGTGTCCAATTGCCCATTAAAGTTGGGAAGTGACCCGCCCCACGAACTTGACCCGTCCCACGAACCCATAATGTGTCCATTTGCCCATTAAAGTAGGGAAGTGACCCGTCCCACGAACCCCTAATGTGTCCAATTGCCCATTAAAGTTGGGTAGTGACCTTCCCACGAAACCATAATGTGTCCATTTGCCCATTAAAGTAGGGAAGTGACCCGTCCCACGAACCCCTATTGTGTCCAATTGCCCATTAAAGTTGGGAAGTGACCCGTCCCACGAACCTCTATTGTGTCCAATTGCCCATTAAAGTAAGGAAGTGACCCATCCCACGAACCCCTATTTTGTCCAATTGCCCATTAAAGTAGGGAAGTGACCCGTCCCACGAACCCCTAATGTGTCCAATTGCCCATTAAAATTGGGTAGTGACCCGTCCCACGAACCCATAATGTGTCCATTTGCCCATTAAAGTCTCTAGTGACCCGTCCCACGAACCCCTATTGTGTCCAATTGCCCATTAAAGTTGGGAAGTGACCCGTCCCACGAACCCATAATGTGTCCATTTGCCCATTAAAGTCTCTAGTGACCCGTCCCACGAACCCCTATTGTGTCCAATTGCCCATTAAAGTTGGGTAGTGACCCGTCCTACGAACCCATAATGTGTCCATTTGCCCATTAAAGTCTCTAGTGACCCGTCCCACGAACCCCTATTGTGTCCAATTGCCCATTAAAGTAGGGAAGTGACCCGTCCCACGAACCCCTATTGTGTCCAATTGCCCATTAAAGTTGGGAAGTGACCCGTCCCACGAACCCATAATGTGTCCATTTGCCCATTAAAGTCTCTAGTGACCCGTCCCACGAACCCCTATTGTGTCCAATTGCCCATTAAAGTAGGGAAGTGACCCGTCCCACGAACCCCTATTGTGTCCAATTGCCCATTAAAGTTGGGAAGTGACCCGTCCCACGAACCCCTAATGTGTCCATTTGCCCATTAAAGTCTCTAGTGACCTGTCCCACGAACCCCTAATGTGTCCAATTGCCCATTAAAGTTGGGTAGTGACCCGTCCCACGAACCCATAATGTGTCCATTTGCCCATTAAAGTCTCTAGTGACCCGTCCCACGAACCCCTATTGTGTCCAATTGCCCATTAAAGTAAGGAAGTGAGCCGTCCCCCGAACCCCTATTGTGTCCAATTGCCCATTAAAGTTGGGAAGTGACCCGTCCCACGAACCCATAATGTGTCCATTTGCCCATTAAAGTCTCTAGTGACCCGTCCCACGAACCCCTAATGTGTCCAATTGCCCATTAAAGTTGGGTAGTGACCCGTCCTACGAACCCATAATGTGTCCATTTGCCCATTAAAGTCTCTAGTGACCCGTCCCACGAACCCCTATTGTGTCCAATTGCCCATTAAAGTAGGGAAGTGACCCGTCCCACGAACCCATAATGTGTCCATTTGCCCATTAAAGTCTCTAGTGACCCGTCCCACGAACCCCTATTGTGTCCAATTGCCCATTAAAGTAGGGAAGTAAGGCGTCCCACGAACCCCTATTGTGTCCAATTGCCCATTAAAGTTGGGAAGTGACCCGTCCCACGAACCCATAATGTGTCCATTTGCCCATTAAAGTCTCTAGTGACCCGTCCAACGAACCCCTATTGTGTCCAATTGCCCATTAAAGTAGGGAAGTGACCCGTCCCACGAACCCCTATTGTGTCCAATTGCCCATTAAAGTAGGGAAGTGACCCGTCCCACGAACCCCTATTGTGTCCAATTGCCCATTAAAGTTGGGAAGTGACCCGTCCCACGAACCCATAATGTGTCCAATTGCCCATTAAAGTTGGGAAGTGACCCGTCCCACGAACCCATAATGTGTCCATTTGCCCATTAAAGTTAGGTAGTGACCCGTCCCACGAACCCATAATGTGTCCATTTGCCCATTAAAGTCTCTAGTGACCGGTCCCACAAACCCCTATTGTGTCCAATTGCCCATTAAAGTAGGGAAGTGACCCGTCCCACGAACCCCTATTGTGTCCAATTGCCCATTAAAGTTGGGAAGTGACCTGTCCCACGAACCCATAATGTGTCCATTTGCCCATTAAAGTCTCTAGTGACCCATCCCACGAACCCCTAATGTGTCCAATTGCCCATTAAAGTTGGGTAGTGACCTTCCCACGAACCCATAATGTGTCCATTTGCCCATTAAAGTAGGGAAGTGACCCGTCCCACGAACCCCTATTGTGTCCAATTGCCCATTAAAGTTTGGAAGTGACCCGTCCCACGAACCCCTATTGTGTCCAATTGCCCATTAAAGTTGGGAAGTGACCCGTCCCACGAACCCCTAATGTGTCCAATTGCCCATTAAAGTTGGGTAGTGACCCGTCCCACGAACCCATAATGTGTCCATTTGCCCATTAAAGTCTCTAGTGACCCGTCCCACGAACCCCTATTGTGTCCAATTGCCCATTAAAGTAGGGAAGTGACCCGTCCCACGAACCCCTATTGTGTCCAATTGCCCATTAAAGTTGGGAAGTGACCCGTCCCACGAACCCCTAATGTGTCCATTTGCCCATTAAAGTCTCTAGTGACCCGTCCCACGAACCCCTATTGTGTCCAATTGCCCATTAAAGTAGGGAAGTGACCTGTCCCACGAACCCCTATTGTGTCCAATTGCCCATTAAAGTCTCTAGTGACCCGTCCCACGAACCCCTAATGTGTCCAATTGCCCATTAAAGTTGGGTAGTGACCCGTCCTACGAACCCATAATGTGTCCATTTGCCCATTAAAGTCTCTAGTGACCCGTCCCACGAACCCCTATTGTGTCCAATTGCCCATTAAAGTAGGGAAGTGACCCGTCCCACGAACCCATAATGTGTCCATTTGCCCATTAAAGTCTCTAGTGACCCGTCCCACGAACCCCTATTGTGTCCAATTGCCCATTAAAGTTGGGAAGTGACCCGTCCCACGAACCCATAATGTGTCCATTTGCCCATTAAAGTCTCTAGTAACCCGTCCCACGAACCCCTAATAGAAAAAAAGGACACATTCCCTGGGTCCATCAGGACAGTTTAAGGAAACTGTCTGAGGCCGCACATTATTGTTTTTGCGAGAATGGTTCATCCTCCTCCCAAAAGTGTCCATGTCTGGGTGACAGTCGCAGGGGAATTTCTGCGCATCAAGGCAGAGAGATTTGCCATCCTTGCTCTTGAAGAAAAACAGGTATGACGGTTCCTCTGTTATAGACTGCAGTTTCGCTTCCCCTTCCTGTTTGGAGACCAACTCTCCATGGTAGTCACACACTACCTGGTTCTTCTTGAAGTTCATGGTGGCTATGACCCCTGCACAAAGGTAAAAGAACATGGTTTTGAGCAAACGGCTCCCCTCTACCGGTTCCTCTGAATAATTAGAAATGTGGGTAAACGCACCTTTTCCTTTCCCCTCAAATTCCTTAAGGGCCAGCCCTTTCCACTTCTGATGGACCACAGAAGAAACGATGACAGGGTCATTTGTGACAGACGCTGTCCACCGTCGACACATTAGTGGTCCACGTGGTCTCTTTGGCGATGGTACGCTGGACACGAGACGCTGGGGGTTTCTTCCCAGTCCTGTCAGTGGACTGCTCTGGGGGGGAAAGGCCTCGGGTGAGTTCTAACCAAACACTCCTCACAAAATGTAGAATGTAAAGTGACTGACAACATTGTAAGCACTTACCAAGTGTATACTGCACACGCAACTTGTATTGAAGTCTCCTCCAGTAGTGGTAATATCGGCGGTCCTCAAATCCTGCCCCTGCTGCCTCCTCCTTCGTGGGTGGCTTCCCGTGGAGGGTGATGGGAAACAAGTCTTCGAAGGCACTCCAAAATCTAGGAGTTGGGAGCTGTACCACTGGGCTAGGTGGAGATGTCCTGTGGGTATGTATATTTTTTATATATAATATATATTTATATATTTTTTCTTGCAATTGTGAATGTAGTATGTTATGTTTCTCATAAATCTGACTTTTCTCAATATTGCGAGTTTATTTCATAATTCTGACTTCGTAACTTGCAATTGCAACTGTATATCATGCAATTCTGAGGGAAAAAGTGTGAGAATAAAACTTGCAATTACTTTTTTTGTACCACACTTATTAGTATTCCAAAGCATTTAGATTAAGTTACTAAACTTGAGTAATGAAATGCATAACAAATGACTTTTTAAAGCATGTATTTTGTAATCTGTAGTGAAATACATTTTAAAAGTAACCCACCCAACCCTGTCTGTATAATTATAATAATAATAATAATAATAATAAATAATAAAAACTGAATGATGAATAGATGATTTATTACAATTCCCAACCCTATTCATGAGGGTCACCTAGAGCAGAGGTCCCCAACTCCCGGGCCGCGGACCGGTACCGGTCCGTGGGTCATTTAGTACCGGGCCGCACAGAAAGAATAAATAACTTATTTTTAAAAAAAAATTAAATTAAAAAAAACCTGACTTATGTAATTAGTATGAAATGTGCATTTCTCTCTGGCGCGTTCACTACTGCGAAGATCGCGAGTCAGCATCTCAACTTCAAATTCTCCCCGTTACATCCGTCTATGACTCACTCTTGGCGCATAGCAACGCTTGTTTAGGTCACGTGATACGTTACCGCTAAAAATAAACACACAAGCTAGCAAAATGAGTAAAAAAACAAACGTCTCTGGAAAGCTTCTTTGCGAAGGGGAAACGGCCCAGTGAGGAGACAGAAGAAGAGCCTACGATTTCCAAGAAAAAGAAAGCTGCATTTAACAGACAATACCAGGAGTCCTACTTGAAATATGGATTTATCGCAGCAGGTGATTTACACGCACCAAGCCCGCCAGAGAGCGTTAGGGGGCGGAGAGGATGTTACTCATGTTATGTTGTTGGCGCGATGTTACGAGGACGCTGCTAATAAAGTTGCGAGTAAGCCTACACATTGGATTCACATTTATTATAATATTGAAAAAATACCCCAGTTTTTATGCTGGTCGTATCATTTTATTTTGTTGTTTTATCCGCCACACCTTAAAGGCCGGTCCGTGAAAATATTGTCTGATATTAAACCGGTCCGTGGCGCAAAAAAGGTTGGGGACCGCTGACCTAGAGGAAGTGAAGTCATTATGTACCTCTCCAGCATCTGTGGTGGCTTCTCCTCAGCAGTTGACGTTCCTGCCTGTGGCTCTGGTGGTGGAGGCGTGTGTCTCTCCTGCAGCCTCTTTACGTACCTGTTGGCATGTATTGAAGGGAGAAATGAAGGTAAGATGTCTGTCGTGGCCTGTCACGAAACTCAACTGCATGAAGCATTGACTAGAATACTTGCTTTTCTCGTAATCGCTGAACATCAGCTGTTGAATTCTGAAGAGGAAGTCCTGAAGCTCCCAGGAAGAATCAGTCCATGTCGTCTCCCTCCGGTGGTTGAGCCGCTAAAAATCCTGGCCGGATGTGCTTAAAGTAGCACTCCAACCACTACAGCAAACATTTGATTATTTTACAAACGTTAATTGACAAAGACTGTTAATTAACTAGTAGAGCGTGTGTGTGTGTGTGTGTGTGTGTGTGTGTGTGTGCACTGCAAAAACTCAAAATCTTGCCAAGTATATTTTTCTAATTTCTAGCCAAAATATCTCATCACACTTGATATAAGACAAAATCACCTAAAGAGCAAGATTTAAGTGAGATAAAGGAGCTTGTTTTTAGACAGTGCATCTTAAATATCTTGTTAAGTGAAACTGTCTTGAAAACATCTTGTTTTGAGTCGTATCTCAGATAAAACAAGCTTTTTTGACATGTCATAAGGTTTTTAAGCTGCATGTTATTTGTAAAAGATGCATCGTCTTGTTTCAAGGAATAGATTTAACTTGAATTGAGACAACAAATCTGCTTTATTGAAAACTGCAGGTCAACATGCCCAACTCACAACAACTCACAATGCACAGTACAGTGTGACTATTTTTCTTACATTTTCATCAAACCATGTCCATGTGATATGTAAAAAAGACAGAGGCAAAAGCTGGAATTATGTTTCCTTCTCTGTTCTGTTGCACTCTGTTATTCCAAAAGTAATAAGTAAAAATAAATGCTGTTATCAATTACAGTGTTTCAGTGCTTAAAAAGAATTAATCGCGCACAAATGCTCACACAATACAGACTCATGAATGATGTTTGATGATGTCTGTGAGATCATACTTCAGTGGAATGTACTTGCTATTATTGAAATTTACACAGTAGTATGGTGTATAATCAACAAGCTTTTCAGCATCCATGAAAATATTGGCTTGAGCTAGGTCGGGAACTTCTACCTCATAAGCTAAAAAATGATCATTCCACCCTGTAGAGAGAGGTTGGCATTCAAAACAATACACTGAAGCATTTAAAATATAAATGTTTTTCACAAGTGCAAACTCTGGAGTATTATTAATGACATTAGAAATAACCAATGATTTTCCACATGTATGCTTATTTCCATGTTGCATAATCCACTGTACCGAAACTATATGTTCAACGTGCTCTATTCCTAAGAACTCTTTAATCTTTCCTTCTACATAGTGAACCTTTTCACCTCAGAGGCTGGGCCCATGTCAACTTCACTTGAACAAATTGGATGTTTCTCATGCACATTCTGACTACATTCATAAAGTTGGTTGTGCTTCACAAGAGACTTACATATATTTTTAAAACTACTTTTCAAAGCCCACTGCTTAAAAAAGCAATGCTTTGACTCAAAGCGCATACACATATGCCTCACTGTAGGACCAAGTGCCTTAATCTGAGAAGGAAGATGCAGCAAGTAATGCTGTTTAGGTATAATATTTGCATCTGGAAACAGTTGTTTGAAATGTTGTAAATGTTGCTCTATTAAAAGCTTCAGCCTTGAAAGAGTTGAGAGAGCAATAATAGGTGAAAACAAAATTTTGACTATCTCTAACAACTTAAGTAGCATTTGTGTGTAATCGTTTTCTCCAATTTTGTCAATGAGAAATGGCAGGATCTTTAACAAAACCAGCATCTGCCCAGCTGACTGTTTCAATTTATTGTCATTTGATGACAGTGTATTGACAGATATGGGGCAAGGCTTATCCCTTGCATCCACAGGAGAATAAGGGAAACAAATAATTGCACTGTTGAATGCGTCTAAGTCCATATGCCCTGAAAGCACAAGATGCTTTAAAACACATTCAATTTCATATGGGGCAACACCTTCAAGAATGACATGCATGATGTCTTGTGGGGTTTGATTGATTATATCAAAGTGAGGAAATTCTGATAATTTGCTTCTCCTGTTTATGCCATATGTCATTTTTAGATTGTCTTTCAGAAAGTCAGTATTTGCCTTTTCAAGGTCATTACATTGCCTGTTATGACTTGCCATTGTCCTTTTAACAAACATATCTTCGTTAAATTGCTCCTGCATGTCTTCAAAGTGTCACTCGCAGTGCCTGCAGTTACTGTAGGCAAATCCCACTCCTATCTTAAATCCAGCCACTTCATGCTGAGCAAGAGTGTCTCCGCACACAGACATAAGTGCCCCATAAATTGTCCTCTCACCATTTGCAGTGACAACCTGGACACCATCACACAGCTCAGTTAAGTCACGGTTAATCCTCTCAAATATCTCATCTATACCACAATGGCAAAGATCTTTGGATTTTACCATGGCAAGCAGACGAATGGCAGCAAGTCTCGATCTGTATTTAGGGTTGATGTTACCTAAGGTGTAATAAATCAATAACAATTTGTTTTTGTTTGCCCGAGATCCAAGAGGATTGCATAGCTCAATTTCATCTGTATATAAAATTAACTGCAATGCTGTGGGAAATTTCAAAAACAGTGGGTGCGACTTAAAAATGTCTCCATCAATGAAATCATGAAAAAATCCATCCTTGCATGCCTGTGGCCTCTTATCAATCATTGCAATTATTCTTGGATGTGATAGCAGCTGCTCCAAACTTTTCACCAACGGTATATAATGAAAAAAATGGTCCTTAATGGTAAGAACTCGGGAGTCTCCATTTTTCACATAACATACAGTTTGTTTTGCGACAAGAATCTCTGCTTCAACTGGTTTTAACAGTTCTTTGATGGTCTTATCCTGCAAATGGGTGGAAGTAATTTGACAGAAAGGGTCAACAAACTGGTCAAATATCCCAATTGCATCACTCTTTAGTAGATCCAGGTCCCCAGAATGACTCTCGATCATGTCGCTCATTTGCCGTTTTAGGTGCTCCAATAATGCGGCCTGATATTGCTGGACTCCACTCACCATTTGGTTAACAGCTCTCTGGGGAGTAAAAAACAAACAAAATATAAAAATGAATTTTATAATATATGCAAACTCACAGACACTTTTTTTTTTAAAGTAACCCTTCAATTACATGTTAGTGACATGCAATGATCAAAATAGGCTATTACCAGCAAAACTATCATTAAATAATATTGCCTTCTGCAGCTTTAAGACCTTGTTTACACTTGGTCTTAAAATGCGAAGTGAGATGGATCACAAGTGGTCACTGAAGAAGCATGGAGACACATTTTAATGTCAGGTGTTTCTCTGACATACTTTTAGCTGTCCACCTGTGATCGGATCAACCAAGATGCCAGGTTTGAACAGTGGCTAAATCATTCTACAGTTCAAGCTTATTGCTTTTAAGCTTGCTACAAAAAAATAAATATAATTAATTGGAAAATCACTGGCATAAATTACCTGTGTCAGTCGATGGGTTTCTCTGGCTTGAAGAAGAAATGCAGTTGCATGTTTAGAAAGGTCTACATTCATGCGACCCTCTCCATCTTCTTGAAATCCACTCTGAAAGAGATTAACAACAAACATATCTATTAAAACAGGGAAAATATTGGCATTTGTAGGTATCACCACCAGACAATCTGACAACTACCTGGGTAAGCTAGCTCGCTAGATTTTTTTTTCTTCCTATGAAATGGTACAAGATGGGTGTTTTTTTACTGATCGGTGTCTATTTTGAGTATGTAAAATAAATAGAAAAACAACAACTAATAAATACAAAACAGTACTACAAAAAAACAATAACTTTGACAGCATCAGAAAAAATCTGTACTTCATGAGTAAGATTGACACACATACTAAATTGTATCCATTCACTTGCTCTCTTGCCAATAAATTAACATTACTAAAGGCCTTGGAACTGAACTTATATTCCAATAAGCTATACGGAGACAACTTCCTGTCACATGCTGTTATGAAGACATGTCTCACCTGCCAGTTACAACTTTGTGAATGATAAGCTAATAATACACATAATACATCCTCTATGCTTGATTCAAACTGTTGAAGGATAACCTGTAATTTTTAATTTGTTGTTTGCATGACTAACATTAACGTTACTGATTTTTTTCAATGAAGTCTAGTAACTAAATTACATAAATAATTAAACTAAACAAATTAAACTAATAATCAAATAAGTTAATTAATTACAGCATATAAAATTAAGCATTAGACATTAGATCATAAGTGGACAATCTGTGGGGCGGTAGGCTGCGTTTGACAACATAAATGTAACCACTAAAGGGTTATTTCACCCAAAAATCATGAATCAGCGTATCGATTTATGATTCGGATCGCGTGTCAAACGGCTGAAATCACGTGACTTTGGAGATCTGAATCATGAATCGATTAGCTGATTCATAACGCTCCGAAGCTTCAAGAAGCAGTGTTTTGAAATCGGACATTACTATACAAGTCGTTATTTAGTTTTTTTGCACACAAAAACTATTCTCGTCGCTTCATAAAATGATTGTAGAACCACTGTAGTGAGATGGACTTTGCAACGACGTCTTTAGTACCTTTTATGGGTCTTGAGAGAGGAAATGACATTGGCGTCAATGGAGGCCTTTCTGAGCCATCGGATTTCAACAGAATCTGATCAATCTTCATTTCTGTTCCGAAGATGAACGAAGGTCTTACGGGTGTCGAACGACATGAGGGTGAGTAATTAATGACAGAATTTTCATTTTTGGGTGAACTAACCCTTTAAGTTAACAAGCCTATTTAAATCTCAGTAGGCTAACGTAGTTGTATTTGCTTTACTGGTTCATTACTCGTTTCTGACAAAAATAGTGGAATTACAGTAACGCATTACTTTCAACACTGCTATTACTTTATCTTAAAATTACAACCTGAGCCTGTCATTGACAAAAACAAACATGTTTAGTGAACAGTTGACCTAAATGAATGTAAAATTTTAGCTTGTGTAACGACTTACCGCTGGAATGAGGATGCTTGAGCCCTCCGCTTCAGCCACAGGGCTTGCGTTAGTTTGGCCGTTCGCGGCCGCCCTTTGTGCTCCAGGTAAACCGTGGCGAGTCGGTCCTTCCTCCTCCGCCGCTTCAACTTGGAGAAGATGATGCGCGTGTGTCCGCTTCACGTGATGGTAGAAGGAGTTATACACCCTGTACTCATTTGGACAGCCATCAATCCCGCACACGACGCGAAAGTCAGGGCTGCGACTGTGCATGATGTTAATGTGACTTAAAAGTTGTTTCAGAGTCAATGCCACAAATACGTAGCATATGAAGCAACGCCAAATCATGTTGGAAGCAAAGATGTCACAGGCAAGAGGACGGTAAACTGGTCACAGGTCGGTAGAGGAAGACTGCCGTAAAAAATCATTACTATGGTTACACCCGCCAGCTAGCTGCTGCAAATGAGAATGTGGGCGTAAACTAACGGTTTTTGAGACCGACTTGGATTTGAACTAGGAGGACAGCGTTTGTCGTTGCAGTCGAACAGCGAAGCGTAGCGAACATCATGGAAGAATTGGATGATGTCGCAGTGTCGATTTTAAGGGGTATGTATGAAAATATTATTCTTTATCATATCTAAACCTACGAATGCAAAGGCCTAATTGAAGCTAATTGCTTCTTGGCGCTGCTCCACAGTGACCCGCTACAGCAGCACTGTGGGCCTCAAACTTTCTGCCCGTTACTCGCGCCATTTTGTTCCCGCTAAATTCATAAACTGTGAAGACTAGTCAACTAATGGCGACAAATAACGATTGTTGGTCACTAGAAAAATTCTGTTTATTTAATCAAGCTCTAAATACGGCTCTTTGTGGATCCGATTTGCGTTAAAGGGCTGTTAATCTTCGTGAATGACCGTGAATTGGCGTTAGCCAGATTTAATGCATCTTCTCTGTGTAATAATGATAATAATACATGTATTTTTGTAGCGCTTTTCTAGACACTCAAAGACGCTTTACAATTTTTATTTACATATTTAATACAATAAGCCAAGATCAGTCTGTTGTTAATGAATGCTCTATTGCCACTAATGATCGGATTTAGGCCTAATGGGCAGAGGTGGGGGACTCGAGTCACTTGCTTGGCAAATATTAATAAAAGACTTGACTTGACTTTGACTTGATATTCATGACTTGAGACTTGAATATCGGATTTGAGTGAAATGACTCAAAAATTTTTTTTATTAAAGTGTTTTTGAACGTGCCGCAACCTAACCACGTGACGCAGCAGGCAAGCAGAGAGCGCGAACTGACAGTCGTGATTAAACATGGAAGGCGCTACGCCAAAAATAATTAAGTTCGGGTACCAGTATTATGTACAAGACAGCGCTAAAAAGAGAAGAACGGCAGTATGCAAGACCTGCAAAACGAAGATCTCTGATACAACCACCACCACTTCGAATTTCATTTGACACTTCAAGTCCCACAAAAAATTGTAAGTAACGAAGTCCGTTCCACTGTTTTCAGCTAATGTCTTTGCTAGTCAATGGTTATAGTAGTTGTGATAGACATGTTATGAGTTGATAAAAAAATAATCCAAGGCACTCGAATATTATTGAAAAAATACAAAAAGCCTTTAATTCATCATGGCCTTAATATTCTAAAAACAGGTGACAAGTAGGCCTACTGCACACCTACGCGTTGCGGCTAATGAGCCTTCGTCAGGGTGTGATGACAAGGTGTGGTCATGCTGTACAGGAACAAGCAGGAGAGAGGGAGTTCAAATAATACAAAGAGAACATATCTCACCCAATATTATTTGTATCTTTGATGTGTGGATGTTGATTTGTATATCTGTTCATTCATGATTTTGTTGATTGTTAATTTTGATTTGCATTTGTTTTTTTCCCCCGATTTAATTCTATATTGGGTGAGATACGTTCTCTTTGTATTATTTAATTTTTCTCTCTCCTGCCTGTCCTGTACAGTGTGACCAGGTGATTGTTACTGTGGGATTACAAATTTATAAAAAGTTATGTACATGGTGGTTTTATTTTACATTTTGTGTTACAGTCTAAGGGGAGTAATTCAGGCAGACATTAACCTTTGGTCTGTGGGTATCTTCCTGTTTATTTGGCATGACGAGTTTCAGGAACAGCTAACCCCTTTTGTCTCTATGATAATGTTAAAGGTATGGGCTATACCTGTCAGAGTGATTTGATTAGCACCCCCTTCAGACTGATCTGATTAGCATTCCCCTTTGAATGACACTGTTATGCTGATTAAATCAAGGCTGGGGAAATGACGGGAACAGACATCTTGTCTCCACCCATTGTCTCCACCTATACTGTTGAATGTATTTAAAACTGCAATGAACACTTGCTAGAGAGACTTGGATGACTACAGCAACGCAACGCAACGTTCTCTCAATAAAGAGCAACCTCTGCTTAAAAGATATCCCAAGATCTCCTGGTCTTTACTTCGACAAGGAAAAAGATTTCCAACATTATATAACTAATTAATTGCTACTTAAGAGAACTCGGATTGTGTTTGTTGCTCTCACCCTGACGAAGGTTCATTAGCTGCAACACGTAAGTGTGCAGTACTTGTCGCCCGTTTTTAAAATATTGAAGCCATGATGAAATAAAGGCTTTTTAAAAATTTTCAATAATATTTGAGTGCCTTGGATTGTTGTTTTTATCAGCTGAATCATCCCTTGCATCCAAAGGGCACTTTTTTCCATTCCTTGTTTTAATGTAAAGTTTACTTTGAATTGGTTTTGCTTCATTAAACAGTAAATTGGGTTAAATGCCATATTCCAGTTTTTCTTATCTGCATGCATCCCTTTGTACTGTCTAGTTATATGCTAGAAGTAGAATCTGCTATCCCAGTGTTGACTTGAATGTTAAGAGTAAAATTAATAATGTAACTGTAATTTTCATAAGTTTATGATCAGTGGTGTCCTGGCAAAATTTGAGGAAGCTGAATGAAGCAAGAAATCATTTAATTAATAGTAGGGCTGCACGATTAATCGTATTTTAATCGTGATAACGATATCTGTCGCCCACAATTAATTAATCATAATCGTCGCGATATCAATGTGTAAATACCAAGTATTTTTTCTTATGGGTTGAGAGTGTACAGATGATAAACTGTCACATGTCTCACATGACGGTGTTTGGATTTCACGCGCGCAGAAGTTGGCGTCACGCGATAAACTTACAGTCATTCAGCTTAAATGAACGTAGCGGCAGAGCAACAAGAGGAAGGTGAGGAAGTGCGTTCATTAGTTCCCAAAAAGGGTCATATTCCATTGTTTGGAAGTATTTCGGGTTCAGTGAAAGTGATGTTGATTAGGTAACTTACCAGTCCTGTGCGAACTGTGCTCCTGTGCCGTACAATTGTCACAGGGTAACACAAACCTCATCAACTACCTTAAAAGCCACCATAAAATACAATATCACACAGACAATAACAATACCGGGGACATTGCACAACGCAATGCCATATTCGCCTTGCTCTCAAAGACACGCGGAAATAACGTGTTTCAACTTAGCAAAGGATATTTGTCCAATAAACATCGTAAGCAATGAAGGGTTTAAATAAATGACTGCCACACTTGACAAAAGATGCAGCATATCCTCACGCAACTATTTTTCTGACTGCCTGTGCTGTGTGCGAAATGCCGAAATAGAACGAGAAATTCACAGTGCTGAATATTTTGCAGCCACAACCAACTTGTGGTCCAGTAGAACTACGGAGCCGTATCTGGGCGTTACTGTTCATTTTATTGACAGCGAGTTTGAAATAAAAATCAGGCTTTTGCAAACTTCATTGTTCCCACAAGACCATGCCGTGAGATCTATTGCAACGCGCCTCAAAGAAGCGATTTCTGCATGGGTTTGATTGAGGAAAGACTCGTCTGCATGATAACAGACAACGCAGCGAATATGATCAGGGCAGCATCTCTGAATAACTGGACATAGACCTCATTTAGCTAATGGTGTGTTATTCTAACATTTTTCCCTAATATAGTGTAACTACTTCGCCCATTATAAAGATGCACTTGGTCATTTGTCCAATATTACAGCGACACCTGGCGTCATACAGTATATTCGGCATATTCTGCCAAACAGAGATTTAAAAGTTTGCGATAAAGCGAGCGATATTTGGCTGGTCATACAATACTATATGTGAACATATGTGCACCCAGCAGAATTTAGAAAAAGGCAGTGTTTACTGATAAATAGCCTCATGTAGGTGTACATACTTTGTAAACATTTTTAAAAATTGTCACATTAAAATAATGTTTGTTAGCATTAAAATACATTAGGTATCATAAGCTAATGATAAGTAATAAATCTGGATCAGTATTTTGTTTTTATTAATTTATGTTTTGTTTATAATGTTTATATATATATGACTGTAATAAAAATACTGAAAAAAATGAAAGTTCTGAAGTGAAATAAAAGTTATTAACCAACAGAATAATCGTGATTAATAATCGTGATTAAAATATTGTGGAAAATAATCGTGATTATCATTTTTCTTGTTATCGTGCAGCCCTAATTAATAGCATGACTGTGATTATTTTTGAGGGCCTAAACATGCTAGAAAACTCTCAAAATTTTGCACTGGCCAATGCCAATATTCAATTAGTCATAGCACCACCTCCTGGCAACAGGAAATGGCATGCTTTACACTGTAATTCCCTCCCAGAAACACATTTCAATATGCCATGAAGTACCAAACACGTTAAATCATGCAACACTTGGCTAAGTGCTAATGTACGCGATTAACGCCACAAAACAGGAAATTGTTGTAGCTCAGGGATACAATGTCCGATCTGCTCCAAACTTCACGTGTTTGATAATAGTCCTGGCCTGAAGACATCTACATGGCAAAATTCAGTTACAGTCAAAGTTCCTCCTGTTGGCAGCAAAGTGTGGCACTTTGAAATGACTTTACCATTGGTCTCCTGTATTTTCTCACTTACATGCACGTCGCCCACTATGCGAGGGCCCTTTCATCGCTGCTTGCAGCTTTAATTTTATTTTTAGATTTTTATTGTATTAACAGCTCAGCTGTATGTGGACACATTTTGATTAGAAAGGCATATTACATTTTTTTGTTGTAAATAAAACTCCCATAGTCCATAACTACTGTAGTTTTAACTTAATTTAACATATAAATTCAGTTAAATCAAACATTTGTATGACTTGCCAGCGACTTGTTTGACCCAAGCTATGACTTGACTTGACTTGCTTGACATAAAGCAGTGACTTGACTTGATTCTCACAAAAATTGACTTAGACTTGCTTGAGACTTGAAGGTTAAGACTTGAGACTTACTTCTGACTTGCACATGTGTGACTTACTCCCACCTCTGCTAATGGGTGTGATTGATCTTTATGAGCTCTTTTGGAGCATGTTTTACATGACGGATGATGCTGTCAATGAACAAGTTCTTTGCCCAAGTATTGATTGAAACTGTCGGGCAGTGTTGTTGATCTGTATTGTTGCAAACTTTAAACAATTAAACAGAATTGGGATATATTCGGCATCATGTTATACGAGCAGAACTAAATTATGTTTTTGGGAAATATTAAATTCCTGACCACTTTTACAGTCTATAAACAGTGATTTGATAACGTTTTTAATTTAAGGCCCACCCACAATTACTCTGGCCCATCTAAAACTGGAATCCTGGAGCCGTGCCTGGTTAGCACTAGCTACCTAATTTGAATGAAGTGTCAACTTCTAATAGTCTCATGCAGTTTCATTTCTAGGCCACTCATCTTGCTATGTTTGTCTTCCAATGTTTTCATAGCGGCAAACATCACAGAGACAATGATGAGCACCCTGTCTCGTGAAGACTTGCGGGATCTTTTCCCAGGCCCAGAGAACTTCATACGGAGAAAAGCAATCTGGCGTGCCTGTCGACGTTTTGGGATTTTTGCTTATTCACTGTATCCCCCAGAGTTAGATAAGTCCATACCCTTTTTATCTCCGTGCGTGCCGTAACTCTGTCTGACGCACCCACCGTTAGCCTAGCTTAGCACAAAGACTGAAAGTAAATGGTTCCAGCTAGCATACTGCTCCCAATAAGTGACAAAATAATGCCAACATTTTCCTATTTACATGTTGTGATTTGTATAGTCACAGCGTGTACAAACAACAAGGTCACATGAGACACAGCCGTCTTCTAACCGTATACAAACTGGGAACTATATTCTCAGAACGCGAAGCACTGCTCTACTTCTGCGGAGTGATTCTCTCGCAGCCCATGAGAAGCCCCGTGGTGAGGAGCAGAGAGTTCGCTCATTCTGAGAATATAGAGTTACGGAGTACACAGTTACTGCACGGAGATGAAAAGGGTATGTATGGACTTATCTAACTCTGGGGGATACGGTGAAGTCCCAAAAAGTCGGCGTGTTCCTTTAAGTTGGCAGCAGCACATTGAGCTAACAGCACAGTGTTTTTGGAACAGGCATGGTAGTCTAGATGTGTTTAATTCAGTTTAGATTAATTGATAGGTGTTAAGTTAGTTGATCTATGTGATTTCACCCCTAAAATTTTTTATTTATACGTGTGCAGAGATGTCAATGCTATATTGGATTTTGTGTTGTCACAAAAAAACAAAAATGTTGCTTTTTGCAGGAGTCTGGCCAAGAACACTCAAAATTATCATGCAGTTCCTCCTTTAATGCATCACCCATGCGACAGACATCCACTCCTGTGAACGCAAGTCCTCCAAAGTGCACAACCCCTGAAAAGGTTGTGAAGTTATCCTTTCCAGAATATGTTTTGCACACCGACACCGAACTTGAGCAAGTCCGACAACAGTATTTTGAGTTGTCGAAGACAGGCAAACAGCGCAACTGCCAGATGTCAAAGGAGCTCAGATGCCGGCTCATTAGAAACACCATGACCAGTATGATTGCAATCCTGAGGGCAAAGGGGGATAGAGATTCACACAGATACCCATCAAAGCCAGAAATGACTGCAATGGCAAAGAGAATAGTACTGTACTACCCCATGCTGCAGGACCAAGGCCACCATACATGGGTAAGTGAAATGCACCCAGCTGATGACTGTTTCATTTTGGACATTTTTAGTAGCGTTTTGAAAAATGTATTAAATGTCTTGTGCAGCTCACTGTGTACTCACAGCTATACAAAAGATTGCAAAATGTGAGATCCCCCCAAAAAAGAACTCCAGATGGGAGACATTCAAAGAGGTGAGCTTAACTAATGGTTATTTTGATCAAAGATTCATCTGTTAATCATTTTCAAGATTAATTTATCAGTTGTCAAGGTGATGTCCTCAAAAGTCTAGTTTGGTCCACAACCTAAAGATGTTAATTTCACTGTCATGTGATCGGTCTCCCTCACTTCCCGTTTTTTAATGAGTGCTCTTATTTTGTTGACTACAAAGTAATTGCTTTGGATGTGTGTGGGGGATATTGATATTTATTACTAAGCACTTTGTGTTACATTTTGTTTGTATGAAAAGTGCTATACAAATAAAGTCAGATGGGTTGATTTAGTAGTTGACAACTAATTGATTAACGGATTAATATTTGCAGCTCTATAAAGAGGCGCTGTCTTGAGCAGCCAACAGGCATAGATGAAATGGATTCAAGTGACTCAACAATCATTCTAGATGGGTCCACAGAAGGAAGTGGCAGCCCAGGCTCAGACCCTAAAGAAAGTGAGTTTCAACTTTGTATAAACTAATAAACCCACTTTATTGGTCAAGATGACAGTCCTGGCATGACTGAAGTAAAAGGCTTTAAAATAGACATCAGAGGATAGGTATTTACACTACACTTGTACTGTTTTATTACCAATTTTTTAACATTATTGTAGAAGTTGAGTTTTAACTGAAATTTGGTATTAATAAAAAGCTGGTATTGTACCATTGTATCAGGAACAGCTGGGTACAGCAGTACCTTTAAGTATCAGTCTACTGTGCAACATTACTTTATATACCCTGTCCAGTCCTGATGGTGAGTTTGTCCAACTGCCTTATGACTGTCAGGGCTCCAGACTAACTTTTCCACTGGTTGCACTGGTGCTACCAACTTTCTCAGTTGGTCGCACCAGCACATGATTTGGTCGCACATTTTTTTTTGTTTGTTTGTTTTACAACAATTTTAATCAATGTATGCATGATGAATGGTCGTCTTAATGGTAAATATATTAAATCACAGTGGCTGATGGCTGATATAAATCTGATATATGTATAATTTATATTTATTTTAATTCATAATTAATAAATTAGAAATATGAAAAGTATGAAAATTAAATGAATAAATATAAAGCCATAATATATATATATTAGGGCTGTGTATCGCCAACAATGTTTCTCTGTTTGTCTATGACGAGTCACGCAGGTACTGTGATACTCCGCAGCGCAGCCGAGCCCAGCCTGAAATAGTCCGAATATAAACACTTATTATAGGCGCACCGTAGTGATTCAGGATAAGACACAAGCACGGTTTGGAAAATGGATTCATGATGTACTTGTTCATTTTGAAAACAAAACGGTTACGGACGGCAGCAGCTGCTGATGCGTTGTTCAGTTACACACGCGCGAATAACATGATCATGCACTCGCACAAATGCGACCACATAAAATTTTAACTGGCACATTGCCAAAAAAAGGTCGCATATGCGACTATTTTACTCGCAGTCTGGAACCCTGACTGTGTGTAGTGGGGGTGTGCGCATCTTTGTAGGGGTGTACTTGTGTGTCTACATGCAATTGTATGTAATTGCATGACCATATGAGTTTCAAGCAAATAGTTCTCATGTATTTATTATACAAAAAATGATTTGATTTTTTTTAAAATGGCATTTAAATGGTTAAAATTCCAAAAATGAATAGGTATCTGGTAGTTATGATCAGGGCTTATATTTGTTAAAAGATTACATGAAAGTTTAATCTAATATTAATGTATGATTTTTATGGCAGTTTTTTGACACATTTTTGTCATGCAACAACATGAGTTGAACTTTTCTTTAAACTGAAACATTTTAATTATGTATTTTTGTGTCTTACAGCTAACAAGTCTGCAGATGTTGACAGTCCAGACACCAGTCCAGCAACCTTGGCCAAGCACTACAAGGCCCTACAAACTTTGTATAAAAGAAAAAATCCAAACCACCAGGATGTTTCTCATGTCTTGGATTTGGAATTTGTAGCCAGAAGAGCATTCATTGATTCAAATACTGTTCGCGAGGAGGACAGACATGAGAAGGTTCTAGAATCATATCCTTGTTTCAAGGACATTGTACATGTAAGTCATTATTGACTGTGCCTGATTAAAGCCATGGTATCACACACAATCTTTAAAATACCAATTTCCTCTTAAATGATATTCAAGTGTCTGTATTGGTATATTTGATATTTCATAGGTGATGGAGGAGCTTCAACGCATTTTGGATAAGGATAATACCAACTTCATCGATGAACTGAAGAGAAGATGGCATGACTTCTGCCAGAAAGTGCAGTTTTTTGGTGTATGGAAAAAGGTGCTAAAACCTCCAATAGGAATGGACAAAGGTAGGGAATGCTGTTTTGGTGTTATTAGTGAATAGGGTTTAGGGTGGACCTTCAGGCATGTTAATTGTCAATTAGAGCTAGTGTTTTGTCGTCCTTGTTTTTATCTATGATGGCTATGATAAATCTATGATTTATCTATGATTTTTTTTTTTTTACCATTGTGTCTGTTGTATACCTTTTGATCAGATTTGACCTTGTGCACTTTGTCCAAGTGCTTATGTAATGAATCTTTTCCTGTACAGCTGAACAGGCTCTTGAGATTCTACGTGTGCTGCCATCACTGTTCCCCTCCACATCTGCTCCTCCAAAGAGGGTACGAGATGCGAGTGAGGCTCTGGTGCATGTCCTCGAGGTGAGCTGTGTAAAATGTTGCAGGATCGTTCTGACTGCAGTATCGGAAAAAATTATAACTGAAGGTGCTGCCCCTGACGACTCCCAATGTATTTCCAATTCACATACTATATGTTCTAAGCCTTCAAAAACAGCTAAAACATTTGTTTTTAGAAAGAGGATTTTCACTGTGTAGATGTCCTGGCTGTGTCACAGTATGGTAGCAGATTTTATCACCCTAATGATAACCAAGCAAGACTAGCCTAGCCTTGGTTTTTACTTCTTTTGGAAGCAGTAAATGCATTGGGGATAGTTAAAAACAGCACTTTCAGATGGAGCTTTCTCAGTACTGTAACTTTTGTCAGAATTTTGCTTTGTAAAGTTATGTGTTTGTAAACAATCCTCTACCCTAGGTTCCAAATTACCAAAATGCATTATCCTGACAGAAGGATGTATGTGTTGTGTTACAGGAAACAGAAGACCCCAATTCCTACTTAAAGAAACGCCCTCTCTCCTGTCCAGTCCTGATTGTCGGTCCGTCCAACTGCCTCCTAGCGGTAGGAGATGTGGCAATAACCACCTTTCCAAAAGACAAGCGTACTGAGAGTGCTTTATACCTTATGGCCTACTATTATACCCTACACCTGACTTATCCAAAGTGTGTAGCCACTCTGCTTTCAGTCATACAGACGGAGGTCCATCAAAATCCATGAGAGAGATCTCACATCGTCTTACAAGAAGAGCATGGCTGAGTGGAAAGCTTTTATTGGCCAATAAAAGCAGTTGTCATGTAGGATAGCACTTCCTCTCTCCGTCCAAGGGTACTAGTGTTCATTTCTTCGGAATTTGGCTAAGTTAGCCCAGTGTTCATTTGGTGTGCATGACAATATTAGCCAACATGCCGATATCCTGTGATGTTATATTTTGTGTTGTTTGCACAATTCAGTGCAGATTCTACGTAGTTTTAAGTTTATTTTAACTTTTCAGTTAATATTGAGTTTAATCAACTAATTGTCTGTTCAGCAGATGCAGTCACTAATTTAGGCGCATCTACTGTGAAAGAGTATTGACTAAGCAGTTAAGTTGGGATAAAAGTGAATATAGTGATATTGGTTATTTTCATATTGCACTTCCATAAATACTGTGAACAAAAATGTTGATATTTCCCTGCAGTCGTCTGGGACTTTTTGCTGTTTAAATAAAATGTAAAACGTTGATTAATGCAAGACTAGTTTTCATTTTTTGTCTTATAAGTAGTAGTTAATGTCTTGAATCTAGGACAGTATTACTTTTGTAGAGCTTACAATAAGGTAAGTACACTTGAGATGAGTAAACTGGCAAAAGAGCACAGCCTAATACGAGTCAGGAATGCTAACTTCAAGACATTTTGTCTCAAAATGCCAGTTTCTAATCTTATTTCAAGTAGGTGGTGGACTTAAATCTAGAACAGTGTAGCAATTATAGAACTAAAAATTAGTTAAATACACTTGAAACAAACAGGATGACAAAAAAAAGATGCTACTTTTGAAGGGAAAATACTATTTTTGAGCATCAAAAGCTTATTATGAGACACAAAACATCAAAATACTAGTAAAATATAGCTAATTTCAAGATCATTCTTATCTTGTAAGGCTTAAATATAATGTCTTATTTCAAGAAATCTTACCAAGAGAATTTTCACTTGTTCCATTGGCAGATTTTTTGCTTATTACAAGCAAAAATATCTTGTTTTAATTTTTTTTTTGCTTATTTTTGGAGTGGCCTTTTTTCCAGTGTGTTTGAACATTTTTCTTGCACAAGATGGTGAACAACGCTCAACGGGCAATCAGGATCAGTCACACCCGCCGCAGAGTGAAGCTGGCCAACCTCAACTGCCCGCTCTGCGGCAAATTCACAGTTTACCCGGAGAGGCACCTGGAGAAAGGCCACAGTGAGTCACCGTTAAAACTGACGTGATCGTGTTTGACCCGAAACGGCTGTCTGTTTATTGTCCATTTAAATAATACAAACATGTTGTTTTCATGACGTTTCAGGAAGCGTCAAGGTTGAGGGCGGTCAAGTCCCTGGAGAGGTCGGTGACCATGGAGAAGCTTCGGCTTTTGTGGACGACAGAGCAATCCGTCCCCATGGTCTTCGACCTCTTGCATCCAGAGCCTGCAGTCGAAGACACGACCATCATTGACACGATGCTGTCCAGAATCAGTTGATCATCATTATCCCAATAGTGCTGCAGGAACTCAGTAGTTGTAACTAAACTGATGGTTTGTTTTTCAGGTGATCCTCTTGCATGGCAACAGGAAGAGTGTAGTACTGTCAATTATGAAGATTTTTATTAATTGTTTTTTTTTGTTTGTTTTAATACAATGTTTTTAATTTAATGTTACTTAGAATCTGTTCTGTTCTTTTTCAATAAATTAATGTTCTTTTAATTGTTGTCAGGTGATTTTTTAAATCTTTTTTGAGCACAAACAGCATATTCTATTCAAATAAAGCACTTAAAAGAGGTGAAAAGTTAGAGAAACGTGCTCGGTTGAGAGCGCTTAGTCCAAGTGTTTTGATCGGTAAAAACTGATGTAAAATATGAAATGTCCTGGCCCCGGAGAAGCGATTTTTTCACAGTTTGGAGAGAAAAACGCTAATAACTCCGGGACCCATAAAGCTATCCCCCAAGACCTCCCATTATTTTTCTGCCACGTTGTAATTGGGAAGTGGGATCGGTCAATAAAAACTTCAATTTGGGGGCGAGGACCTCGGGGTTGGGGGATTTGAGAAAAATTTGAGATATCTTGCTGCAAGAATAGGGGGGTGACAGTACCATATCTCGACACCTGGTGGGGCTACAGCTCCCAAACCATGTGCAATTGTCTCCCCATCCTCTAATTAGTATACATGCCACATTTCAGCTCTCTAGGACATACGTACATCACTCTGACCTTTGACCTTTATATTAAACGCAGATTTCAGCTGTCTAGGACATACAAACATTCTTGAGCTCCATGAATCTTACTAAGGGCACTCTGCCGAACGCGTTTATGTAACTTTCGAGTCGTTTAATGTAAAAATGAGCACAATAGCGATATTGTTGCCATGGCGAAGGTTTAAAGAAAGGACAAAAAAAAGAAAGGAATTTCTCTTATATTTTCAAATAACTGAAAATATTGTCTCTTTATTTCAATATATAATAATACAAATATTATAAATAAACACATTTTAATTCATTTCTTTGATTCAAGATCAAAGTGTGGTTCAAAAGAATTCTATTAATAACAAAATGTAATATATTGAATGAGCACTAGAGGGCAGCATATACCTATTTTTACAGGGTTGAGATGACAAACACTTTAAAAAGAGAATGTCTCATATTTTGTAAAGTCATTGTTTGACCAATTAAATTAAGATTGTATGTTTGGTAATGTTTTCTCAAATGGTTTTGCCATGGCAAAGGTTTAAATTAAGAACAAAAAGGGAATTTGGAAATTGCCAATTATTCATGAATAATTTAAATATACACACCTAATTTCTAAATTTAATAGTACAAATATCATAAATAAACACGTTTTAATTTATTGTTTAATTTCAAGATGTAAGTGTGAATTAAAAAGAGGCAGAAAAGTACTCTTAAAATAAAGTAAATGATGATCAAATGTCATATATTATAATGAGCACTAGAGGGCAGCATATACCTATTTTTGAGATGACACTCAATGATTCATGACACTAAACAATATTCTCCTCTGAATTATACACTGTTTATTTCTATATACAAAAACACTAACATTGAATGAGAAATAAAATAAGAATACAAGTTTGTTTCTGTTGCTGTCAGGATTGTTTTTGGAAGTTACCTTAAAATGCAAAGCTTAAAAAAAAAACCTTAGCAGAAAATCACAGTATGATGGAAGCTGGAAATGAACTGTTCTATGACCTTTGACCTGGACATGTAACATTTAACACACTCCACTTACAAGTACATCTAATAAGTTCATACCTTCATTGCATATAATTTCCTAGATCATTTTAAACGGTAGATCCAACTGTTCTCTGACCTTTGACCCTAACACTTACCAGACTCCACCCGAAAGGGAGCAGCTTCCTGAACCCAACTAGTTTTTTCTATATACCTAACCCTTAACTGACTCAAACCAACCTACCCCTAGCAGCCGGTGGGATGGAGAACTAGTGCTTTTAGCCGCTGGGAGCTTTAAGCCTAGATTGGTGGTTTTTTCGATCAATATGCTTCTCAAAATACTTTATTTTATCTTACATCAACAAAATGTGCTAAAAATCAACAGCTACAGAAAAGATTTCCACACAAGAGTAAAGAAACATTTTTTTTTTTCAAAAAATTGTGGAATTGAGAAAAAAAAAACTTGTTTCCTTTCATTAAAGTTATTTTATTAAACATGTAAAGAACAACATTGAACTCTTTAAATTCAAAAAACTTAAAATATCTCTTAAAAAACCTTAAAATATCTCTTAAAAAACCTTCAAATATCTCTTAAAAAACCTTCAAATATCTCTTTAAAAAAAACCTAAAAATATCTCTTAAAAAACCTAAAAATATCTCTTAAAAAAACGAAATATATCAACGGCTCCGCTGGCTTTGAGAAGCTTTTGGCCGGCGTGACGTGTGGGATCAGTGTTCTCGCAGATTTTATGAGCTCTGTGACTGGAAACGCTGCATTTCTGCAAATTAGAAAGAAAACAAAAAATAAGAAAACTGTTGTCTGCAGTAAAACCTCCTGAAGTTCACTCTGCAGTTGTTCGTGTTCAATAGAAGATTGATGAAGCAATGTTAACAACCACTCACCTGGAATCTCGTGAGGCCACAAATCACCGCACTTCTGGCAGTGAAGGTCTCTGCAGGATTGAAACACACGGGAGGTGCATCGTCATTCCACACCTTGGGTTGTCACACATTTGGCGCTGAATGTAAAAGAAAACATTTGAAAAAGTCAGGCAACCCCTGTCACTGCAGTCAATTCTATGGAAATGCGATTTCAATACATGTAACTTAAGTGACAGAAAATGAAACTACTCAACTACTTCGCTAGATAAACATGAGAGTGAGGAAATAATCACTTTCTAATCGAATGATGGAAGCTTGGATTTCCTCAATAAGTGAAAGTTCATGACCTTTACTCACTGTATGTCACCTGCAGGGCGATTTTGCTGCACAAAGAGCACATTCTGATGCAATCCTGGTAGATTCTTCCATCTCCAGAACACAGCGGACACTAAGAGTGTATTGACCATCTTTCTAAAGTAACGGAACCAAAGATCAAAAACAGTAATTAACTGATTTTGAGGGTGAATTATTTAGAATACTTCAAATTCCAATATATCTTAAAATGTATGCCTCGTTTAACCATTTGTCCTGGACAAATTTGTGCGAGACTTGATTGGCTTTTTGTTTCTTCAGGCTTTTGGCATGATTTAGAATATCAGTGGAGGAAGCAGAACCACTCTCAGAGCCCACAATCAGATCCATCTGAACAAACAAATAAAATGACAATATCACATTCAAGTGTGAACGGGCTAAATTGAATGTTAGAAGGAATTTGGATAATTCTGGAAGAATGTTTTATGGAGTGATCAACCAAATGGGAACGTTTGGGCCCATGTACCCAGCCAACAGCAGGTGTTCATCATTAATGTTCAGTCATCACTCAATCACTTCATTATCTCATTAACTCTAACACTGATTCAGGGTTACATTTAACAGCCTGTAGTGTGCACACTGCGCAGTGTTCATTTCATCTGGGCTAACCCATGTGGGGCCTACATGGAAACCGAGGACAAAACTGTCTGCGCCCCACTTAGGCAACCCACATCAGACCCACCTGGGTCCCACATGGGTGTGTTGGCTGGGACCGGGCTGCTATGGGTAGGTTGGTTTGAGTCAGTTAAGGGTTAGGTATATAGAAAAAACTAGTTGGGTTCAGGAAGCTGCTCTCTTTCGGGTGGAGTCTGGTAAGTGTTAGGGTCAAAGGTCATAGAACAGTTCATTTCCAGCTTCCATCATACTGTGATTTTCTGCTAAGGTTTTTTTTTTAAGGTTTGCATTTTAAGGTAACTTCCAAAAACAATCCTGACAGCAACAGAAACAAACTTTTATTCTTATTTTATTTCTCATTCAATGTTGGTAATATTGTATATAGAAATAAACAGTGTATAATTCAGAGGAGAATATTGTTTAGTGTCATGAATCATTGAGTGTCATCTCAAAAATAGGTATATGCTGCCCTCTAGTGCTCATTATAATATATGACATTTGATTAATTCACACATACATCCTGAAGTTAAAAAAATAAAATAAAACGTGTTTATTTATGATATTTGTACTAGTAAATATAGAAATTAGGTGTGTGTATTTCAATTATGAATAATTGACAATTTCCAAATTCCCTTTTTGTTCTTAATTTAAACCTTTGCCATGGCAAAACCATTTGAGAAAACATTACCAAACATACAATCTTAATTTAATTTGTCAAACAATGACTTTACAAAATATGAGACATTCTCTTTTTAAAGTGTTTGTCATCTCAACCCTGTAAAAATAGGTATATGCTGCCCTCTAGTGCTCATTCAATATATTACATTTTGTTATTAATAGAATTCTTTTGAACCACAGAGCAGTTATCTGTTTGAATTTAACTTACACATACATCTTGAATCAAAGAAATGAATTAAAATGTGTTTATTTATAATATTTGTATTATTATATATTGAAATAAAGAGAGAATATTTTCAGTTATTTGAAAATATAAGAGAAATTCCTTTATTTTTTTTGTCCTTTCTTTAAACCTTCGCCATGGCAACAATATCGCTATTGTGCTTATTTTTACGTTAAACATACTACATTGATTTAAAAAAAAAGTTTGAATTTTTTATTCAATGTTAGTGTTATTGTATATAGAAATAAACAGTGTGTAATTCAGAGGAGAATATTGTTTAGTGTCATGAATTATCATTGAGTGTCATCTCAAAATACAACATTTTAAAGAAAACAAATATATTGATCTGAATATTGTATATTAATTTTAAATCCATCAAGATTCCAAATATACAATCTTAATTTAATTTAAGTCAAACTTTTTTTTCCGACCTTTTTATCGGGGAACTGGGATCATTTGCGCTTAACTCTTCCCATTCGGGCATTTCTCGCCCGAAAGACTTGAAAGTTACATAAACGCGTTCGGCAGAGCACCCTTAGTAAGATTCATGGAGCCCAAGAATGTTTGTATGTCCTAGACAGCTGAAATCTGCGTTTAATATAAAGGTCAAAGGTCAGAGTGATGTACGTATGTCCTAGAGAGCTGAAATGTGGCATGTATACTAATTAGAGGATGGGGAGACAATTGCACATGGTTTGGGAGCTGTAGCCCCACCAGGTGTCGAGATATGGTACTGTCACCCCCCTATTCTTGCAGCAAGATATCTCAAATTTTTCTCAAATCCCCCAACCCCGAGGTCCTCGCCCCCAAATTGAAGTTTTTATTGACCGATCCCACTTCCCAATTACAAAGTGGCAGAAAAATAATGGGAGGTCTTGGGGGATAGCTTTATGGGTCCCGGAGTTATTAGCGTTTTTCTCTCCAAACTGTGAAAAAATCGCTTCTCCGGGGCCAGGACATTTCATATTTTACATCAGTTTTTACCGATCAAAACACTTGGACTAAGCGCTCTCAACCGAGCACGTTTCTCTAACTTTTCACCTCTTTTAAGTGCTTTATTTGAATAGAATATGCTGTTTGTGCTCAAAAAAGATTTAAAAAATCACCTGACAACAATTAAAAGAACATTAATTTATTGAAAAAGAACAGAACAGATTCAAAGTAACATCAAATTGAAACCATTATATTAAAACAAACAACAACAAAAAAAACAATTAATAAAAATCTGCGTAATTGACAGTACTACACTCTTCCTGTTGCCATGCAAGAGGATCACCTGAAAAACAAACCATCAGTTTAGTTACAACTACTGAGTACCTGCAGCGCTATTGGGATAATGATGATCAACTGATTCTTACTTAAAATGGACAGCATCATGTCAATGATGGTCACGTCTTCGACTGCAGGCTCTGGATGCAAGAGGTCGAAGACCATGGGGACGGATTGCTCTGTTGCCCACAAAAGCCGAAGCTTCTCCATGGTCACCGACCTCTCCAGGGACTTGACCGCCCTCAACCTTGACGCTTCCTGAAACGTCATAAAAACAACATGTTTGTATTATTTAAATGGACAATAAACAGACAGCCGTTTCGGGTCAAACACGATCAAAAGGGTGGTTGGGCTAGTTGAGTGTCAGCCAGTCGGGATCAGGACCCCAGGATATGAGCTATTCTCGGGTTGCGCCAAACCCTCCATCTTGAGCCCAAAACTGTGGCCGGTGGAGGGCAGTGGTGAGTGAAACTGGACATCTGTGGTCCCTCGGGGCGGCAGGGTCTAAGGGCTGACCTCACCGAGCCCCCAGCTGACAGTGGGGAAGGCAAATAGGACCCTGTGGTGGGGCTCCTGTAGACCAACTTCACAACTCTTCTGGTCCCGACCCCCTCTTGGCCCTTTGGGCCAACGGTGAGTAGAGGATGGATATACGGTAGCGAATCCTGGAAAGACATTGACAAAGAGATGGCATAACCCCCTAACATGACACTTGGATATGCCCTGGAGGAGGCTTCCCTCCATCAAACTACCATGGCTGACAAGAAAACAAATCCCATACTGGCTGGTACGTCGCGTAGGATAAAAAGGTACCCTGCAGGTGCTTCGGGATTGGGCACCTGTGGTGAAAAAGTTAGATCCCCCTGCCGCCCCCTGGCCAGGGGTGGTGGCCAATCGGTGAACAGACCCTTGCACGGAGTACGGTTACGAGACTGCTCAGTGGTACTGACCCGTCTCCCAGAGAGACAGGGAGGAGAGGGGCCACCGGGGACGGAGCGCACAGCGGACGGTGGCCTTGGCGGGAAGGGCTCTGCTGAAAATCCCCCAGAGGATGGTTCTACCCGGGCCATTCCCCAAGCGAATACTCGGTCGGGGTGGGGGGGGGTACTGGAGTGGTGATCTTATTGCCTCTTCAGGACTTCACCTGCAGCCTGTGTGGCGTGTCGGCGAGCGCGTTGACGTGGGTGCGGAGGCACTACACTACAGTTGCAGAGAATGCGGAAAAACCTCCGAATCTGGGCACTCTATAGCATGTCACATCCCTAAGTGCAGAGGCATGAGGGAAACTGCGCCGACCGGGGCAGTTTGTTGCGAGGGGTGTGACGCTAGGTTTGTCACAGAGCGGGGGTGGAGTATACATGAACTGCACGTCCACCCTGATATTCGCAATCAGAAACGAATCTCGCACAAACGACAGAGGGGTGGCACGGCACCCACTCAGGAGGCGGGGGGAGCAGGAGTCCGGACTGCCTTGGCGACCGAAGCGGACCAACCCCCGGAAGGGAGTGGACCTGCAAAGCGGCTTAGGTCCCATGCTGCTAGGGACAGTGGGACTCCGTCGGAGCCCGTTGCGAGTGCGTCGGTTCCCCCAAGTCAGCATACCTTGCCAGAGGGCGACCTCCTGACGCTCCTAAAGGCGGAAGCCCAGAAAATGGTGAGTGTAGCGGGGGACGGCGGCACGGAGCTAACCCACGTGCTGCAAGCTTGGCTGGATGGCTGCGACTAGCTACCCGAGCTGGTTGAGGCGGCAACGCAAAGGACTCTCCAGGGATGGATTCCTGGAAGGGGGAGAGAGATAGTGCGGAGATCAACGAGGAGATCTCGTAGGCCCGTGAGGGGCAGGTGGCGCCGACGTAGTCTCGCCCGAAGACGTGCGTACCACGACTGCCAACTCAGGTATAGAACAGACCCGGTCCACTTAGCGATACTGAAGGGGAAAACGGAGGGGTGCTGTCCAGTATCTCCCAGAACGGTGTACGAAGTATTTCGTGACAAGTGGGAGGTCCCCCCCTCCTTCAGCGGGCTGGGTCAATTTCGGGCCGAGAGGTGCGCTGACAACACAAGTGTGTTATATGTGTTCATATATTAAACACATTGTATTCACACAGTTCATTGTCTCTGATGGTAACTCATACATGAAGTCCCTTTAACGTTTGATTTCGCTAGCTATATGCTTTTTAAGTACTAGAATAAGTTTCCTTTTCGTGGCCAGAGAAGAAAACTTCCTTTCTAGAATTGATGAGAAAATCGGTCTGATAGTTTTGCTGGACAAAACAGACCAGTCTCTATAAAATTAACTCTAAAGCTAGAAATAATTTTAGACCATATATATTCATAATTAATTATAATTTGATGTAATTGATTATCCATATAGATAATTGATTATTGATTATCCTAACCCTAACCCTAATTCCCTTCGTAGTTGATTCATATTCATAATTAATCATAACATGTTGTGATTCAGTTGTGAATATATTTCATCCATTTGAGCAAATTACTGCAATGATCAAAATATATACAAAGTGTCGGCTGCTGTGGTTAAAGCTGAAACCCAGCACAAGATGACATAAAATGTTACCAGTGTGGTAAGAAAGGGCATATTGCTTGTGGCTTCTACGAGAAGCTTTTTAAATGGCCACAACTTGGCCATATTCGCAAATATTGTAAACAAAAGAAAGGAAAGAAAGAAACAAAAAAAGAGACTTCCACTCTGTCTGAGAATGAGCTTGTGAAACTGAGAAAGAACAAGAGATAAAATATAGCTGCAAACAGCGATGGGCGGGCCCAAGCCGGTGGCACCGCCACCTCAGTGTTTCGTGATCATTCACAGACATCATCAAACTGTCAAACACGGGGCGGAACAAACAGAACAACAGAAATAATGTGATACACGTGCTGTCCACTAGAGGGAGCCACGAGACCATTTTTGTTAAGAGCCTCAAAAACACCCAAGAATATTATTAAAGTCTGACGTCTTGCCATGGCAACAATATTTAAGATATCACAAAGACATTCACATGTCTACATCTGAAATGTTTGGACATTATAATGAAGAAGTTTGAAGCAAATCGGGTAAAAATAAGAGGGTGATCTCAAAGCATTTTGAAAGTGACACATTTCCTGCTGCCAGTTGGTGGCGCTATATCTTTGACTCATAATAGTCACATCCATGTGCTCGGCTTCCTACAACGAACACACAGGTGAAGTTTCATAAAAAACAATGAATGTATGCAGACGTTATAACACACTTCCTGTTTCTGTTTTCTCGCCATAAATTCATTGCCTCGCCACGGACAAACCGTTTTAGATATCAAAAATCCCCTGGCAATTTTGCGTCGTCAATGTCTTGACTTCATGCTGACCGAGTTTGATGGTGATCGGATTAAGCGCCTAGGAGGAGTATATCAAATTCCAGCGCATGCACTTTTCAAACAACCCATAATAGCTCACTTCCTGTTGAGGCGGCGTACAACTTAGAGCACGAAAGTTGTCAGGCCCGATGAGATCTTCATGTGTACCGAGTTTCATACCAATATGTGCAAGCGTTTTTGATATATGGACCAAGATTTCGGACCCCATTCAAGGGGGCGCTGTCGAGCCCCCCTGCCACGCCCGGGTCCCAGCCTCTGTCACGTCCTAATGGCCGCAGGTTCCAATGCGTGTGCAAAGTTTCAAGAGTTTTCGTGCATGTTAAGGGCCCCAAAAGTGCCAAAAACCTTGAAAAAAAAATAATAATAAAGAAGAAGAAGAAGAAGAATATAGCTGCGAGCAGCGATGTGCGGGCCCAAGCCGGTGGCACCGCCACCTCGGTGTTTTAAGGACAACTGGGCACGGCGGGCAAAATGAATTTAAACTGTGTCTCCAGTTGGAGACTGACCAGTTAGTTGAGTCAGATTATTCAATATAATACTAACTAATATAGCTGCTAGCAGCGATGTGCGGGCCCAAGCCGGTGGCACCGCCACCTCGGTGGTTTAAGGACAACTGGGCACGGCGGGCAAAATGAATTTAAACGGTGTCTCCAGTTGGAGACTGACCAGTTAGTTGAGTCAGATTATTCAATATAATACTAACTAAAAGCAATCATATCATAGCAAAGTTATCATTAGCAGTTCAAAGTGTTATATATTCAACTGAATTTATCTTATTATATTGGTAAACTAATTATATAAAACTAAATAGTCAGTGAAATACAAATGAACTGTTTCTTTGCCTTTATTTTTTTATACAAATTTATAGAAGAGAAGGGCTAAGAGATTTCCTATATTATAATACAGACAAAAGGAGACAGCAATGAAAGGGTTAAACCTGCAAGACCCTGAGAGAGAGAGAGAGAGAGAGAGAGAGAGAGAGAGAGATATTCAGAAGAAATATTTTAAAGAAAACAAGTATATTTGTCTGAAATATAGTACATTCATTTTAAATTCATCCAGGTTCCATTTAATTTATCTTAAGGTATTTTATGTTATTATTAACCATATTATTAAACTAATTATATAGAACCATATAGTCAGTGCACGACAACTGAACTGGTTCTATGCCTTTATTTTAATGAAATTTCCTATTCTTTAATGCAGACAAATGGAGACAGCAATGAAAGGGTTAAACCTGCAAGATCCTGAGAGAGAGAGAGTGAGAGATTCAGAAAAAATATTTTAAAGAAAACAAGTATATTGATCTGAAATATAGTACATTCATTTTAAATTCATCCAGGTTCCATTGAATTTATCTTAAGGTATTTTATGTTATTATTAACCATATTATTAAACTAATTATATAGAACCATATAGTCAGTGCACGACAACTGAACTGGTGTGTTCAATGTCTATTAACAATGTCTCTAAAACAATGTTTTATCTTCTCAACCCAGGTTAAAAATAGATATTTGCTGCCCTCTAGTGCTCATTCTGTGATCATTCAAATATGACAATTTTTTTTCTTAATTTAAAGCTTCGCCATGGCAACACCATTCCAGATATACTATAATCGTTTGCAATTTAATATTTACAGTATATTGTCATCATATTCAGAAAGTTTGGTGTCAATAGCATGAATACCCCGAGAGGAATAGCTAAAACTTCAGAGCTTGATTATTCAAAATATCCACATTCAAACCAAAATATCTGACTTTCTGTTGGTCAGAGGTAATGACTATGAATTAGAAAGTTGTTTGGTTTAATGAGCACAATATGTGTACCGAGTTTGGTGACTGTAGGTTAAACTAACCCCCCAACTTTTGTCAAAAGATGGCGCTATAGAGCCCCTCCACCACACCCGTTTTTGAGGCTTTGCCCATGTCTACTGGTCGACAATATTGACATGTGTGTCGAGTTTCATGCCATTTGAAGCATGATAAGAGTCTCAAAAGCATCCGAAACAAACATTTTGATCTGAAACTTTTATCTGTTGCTATGACAACAGTGTTTAAAATATAATACATATTTTAAGAGGTCTACATTCACCATGTCTTCACATTAGTCTGGTAAAGTTTCAAGCAGATTGGGTAAAAATAAGAGGGTGATCTCAAGGAATTTTGAAAGTGACACATTTCCTGCTGCCAGTTGGTGGCGCTATATCTTTTACACACAATAGTCACATCCATGTGCTCGGCCTCCTAAAAGGAACACACAGCTGAAGTTTCATAAAAATCAAAGGATGTATGCAGACGTTATAACACACTTCCTGTTTCTGTTTTCTCACCATAAATTCATTGCCTCGCCACGGGCAAACCGTTTGAGATATCAAAAATCCGCTGGACATTTTGCATCATCAATGTCTTGACTTCATGCTGACCGAGTTTGGTGGTGATCGGATTAAGCGCCTAGGAGGAGTATATCAAATTCCAGAGCATGCATTTTTCAAACAACCCATAATAGCTCACTTCCTGTTGAGGCGGCGAACAACTTAGAGCACGAAAGTTGTCAGTGCCAATGAGTTCTATATGTGTACCGAGTTTCATACTAATATGTGCAAGCGTGTTTGATATATGGACCAAGTTTTCGGACCCCATTCAAGGGGGCGCTGTCGAGCCCCCCTGCCACGCCCGGGTCCCAGCCTCTGTCACTTCCTAATGGCCGCAGGTTCCAATGCGTGTGCAAAGTTTCAAGAGTTTTTGAGCATGTTAAGGGCCCCAAAAAGCCCCGAACGGTTGAAAAAAAATAAAAATAAATAATAAATATAGCTGCAAGCAGCGATGACGGGCCCAAGCCCGGTGGCACCGCCAACCCGGTTGCTTCAAGGCAACTGTGCACGGCGGGCAAAATGAATTTAAACGGTGTCTCCAGTTGGAGACTGACCAGTTAGTTGAGTCAGATTATTCAATAACATTTTAAACAAAAAGAATGAAGTCTATACTGTGACAGAAATTAATCTTTGACATTGTCTTAATATATATATATTCAAATATAAAACTAAATAGTCAGTGAAATACAAATGAACTGGTTCTTTGCCTTTATTTTTTTATACAAATTTATAGAAGAGAAGGGCTAAGAGATTTCCTATCCTATAATGCAGACAAAAGGAGACAGCAATGAAAGGGTTAAATCTGCAAGACCCTGAGAGAGAGAGAGAGAGAGAGAGAGAGAGAGATTCAGAAGAAATATTTTGAAGAAAACAAGTATATTGATCTGCAATATAGTACATTCATTTTAAATTCATCCAGGTTCCATTGAATTTATCTTAAGGTATTTTACGTTATTTTTAACCATATTATTAAACTAATTATATAGAACCATATAGTCAGTGCACGACAACTGAACTGGTTCTATGCCTTCCTATCCTTCCTATCCTTCCCATTTCCTATCCTATAATGCAGACAAGGGGACACAGCAATGAAAGGGTTAAACCTGCCAGACTAAAACACAGAGAACTGTTAGAGCTTGTGAACTGTCTGAATGTGTGTGCGTGCAATGTATGAGGAGAGCACGAATGTAATATAAACGATAACGATCCAAATACGATTTATTTGCAGAAGTTTATATTTTAGTTTTATTTTTTAAAATCCCTGCATGTGATGTAGTTATTTGTATAACTGGGCGCGATCATTATTTGAAGACGCTGCGCGTTTCTTTGTGTGACAGAAAATCTTCCAAGCTATAATTGAAGCTCTTTAAAACATTCTTGTGATTAAATCTTGTGTAATCGTTGGAATGGAATGGAATCGCTGGAATGAACAAGGTTAAAAAACACGTAAATGATTTCGTGATCACTCTCACAGAAATCATCAAACTGTCAAACACGGCTCGCGATTTCTACAGGAAAGTCTTTCATGTGTTTATTTGCTTGTATATTGTAGAATCGCTGGAATGGAATGAAATCGCTATTAAATATAGAAATTAGGTGTGTATATTTCAATTATTCATGAATAATTGACAACTTCCAAATTCCCTTTTTGTCCTTAATTTAAACCTTCGCATTGGCAACAGCATTTGAGATGTACTATAATCGTTCGCAATATAGCATCATCAGTATGTTGTCATCATGTGCAGAAGTTTATTATTAGTTATTTTGCAGAAGTTTATATTTTAATTTTATTTTTTAAAATCCCTGCATAAAGTTATTTGTATAACTGGGCGCGATCATTATTGAGACGCTGCGCGTCTCTTTGTGTGACAGAAAATCTTCCAAACTGTAATTGAAGATTTTTAATATGTTCTTGTGATCGAATCTTGTCTAATCGCTTGAATACTTTAATGAATAAGGTTTAAAAACATGAGCTTTCATGATTTCGTGATCACTCCCTTTCAGAGAAATGACGCGCGGCTCTTTGTTTAATCCGTTAGGAAATTAAGTTTGCACAGATGCCACACAGCGTCAACACATTAACAGTCATACACATAAATATTCAAACAAAGGAATGAAAAGAACATGAAAAAATCACATGTAAATGAGTTCGTGATCATTCACAGACATCATGAAACTGCAAACACGGCTCGCGATCTCTACTTGAATGTCTTTCATGTGTTTATATTGTAGAATCGCTGGAATGTCTTCAGCATCTTCAGTATGTTGTCATCATGTGCAGAAGTTTATTATTAGTTATTTGCAGAAGTTTATATCTTAATTTTATTTTTTAAAATCGCTGCATGTGTAAAGTTATTTGTATAACTGGGCGCGATCATTAGACGCTGCGCGTCTCTTTGTGTGACATTAAAAAGATTCTTTTACAGTTTGGAAGATTTTCTATGTTCTTGTGATCGAATCTTGTCTAATCGCTTGAATGTTTTAAAGAATAAGGTTTAAAAACACTTAAAATCAAGTGGCTTTCACGCGGTCACGATCACTGCTTTCAGAGAAATGACGAGCGGCTCTTTGTTTAATCCATTAGGAAACGAAGTTTGCACAGATGCCACACAGCATCAACACATTAACACAGTCATACACATAAAAATTCAAACTTCAATTTCAAAGAATTGAAAGGAACATTAAAAAGATTCTGATAGACGCGAGAAAGAACGAGCTTCGGACGCGATCGTTCTCAGACGCGGCGCGTCTATTGTCACAGAACACCTTCCAAACTCAAATGAAGCTTTTTAATACATTCTTGTGATTAAATCTTGCGTAATCGCTGGAATAATTTAACTTATGAGTTTAAAAAACACAAATGAGTTCGTGATCATTCACAGACATCATCAAACTATCAAACACGGGGCGTGTCTTTCAATGAGTGAACAGATATGTGATACTTGTGTCCACTAGAGGGAGCCACGAGACCATTTTTGTTAAGAGCCTCAAAAACACCCAAGAATATTATTAAAGTTTGACGTCTTGCCATGGCAACAATATTTAAGATATCACAAAGACATTCACATTTCTACATCTGAAATGTTTGGACATTATAATGAAGAAGTTTGAAGCAAATCGGGTAAAAATAAGAGGGTGATCTCAAAGCATTTTGAAAGTGACACATTTTCTGCTGCCAATTGGTGGCGCTATATCTTTGACTCACAATAGTCACATACATGTACTCGGCCTCCTACAACGAACACACAGGTGAAGTTTCATAAAAATCAATGAATGTATGCAGACGTTATAACACACTTCCTGTTTCTGTTTTCTCGCCATAAATTCGTTGCCTCGCCACGGGCAAACTGTTTGAGATATCAAAAATCGGCTGGCAATTTTGCATCATCAATGTCTTGACTTCATGCTGACCGAGTTTGGTGGTGATCGGATTAAGCACCTAGGAGGAGTATATCAAATTCCAGAGCATGCGCTTTTCAAACAACCCATAATAGCTCACTTCCTGTTGAGGCGGCGAACAACTCAGAGCACGAAAGTTGTCAGTGCCGATGAGTTCTATATGTGTACCGAGTTTCATACCAATATGTGCAAGCGTGTTTGATATATGGACCAAGTTTTCGGACCCCGTTCAAGGGGGCGCTGTCGAGCCCCCCTGCCACGCCCGGGTCCCAGCCTCTGTCACGTCCTAATGGCCGCAGGTTCCAGTGCGTGTGCAAAGTTTCAAGAGTTTTTGAGCATGTTAAGGGCCCCAAAAAGCCCCGAACGGTTGAAAAAAAATAAAAATAATAATAATAATAATAATAATAATCCTTAGAAAAACAATAGGGTCCTGCGCCCTTTCAGGGCTTGGGCCCTAATAATAATAATAATAAATATAGCTGCAAGCAGCGATGACGGGCCCATGCCGGTGGCACCGCCACCTCGGTGGTTTAAGGACAACTGTGCACGGCGGGCAAAATGAATTTAAACGGTGTCTCCAGTTGGAGACTGACCAGTTAGTTGAGTCAGATTATTCAATAACATTTTAAACAAAAAGAATGAAGTCTATACTGTGACAGAAATTAATCTTTGACGTTGTCTTAATATATATATACAAATATAAAACTAAATAGTCAGTGAAATACAAATGAACTGGTTCTTTGCCTTTATTTCTTTATACAAATTTATAGAATAGAAGGGCTAAGAGATTTCCTATCCTATAATGCAGACAAAAGGAGACAGCAATGAAAGGGTTAAACCTGCAAGACCCTGAGAGAGGGGGGGGGGGTATTCAGAAGAAATATTTTAAAGAAAACAAATATATTGATCTGAAATATAGCACATTCATTTTAAATTCAAGAAATGAACTGGTTCTATGCCTTTATTTTATTGCTACACGGCAGAGGTTTACTGTTGAAATTAGACATACATAAATACTGTTACTGTTAACATACATACTGTTAAAGAGTATAACCAAACATTTAATTTTACGGATTGCCTTAACCCTTTCGCACGTAAGTTTAAAATATTCTGGCTGAGCCCCCAGCGTGAGTTTTTCAAGGCGACCGTTATTTAGAACGTGTCACTTTATTGTTTCCATGGTGACGCGTCATTGCTTGTCACGTGACAGACGGTAGCCACAATAGCGCTGTATGACTGATGATCTGCTTTTATTTCATTTTTCTTTTTTTATTCAAAATATTAACAAATTTGATGACTATAGCATGAAATATCTGATATTCCGATTGTCAAATATGTGCAAGTGGATGTGTTTTGCTGTTTAAACACTTTTATAATGATCGCGTTAGTTGAGCTATACGCGCGATGGGCGCCGCCATGTTAGTTTGCCCCGCAGCACAGAGAATCGCGTCTGTTGGTTTTAAAACACGTGAATTCATCCACTTATCCCGAAATACATGAATGTAAGTGAGCCGGTGAACTGAGAGAAGAAGAGAGTAAACTTTAAAGTTACTTACACAATGTGTATCTGATCTGAATAGAGCGTGTCGTCTAATTATTATGGAAATTATTGTTATTGCCGCTCCCATAGACGTCAGTGTGTATTTTACAAACTCTAAATGTATTTATTTGTTAGTACTTATGTGCATTTAAATGTCTGAAACCTAAAATAAACATTATGTGGTTGAAAACACTGCATATTTGTGATATATTGACAGCGCTGAGCGCGTCTGTCACTGGTTCAGCGCCAGAGAACGCGCGCAAGGACATTTGAATTTGGCAGTTGATCACGTGATGCGCTGAACGTTCTAATCACACCGGTGTGATCGTACGCTCCAGGGACCAGCCAAGACTGATCACACCGGTGTGATCGTACGCGTCAAAGGGTTAAAGGCCTTTTTTTCTGTGTGTGTATGGTATGATGATAGTTTCTCTCAAATGAAACAGTAAAATATTCACTAAGAGCCCTATGATTTCGCGAAATGGAATCGCGAAATTCATTCATAATAAAAGGAATTTATTGTTTAAGGGGGAACTTTTTTTAAATTTTTGATGAATACATCAAAAGCAAGTTGGTACACTTCAATTAAATCGCAATATGGAGTAGTATATGTTAACATTAAACGGTAAAAATACTATTAAAATATGAATCCATGTTTTGTGTGTGAATGAATTGTTCAGCAGTAAACCGCGTGCCTGCCACATTCATCCTAACAATCCGCGTTACACAGTAAAAAATCAAATGTCCCTGCATTTTCTACAAAAAGCACGTTCAACACGGACATGCAGACACCCACTAATACAGCATTTAGTCAACAAACTACTTACTTTAGTGATATGAAAACATATACTGTAGTGTACTGTATAACATACCGCTTTTAAATCCGCTTTCATCGCAAAAATAGGTATATGCTGCCCTCTAGTGCTCATTATAAATATATGACACTGTTTCCCTTCATTTTAATTTACACATACATCTTGAAATTAAAAAATAAATTAAAATGTGTTTATTTATGATATTTGTACTATTAAATATAGAAATTAGGTGTGTATATTTCAATTATTCATGAATAATTGACAACTTCCAAATTCCCTTTTTGTTCTTAATTTAAACCTTCGCCATGGCAACACCATTTGAGATGTACTATAATCGTTCGCAATTTTAGCATCTTCAGTATGTAGTCATCATGTGCAGAAGTTTATTATTAGTTATTTGCAGAAGTTTATATTTAAAATTTATTTTTTAAAATCCCTGCAATGTGTAAAGATGCAGTTGTACAACTAAGCGCGATCTTAGGAGACGCTGCGCGTCTCAAATCTTCCAAACTGTAATGAAGCTTTTTAATATGGTCTTGTGATCGAATCTTGCCTAATCGCTTGAATGTTTTAATGAAAAAAGTTTAAAAACACTTAAAATCGAGGGGCTTTCACGCGGTCATGATCACTCGATTTCAGAGAAATGACGCGCGGCTCTTTGTTTAATCAGTTAGGAAACGAAGTTTGCACAGATGCCACACAGCGTCAACACATTAACATAGTCATACACATAAATATTCAAACAAAGGAATGAAAAGAACATGAAAAAATCACATGTAAATGAGTTCGTGATCATTCACAGACATCATGAAACTGTCAAACATGGCTCGAGATCTCTACTTGATGTGCTCTTGATGCGCTCTCTCTCTTTCATGTGTTTATATTGTAGAATCGCTGGAATGTCTTCAGCATCTTCAGTATGTTGTCATCATGTGCAGAAGTTTTTTATTGGTTATTTGCAGAAGTTTATATTTTAATTTTATTTCTTAAAATCACTGCATGTGTAAAGTTATTTGTATAACTGGCCGCGATCATTATTAGGTTGTGTGACAGAAAATGCTCACTGATCACTCGCTTTCAGAGAAATGACGCGCGGCTCTTTGTTTAATCCATTCGGAAATGAAGTTTGCACAGATGCCACACAGCGTCAACACATTAACACAGTCATGTGTTTCTTTGCTTGTATATTATACAATCGCTTGAAAGTTTTAATTAATGAAATGACATGTAAACGAAGACTGTCGTGAGTTGTAAAACGAAAGCGGTTGTTCTAAACTCGGGGCTCGTGTGCTTCTATGAGTGAACAGTTCTGTCCAACTATTGTCAAAAGATGGCGCTACAGAGCCCCTCCACCACGCCCATTTTTAAAGCTTTGCCCATGTCTACTAGATGACAATATTCCCGTGTGTGTCGAGTTTCATGCAATTTGAAACATGTTAAGAGCCTCAAAAACACCCAAGAATATTAATAAAGTTTGACGTCTTGCCATGGCAACAATATTTAAGATATCACAAAGACATTCACATGTCTACATCTGAAATGTTTGGACATTATAATGAAGAAGTTTGAAGCAAATCGGGTAAAAATAAGAGGGTGATCTCAAAGCATTTTGAAAGTGACACATTTCCTGCTGCCAATTGGTGGCGCTATATCTTTGACTCATAATAGTCACATCCATGTGCTCGGCCTCCTACAACGAACACACAGGTGAAGTTTCATAACAATCAATACATTTATGCAGACGTTATAACACACTTTCTGTTTCTCTTTTCTCGCCATAAATTCGTTGCCTCGCCACGGGCAAACCGTTTGAGATATCAAAAATTCACTGGACATTTGGCATCATCAATGTCTTGACTTCATGCTGACCGAGTTTGGTGGTGATCGGATTAAGCGCCTAGGAGGAGTATATCAAATTCCAGAGCATGCGTTTTTCAAACAACCCATAATAGCTCACTTCCTGTTGAGGCGGCGAACAATTTAGAGCACGAAAGTTGTCAGGCCCGATGAGGTGTATATGTTTACTGAGTTTCATACCAATACGTGCAAGCGTGTTTGATATATGGACCAAGTTTTTGGACCCCATTCAAGGGGGCGCTGTCGAGCCCCCCTGCCACGCCCGGGTCCCAGCCTCTGTGACGCCCTAATGGCCGCAGGTTCCAATGCGTGTGCAAAGTTTCAAGAGTTTTCGTGCATGTTAAGGGCCCCAAAAGTGCCAAAAACCTTCAATAAAAAATAATAATAAAATATAGCTGCGAACAGCGATGGGCGGGCCCAAGCCGGTGGCACCGCCACCTCAGTGTTTTAAGGACAACTGGGCACGGCGGGCAAAATGAATTTAAACGGTGTCTCCAGTTGGAGACTGACCAGTTAGTTGAGTCAGATTATTCAATATAATACTAACTAAAAGCGATCATATCATAGCAAAGTTATCATTAGCAGTTCAAAGTGTTATATATTCAGCTGAATTTATCTTATTATATTGTTCTTTGCCTTTATTTCTTTATACAAATTTGTGGATAAGAAAGGGCTAAGAGATTTCCTATCCTATAATGCAGAAAAAATGAGACAGCAATGAAAGGGTTAAACCTGCAAGACCCTGAGAGAGAGAGAGAGAGAGAGAGAGATATTCAGAAGAATTATTTTAAAGAAAACGAATATATTGATCTGAAATGTAGTATTTTCATTTTAAATTCATCCAGGTTCCATTGAATTTATCTTAAGGTATTTTACGTTATTTTTAACCATATTATTAAACTAATTATATAGAACCATATAGTCAGTGCACGACAACTGAACTGCCTTTGTTTTTATGAGATTTCCTATGCTATAATGCAGACAAAGGGACACGGGAATGAAAGGGTTAAACCTGCCAGACTAAAACACAGAGAACTGTCAGAGCTCCTGAACTGTCTGAATGTGTGTGCGTGCAATGTATGAGGAGAGCACAAATGTAATATAAATGATAACGATCCAAATACGATTTATTTGCAGAAGTTTATATTTTAATTTTATTTTTTAAAATCACTGCATGTGTAAAGTTATTTGTATAACTGGGTGCGATCGTAATTAGGAGACGCTGCGCGTCTCTTTGTGTGACAGAAAATCTTCCAAACTGTACAAGAAGCTTTTTAATATGTTCTTGTGATCGAATCTTGTCCAATCGCTTGAATGTTTTAAAGAATAAAGTTGAAAAACACTTAAAATCAAGTGGCTTTCACGCGGTCACGATCACTGCTTTCAGAGAAATGACGCGCGGCTCTTTGTTTTCATCCATTAGGAAACGAAGTTTGCACAGATGACACACAACTCTTTGCTTGTATATTATACAATCGCTTGAAAGTTTTAATGAATGAAATGACATGTAAACGAAGACTGTCATGAGTTGTAAAACGAAAGCGGTTGTTCTAAACTCGGGGCTCGTGTGCTTCTATAAGTGAACAGTTCTGTCCACTAGAGGGAGCCACGAGACCGTTTTTTAAAAATTCAGAGCTTGTTTATTCAAAATAGCCATATTCAAACCAAAATATCTGACTTCCTGTTGGTCGGAGGTAATGTCTATGAATTAGAAAGTTGTTTGGTTTAATGAGCACAATATGTGTGCCGAGTTTGTTGACTGTAGGTTAAACTAACCCCCCAACTATTGTCAAAAGATGGCGCAAATAGAGCCCCTTCACCACACCCGTTTTTGAGGCTTTGCCCATGTCTACTGGTCGACAATATTGACATGTGTGTCGAGTTTCATGCAATTTGAAGCATGATAAGAGTCTCAAAAGCATCCAAAACAAACATTTTGATCTGAAACTTTTATCTGTTGCTATGACAACAGTGTTTAAAATATAATACATCTTTTAAGAGGTCTACATTCACCTTGTCTTCACATTAGTCTGGTAAAGTTTCAAGCAAATGGGGTAAAAATAAGGTGATCTCAAGGAATTTTGAAAGTGACACTTTTCCTGCTGCCAGTTGGTGGCGCTATATCTTTTACACACAATAGTCACATCCATGTGCTCGGCCTCCTAAAAGGAACACACAGCTGAAGTTTCATAAAAATCAAAGGATGTATGCAGACGTTATAACTGTCACATGTTCAGTTCTGTCATGTTTAGTTTAGTCTTGTCGTGTTTAGGTTAGTTTTGTTAACCTGTTAGCTGTCAACCCGTTTTTGAAAAATCCCAAGAAATGACATACCCAAACTAAAACATATGCAGTTCATGAACCCTTTGCACTAAAAGCATAAGTATGGTCTCATTTCAAAGCAGACACTTTGCAGTTTATTGTAAAGTCATAATTAATTATTGTCATAATGAAAAAAATAGTTATAAATAGCTTCAAAATTTTGTATAGTTATTAGAAATTTATTTTTATGGAAAATCTTTATGAAAATAAAATTGATGTCAGCCCCTCTGTTATCTGGAAATGCACTCCAGCTAAAGCCACATGTCTGACCATGTTATATTTCAAATCTGAAGATGATGCGTTTAAAACTCTGAGTTTTATTGAATGTTTTATAAGATCATGTCATGTGATTTTATGCTAACTAACTAACTAATGTTTATAGCCTTCTTCCAAGCACCCATTCAGTGTATTGTCCATTGTTTTGTGTTGCAAAACTGCCCCATTCAATTTCAATGCACCATTTGCACAATTCACAGCTCTCCGGCCTGGTTATGGCTCTAATTATTCATTTCTTTTGTCTCTATTATAATTACTGACGATGTTCTATTCAAGAAGACTTAATCCCATCATTTCTTTCATCAAACTTCTCACTTCACCTTCTCTGAAACTGTATCAAATGCCCTTCATGGAAAAAAAGAATCATTTCAGTGAGCTTTACTATTGAAAATTATTTGTTATAACAGATAGGTGGCAGCATGACAGGTGCATCTATTAGCATGTAGCTTAGCACACCATCAAAACATGACAATTTATGAGATTACAACCAAGTTTTTGCTCCAAATTTACTTTATATCACAAGTCGAGTGTTTTAAATAAACTTCTGTGATGTGATGTCGTTTTGGATCTAAAAATCGGACTGAAAATACATTATTTTATGGTATTTTGCACAATGAGAAAAGCTATCGCGATTAGCATTGCATTATGAATATAAAGTATTATGAAAATACCTGACATGGCATGAAGGACACATAGACCATACATCGTCACAATCGTGTATTTATTGTCTTCAAAAGTGTCTATATTATACGTTATCTACATGTTATAGCGATCTCTGGAAGACTGTGTTAGTTTCTGATCACATGGTGTGCCTGTTCTTCACGTGTGACATTTGTGGACTAAGTGTGCAACGCAGCGCCCTCCTGCTGCAAGTATGAATCAGAAACACAGTACATCAGAGTGTCCTGCGCTCGTAATGATGACAACGGCGCTTTTTGGGTAAAAAATGAATAAATATTACTCCTCTGTATAAAAATTTGACATAAACATATGATAATCCATCAATATTTCTCCAAATGTGCATGCTTTTGAGCTAAAAGCGCAGAGGGATGTTGTTTTGTCAAGAGTTTTGATGACGATCTCACAGGAGTTTTTTTCTCAATGGATGTGGCTGATGCTCATATTTCAAAGAAAAGGTATCGATTCCGTTTTTCACATTCATAACTCCTGACGCATATTAACAAATTACGTTCACTATACGATATTGAGAGTAAAGCAGCGATTAAAAATTGAATCTTGAGTTTTAGATCTTTTTAATGATGTATAGTTTGTCAAGGTAATTACATTGCATGTAACAGTAAATTTGAGTTAATTTAAACAAAGAAGCTGCGGTGCGTCGGCGGGGAGGTTGTCGACTAACAGGTTAATCAGTCATTGTCTGCACCTGTCTTCACGTAATTAGTTAATCCCTATCACCTGCCCTTCATTTAGTCATGTGTATTTTAGTTCCTGTTTGTCATTCATCCCCTGTCGGTTATTGTTTGTGCTACGCACCCTGTGTCATGCCTGTAACCCCTTTTGGAATAAACCTGCTTGTTATTCGTGAACCTTCGACTCCTGTCTTCCCCGAGCGTGACAGAATAACCGACCCCTCAACGCGAGGAAAATTTAAAGATGGACTCACCCGCTCTGGAGTACCTGATGAGCCCGGAGGCTCGACCGCTCCTGGGCTACTGGGCCTGGATGAGTCGGAGGGATGAACGCTCCGCCTCAGCATGGCAGCCCGGGGTGCGCTCAGAGATCGTCGCCGAAGTGGATGAGTTCGGGACCCCGGTGACAACACGAGTCAATGAGCCCATCTCAGAGCCAGGAGCAGCCCGCCGACTAATCGATCTGTGGACCGCGGATCCTTTCCCCACCCAAATGCCCACCCCTCAACCTTCATCTTCCCTTCTGGTCCCATCCGTTTCCCTGCCTGTTTTCCCGGTCTCGTCACTGTTTACGGCCAGTCCCCTGGATCCGTCGGTCCCACTGCTGTCGGCAAGCTCCTCAGCTCTGCCACCGCCGTCCACTCCATGCGGCTCCTCTCCAGCACCTCGGGCTGCCCGTTCACCAGCAAGGCTCGAGGCGGAGTCCCCGGCTTCCCTTCAGGCCTCCAGGCCCCCGTCACCTTCTGGACCCTTCAGCCTGTCACCTGCACCTCGTCACACAGCTCCCTCATCACCTCCTCGGCCCGTCAGCCCGGAAGCTCCGCTGGAGTCGTTCGACTCTCCAGGATCGGCCTACGGGGGTCGACACTCAGCTTCCGACACGGACTTCCGGGTTGGCGGCTTCACCACCACCTATCACCCCTACGCCGTCATCGAGCTCCTCCCTCCCTGCAACCTCCCCGTCATCCTCACTCACCACAGCGTCACTCCATTCTGCCAGACCAGCGTCGGCTCCTCGGTCCCGCGTGCCAGCGGCTCGGCGCCAAACTTCCGGGTCGGCGGCGGAGCCGAGGTCCGTCAGCCGAGAAGCTCCCCCGGTTCCTCCACCAACTACCATGATTCCGTCGCCATCGATCAGCCCCAGCTCGTCATCCACCCACTCTGTCTGGACTCCGCCCTGGCCCCTCCCTCTGTCAACGTCACCCTGGTGGCGGCCACCTTCCCCTCGCCCTCCTCCGAAGCCTCCGCCTTCTTCTCCTTTCTACGGCGCGAGGACGCGCCTTTCCGAAGGGGGGCGCTATGTCACATGTTCAGTTCTGTCATGTTTAGTTTAGTCTTGTCGTGTTTAGGTTAGTTTTGTTAATCAGTCATTGTCTGCACCTGTCTTCACGTAATTAGTTAATCCCTATCACCTGCCCTTCATTTAGTCATGTGTATTTTAGTTCCTGTTTGTCATTCATCCCCTGTCGGTTACTGTTTGTGCTACGCACCCTGTGTCATGCCTGTAACCCCTTTTGGAATAAACCTGCTTGTTATTCGTGAACCTTCGACTCCTGTCTTCCCCGAGCGTGACAATAACACACTTCCTGTTTCTGTTTTCTCGCCATAAATTCATTGCCTCGCCACGGGCAAACCGTTTGAGATATCAAAAATCCCCTGGCAATTTTGCGTCATCAATGTCTTGACTTCATGCTGACCGAGTTTGGTGGTGATCGGATTAAGCACCTAGGAGGAGTATATCAAATTCCAGAGCATGCGTTTTTCAAACAACCCATAATAGCTCACTTCCTGTTGAGGGGGCGTACAACTTAGAGCACGAAAGTTGTCAGTGCCGATGAGTTCTATATGTGTACCGAGTTTCATACTAATATGTGCAAGCGTGTTTGATATATGGACCAAGTTTTTGGACCCCATTCAAAGGGGCGCTGTCGAGCCCCCCTGCCACGCCCGGGTCCCAGCCTCTGTGATTTCCTAATGGCCGCTGGTTCCAATGTGTGTGCAAAGTTTCAAGAGTTTTCGAGCATGATAAGGGCCCCAAAAGTGCCCGAGTTTCATGCAATTTGAAAGATGCCAAGAGTCTCAAAACGATCCAAAAAAAATATTTTGATCTGACACTTTGATCTGTTGCTATGACAATAGTGTTTCGAATATATAAGATCTTTTAACAGGTCTACATTCGCCATGTCTTGACATTATTCTGGTGAAGTTTGAAGCAAATCGGGTAAAAATAAGAGGGTGATCTCAAAGCATTTTGAAAGTGACACATTTCCTGCTGCCAGCTGGTGGCGCTATATCTTTTAGACACAATAGTCATATCCATGTGCTCGGCCTCCTACAAGGAAAACACATCTGAAGTTTCATAAAAAACAATGAATGTATGCAGACGTTATAACACACTTCCTGTTTCTGTTTTCTCGCCATAAATTCGTTGCCTCGCCACAGGCAAACCATTTGAGATATCAAAAATCCCCTGGCAATTTTGCGTCATCAATGTCTTGACTTCATGCTGACCGAGTTTGGTGGTGATCGGATTAAGCGCCTAGGAGGAGTATATCAAATTCCAGAGCATGCGTTTTTCAAACAACCTATAATAGCTCACTTCCTGTTGATGCGGCGTACAACTTAGAGCACGAAAGTTGTCAGGCCCGATGAGATCTTCATGTGTACCGAGTGTCATACCAATACGTGCAAGCGTGTTTGATATATGGACCAAGATTTCGGACCCCATTCAAGGGGGCGCTGTCGAGCCCCCCTGCCGCGCCCGGGTCCCAGCCTCTGTCACGTCCTAATGGCCGCAGCTTCCAATGCGTGTGCAAAGTTTCAAGAGTTTTTGAGCATGTTAAGGGCCCCAAAAAGCCCTGAACGGTTGAAAAAAAAAAATAATAATAAATATAGCTGCAAGCAGCGATGGGCGGGCCCAAGCCGGTGGCACCGCCACCTCGGTGTTTTAAGGACAACTGGGCACGGCGGGCAAAATGAATTTAAACGATGTCTCCAGTTGGAGACTGACCAGTCAGTTGAGTCAGATTATTCAATATAATACTAACTAAAAGCGATCATATCATAGCAAAGTTATCATTAGCAGTTCAAAGTGTTATATATTCAACTGAATTTATCTTATTATATTGTTAAACTAATTATATAAAACTAAATAGTCAGTGAAATACAAAGGAACTGTTTCTTTGCCTTTATTTTTTTATACAAATTTATAGAAGAGAAGGGCTAAGAGATTTCCTATATTATAATACAGACAAAAGGAGACAGCAATGAAAGGGTTAAACCTGCAAGACCCTGAGAGAGAGAGAGAGAGAGAGAGAGAGAGAGAGATATTTAGAAGAAATATTTTGAAGAAAACAAGTATATTGATCTGAAATATAGTACATTCATTTTAAATTCATCCAGGCTCCATTGAATTTATCTTAAGGTATTTTATGTTATTTTTAACCATATTATTAAACTAATTATATAGAACCATATAGTCAGTGCACGACAACTGAACTGGTTCTATGCCTTCATTTTTTATGAGATTTCCTATCCTATAATGCAGACAAAAGGAGACAGCAATGAAAGGGTTAAACCTGGAAGACCGAGAGAGAGAGAGAGAGAGATATTCAGAAAAAATATTTTAAAGAAAACGAATATATTGATCTGAAATATAGTACATTCATTTTAAATTCATCCAGGTTCCATTGAATTTATCTTAAGGTATTTTACGTTATTTTTATCCATATTATTAAACTAATTATATAGAACCATATAGTCAGTGCACGACAACTGAACTGGTTCTATGCCTTCCTATCCTTCCTATCCTTCCCATTTCCTATCCTATAATGCAGACAAGGGAACACAGCAATGAAAGGGTTAAACTTGCCAGACTAAAACACAGAGAGACATTCGTGTTCTTGAACTGTCTAAATGTGTGTGCGTGCAATGTATGAGGAGAGCACAAATGTAATATAAATGATAACGATCCAAATACGATTTATTTGCAGAAGTTTATATTTTAGTTTTATTTTTTTAAATCCCTGCAGGTGATGTAGTTATTTGTATAACTGGGCGCGATCATTATTAGAAGACGCTGCGCGTTTCTTTGTGTGACAGAAAATCTTCCAAGCTATAATTGAAGCTCTTTAAAACATTCTTGTGATTAAATCTTGTGTAATCGCTGGAATGGAATGGAATGGCTGGAAAATATAGAAATAAGGTGTGTATATTTCAATTATTAATGAATAATTGACAACTTCCAAATTCACTTTTTTTTCTTAATTTAAACCTTCGCATTGGCAACACCATTTGAGATGTACTATAATCGTTCGCAATCTTAGCATCTTCAGTATGTTGTCATCATGTGCAGAAGTTTATTATTAGTTATTTGCAGAAGTTTATATTTTAATTTTATTTTTTAAAATCACTGCATGTGTAAAGTTATTTGTATAACTGGGTGCGATCGTTATTAGGAGACGCTGCGCGTCTCTTTGTGTGACAGAAAATCTTCCAAACTGTACAAGAAGCTTTTTAATATGTTCTTGTGATCGAATCTTGTCCAATCGCTTGAATGTTTTAAAGAATAAAGTTTAAAAACACTTAAAATCAAGTGGCTTTCACGCGGTCACGATCTCTCGTTTTCAGAGAAATGACGTCTTAGAAAATGTCATCCCACTTAACACGGGCAGATAACCTGTTGATTACTTTACTCAAATGTATGTTATCGCAATGCAACAGCCAAGACAGATGAAGTTACGTGGTTAACATCACAACATTGTGCAAGAGCAACAAGAGATACGAGTCACTTACGCGTCCGGCGCCGCTCTAATTTACCCGTGTAGAACGTTCCGTCGCATTAGTTCCGCTTTTGGCGCTCGCGTGTAAAATCATGCCTTTCGTGTTTGTTTGCTTGTATATTGTAGAATCGCTGGAATGTTTTAAATGGTTAAACATATATATATATATGACGAAGTGGCCTGAATTGTAAAACGAAAGCAAACTTTCTCTCCGTCTATGACATATTTCAGCAGTGTTTTTGATATGCCTGGATTGGCGCCGTTGTATGCGAACTGAGCTGAGCCGGACGATTACGTCACTGTTTTCAGCAGTGCTGCTATACCTAAATTACCTAGACTAATAACTACTGATATTTGTAACGGAATGAATCAATAATATATAGAATAAGCTGCACAATGACACCATTTTCTTATTAATGTAAAGCTGCTTTACCACAATTTGCATTGTAAAAAGCGCTATATAAATAAAGATGACTTGACTTGACATTAGAGTGGCTGTTTCTGTCAATACTCGCGATCAATAAATTAATTTTTTTCAGGTGTTTCTTTGCTTGTATATTATACAATCGCTTGAAAGTTTTAATGAATGAAATGACATGTAAACGAAGACTGTCGTGAGTTGTAAAACGAAAGCGGTTGTTCTAAACTCGGGGCTCGTGTACTTCTATGAGTGAACAGTTCTGTCCACTAGAGGGAGCCACGAGACCGTTTTTTAAAAATTCAGAGCTTGATTATTCAAAATAACCATATTCAAACCAAAATATCTGATTTCCTGTTGGTCGGAGCTAATGACTGTAAATTACAAAGTTGTTTGGCTAAATTAGAACAATATGTGTGCCGAGTTTGGTGACTGTAGGTTAAACTAACCCCCCAACTTTTGTCAAAAGATGGCGCTACAGAGCCCCTCCACCACACCCATTTTTGAGGCTTTGCCCATGTCTACTAGATTACAATATTCACGTGTGTGTCGAGTTTCATGCAATTTGAAGCATGTTAAGAGCCTCAAAAAAACCCAAGAATATTATTAAAGTTTGACATCTTGCCATGGCAACAATATTTAAGATATCACAAAGACATTCACATGTCTACATCTGAAATGTTTGGACATTATAATGAAGAAGTTTGAAGTAAATCGGGTAAAAATAAGAGGGTGATCTCAAAGCATTTTGAAAGTGACACATTTCCTGCTGCCAATTGGTGGCACTATATCTTTGACTCATAATAGTCACATCCATGTGCTCGGCCTCCTAAAACGAACACACAGGTGAAGTTTCATAAAAATCAATAAATGTATGCAGACGTTATAACACACTTCCTGTTTCTGTTTTCTCGCCATAAATTCGTTGCCTCGCCACGAGCAAACCGTGTGAGATATCACAAATCCCCTGGCAATTTTGCGTCGTCAATGTCTTGACTTCATGCTGACCGAGTTTGGTGGTGATCGGATTAAGCGCCTAGGAGGAGTATATCAAATTCCAGAGCATGCGCTTTTCAAACAACTCATAATAGCTCACTTCCTGTTGAGGCGGCGTACAACTTAGAGCACGAAAGTTGTCGGGCCCGATGAGATCTTCATGTGTACCGAGTTTCATACCAATATGTGCAAGCGTGTTTGATATATGGACCAAGATTTCGGACCCCATTCAAGGGGGCGCTGTCGAGCCCCCCTGCCACGCCCGGGTCCCAGCCTCTGTGACGTCCTAATGGCAGGGTTCGTACACATTTTTACCAATAAAATTCCATGACTTTTCCATGACTTTGAGGTAAATATTCATGACCTAATTTTTCATGAAATGTCTATGTATACATGTTAAATAAGAAGAAAAATCCATGTTTAACCACAGCATGTTTTTACTAAAATAAACGACAAGTTTAGAATACAGTTACATAAAATAGTGCATCAAACCCTGAGAACGCCTTAGAAATTGAGGATTGACATATCCATGGGAGACAATTAACAAATCAATGGGAACCAACAATGTTAAACTAAAAAATAAATAAAAGTGTCCAGCAACATTGTCCTTAACTTTAACTGCCATAAATTAATCTCGCTGGATAACAGTTTATAACATAGCATAGATGCTTTGCTTCGATACATCTGCCAAAGTCAGTTTCTTAAAATAAGGAGCCAGTTCAAAAGTACATAAATATGTACACTTGCGTTCGCCTCATGCAAAGCTGGCCCCTATCTTGCTGTCTGGGAACATAGTCTGAAAAAGCTGGCCTGTGCCTTCACAAGACTTGTAGGAATAGTGCGAATTAGCCACCTTTAGCGCCCACAGTACCTCTGCAGTTGGGGTTTCATTTCTGGACACGGCACTCAGAATGGTCCCTTGTTTTAGAGTGGATGAAAGGGAAGCACCGCAGCTGGGAGCGGGTGTCACGTCAGTCACACGAGTAAAAAAGCCGGTGATTGGGTTGGGAGCTGTCGAGCACGCAGCTGCTGCAGACTGGGGCTTTGCACCTTTAGCATGGCTAGACAGCGCTGCCTCTCCCATGTTCGAAATGTCGAATGTTTTACGGCACAATGTACATTTCGCACGTCCCGGGTCCTGATCTTTCTCAAGCCACCCCTTATACTTTCCATCAAGAAGCCATACATTGTTAATTCGGCATTTTCCTGGCATTGCGTGAGTTTACTACATAATACGAGCTGCAACAGCGTCTGCGAGTTGCCGTTACCCCACGAAGAGAACATCACGTGACGGATCGCGCGAACGTTAACTATTGTAATTTAACCAATATTATCAACTAAAACATATTCAAATACAGAGATTGTGAAACAAATTTCCATGACTTTTCCAAAACTTTGTGGATTAATTTATTTTTCCAAAACTTTTCCAGGCCTGGAAATTGCTGTTATAAAATTCCATGACTTTTCCATGTTTTTCATGACCGTACGAACCCTGTAATGGCCGCAGGTTCCAATGCGTGTGCAAAGTTTCAAGAGTTTTTGAGCATGTTAAGGGCCCCAAAAAGTCCCGAACGGTTGAAAAAAAATAAAAATAATAATAATAATAATAATAAATATAGCTGCTAGCAGCGATGTGCGGGCCCAAGCCGGTGGCACCGCCATCTCGGTGGTTTAAGGACAACTGGGCACGGCGGGCAAAATGAATTTAAACGGTGTCTCCAGTTGGAGACTGACCAGTTAGTTGAGTCAGATTATTCAATATAATACTAACTAAAAGCGATCATATCATAGCAAAGTTATCATTAGCAGTTCAAAGTGTTATATATTCAACTGAATTTATCTTATTATATTGTTAAACTAATTATATAAAACTAAATAGTCAGTGAAATACAAATGAACTGGTTCTTTGCCTTTATTTCTGTATACAAATTTATAGAAGAGAAGGGCTAAGAGATTTCCTATCCTTTAATGCAGACAAAAAGAGACAGCAATGAAAGGGTTAAACCTGCAAGACCCTCAGAGAGAGAGAGAGAGAGAGAGAGAGAGAGAGAGAGAGAGAGATATTCAGAAGATATATTTTAAAGAAAACAAGTATATTGATCTGAAATATAGTCCATTCATTTTAAATTCATCCAGGTTCCATTGATTTTATCTTAAGGTATTTTACGTTATTTTTAACCATATTATTAAACTGAAGCCATAGAACCAATTCAGTTGTCGTGCACTGACTATATGGTTCTATATAATTATTTTTTATGAGATTTCCGATTCTATAATTCAGAAAAAAAGAGACAACAATGAAAGGGTTAAAGCTGGAAGACCCTTAGAGAGAGAGAGAGAGAGAGAGAGAGAGAGAGAGAGAGAGAGAGATTCAGAAGAATTATTTTAAAGAAAACAAATATATTGTTCTGAAATGTAGTATTTTCATTTTAAATTCATCCAGGTTCCATTGAATTTATCTTCCATCTTTTGGTTATTATTAAATTTCTTTTTTATTTCTTGTGCTTAAACAGAACGTTATTGTGCTTATTTTTAAGTTAAACTACATAGATTAAAAAAAGTTTGAATTTCTTATTCAATGTTAGTGTTATTGTATATAGAAATAAACAGTGTATAATTCAGAGGAGAATATTGTTTAGTGTTATGAATTATCATTGAGTGTCATCTCAAAAATAGGTATATGCTGCCCTCTAGTGCTCATTTGATCATTTCAATAATTTTAAGAGTACTGTTTCCCCTCATTTTAATTTACACATACATCTTGAAACGAAAAAAAATATATAAAAATGTTTATTTATTATATTTGTACTAATAAATATAGAAATTTGGTGTGTATATTTCAATTATTCATGAATAATTGACAACTTCCAAATTCCCTTTTTGTTCTTAATTTAAACCTTCGCCATGGCAACACCATTTGAGATGTACTATAATCGTTCGCAATTTTAGCATCTTCAGTATGTAGTCATCATGTGCAGAAGTTTATTATTAGTTATTTGCATAAGTTTATATTTTAATTTAATTTTTTTAAAATCCCTGCATAAAGTTATTTGTATAACTGGGCGCGATCATTATTAGGAGACGCTGCGCGTCTCTTTGTGTGACAGAAAATCTTCCAAACTGTAATTGAAGATTTTTAATATGTTCTTGTGATCGAATCTTGTCTAATCGCTTGAATATTTTAATGAATAAGGTTTAAAAACATGAGCTTTCATGATTTCGTGATCACTCCCTTTCAGAGAAATGACGCGCGGCTCTTTGTTTAATCCGTTAGGAAATGAAGTTTGCACGGATGCCACACAGCGTCAACACATTAACACAGTCATACATATTCAAACAAGGAATGAAAAGAACATGAAAAAAAATCACATGTAAATGAGTTCGTGATCATTCAGACATCATGAAACTATCAAACACGGCTCGCGATCTCTACTTGAATGTCTTTCATGTGTTTATATTGTAGAATCGCTGGAATGTCTTCAGCATCTTCAGTATGTTGTCATCATGTGCATAAGTTTATTATTAGTTATTTGCAGAAGTTTATATTTTAATTTTATGTTTTAAAATCCCTGCATGTGTAAAGATGTATTTGTATAACTGGGTGCGATCATTATTAGGAGACTGCGCGTCTCTTTGTGTGACAGAAAATCTTCCAAATTGTAAAAGAAGCTTTTTAATATGTTTTTGTGATCGAATCTCGTCTAATCGCTTGAATGATTTAAAGAATAAGGTTTAAAAACACTTAAAATCAAGTGGCTTTCACGCGGTCACGATCACTGCTTATAGAGAAATGACGCGCGGCTCTTTGTTTAATCCATTAGGAAACGAAGTTTGCACAGATGCCACACAGCGTCAACACATTAACACAGTCATACACATAAAAATACAAACTTCAATTTCAAAGAATTGAAAGGAACATTAAAAAGATTCTGAAAGACGCGAGAAAGAACGAGCTTCGGCAGGCGTTCCTTCTCAGACGCGGCGCGTCTATAATTGTCACAGAACACCTTCTAAACTAAAATTAAGCTTTTTATTACATTCTTGTGATTAAATCTTGTGTAATCGCTGGAATATTTTAACTTATAAGTTTAAAAAACACAAATGAGTTCGTGCTCATTCACAGACATCACCAAACTGTGAAACAAGGGGCGTTGCTTCTATGATTGAACAGAAAGTACACAAAGCTGTCCACTAGAGGGAGCCACGAGACCGTGTTTGTTAAGAGCCTCAAAAACACCCAAGAATATTATTAAAGTTTGACGTCTTGCCATGGCAACAATATTTAAGATATCACAAAGATATTCATATGTCTACATCTGAAATGTTTTGACATTATAATGAAGAAGTTTGAAGCAAATCGGATAAAAATAAGAGGGTGATCTCAAAGCATTTTGAAAGTGACACATTTCCTGCTGCCAGCTGGTGGCGCTATATCTTTGACACACAATAGTCATATCCATGTGCTCGGCTTCCTACAACGAACACACATCTGAAGTTTCATAAAAATCAATGAATGTATGCAGACGTTATAACACACTTCCTGTTTCTCTTTTCTCGCCATAAATTCGTTGCCTCGCCACGGGCAAACCGTTTGAGATATCAAAAATCCCCTGGCAATTTTGCGTCATCAATGTCTTGACTTCATGCTGACCGAGTTTGGTGGTGATCGGATTAAGCGCCTAGGAGGAGTATATCAAATTCCAGAGCATGCGCTTTTCAAACAACCCATAATAGCTCACTTCCTGTTGAGGCGGCGAACAACTTAGAGCACGAAAGTTGTCAGTGCCGATGAGATCTTCATGTGTACCGAGTTTCATACCAATATGTGCAAGCGTGTTTGATATATGGACCAAGATTTCAGACCCCATTCAAGGGGGCGCTGTCGAGCCCCCCTGCCACGCCCGGGTCCCAGCCTCTGTGACGCCCTAATGGCCGCAGGTTCCAATGCGTGTGCAAAGTTTCAAGAGTTTTTGAGCATGTTAAGGGCCCCAAAAAGCCCCGAACGGTTGAAAAAAAATAAAAATAATAATAATAATAATAATAATAATAATAATAATAATCCTTAGAAAAACAATAGGGTCCTGCGCCCTTTCAGGGCTTGGGCCCTAAATATATGTTTATTGTACTGGTCAGATAAACACAGGTCGGGGAACAAACACTCAGGTGGAGAGATGACGCAGGGACTTCAATGGGCAACCCGGGAATGGCGTGCGGTGATCGACGTGCTCAGGAACCAGGAAACAATAAACAATCCAAACTGCGTGAAACACAACGAAGAGAATCCACACGAGGAGAAGATAGCAAACACAGGAACAGGACACGACACCGGGGAAGCCACAACGATCTGACAACAAGAGATGAAAATGACTGCACTTATAAAGGGAACGGGAATTGAGCACAGCTGGCGACACTAATCAACACAACGAGTAACCAAACCCACACACAGACACACACACACACAGACACACACACACACACAGACACACACACCCACACACACACACACACAGACACAGACACACAGACACACAGCAGAAATGAGACAGCTGATTCATGAACCGTGACAAAATGATTTTAGCAAATGGCTGCAACACAACAAAGAGTGAAAAATACTCTCCGTACCCACTGTGTGTAAATCAATAGTATATACAGGGGTGCACACAAGTGTTTCAGTCTGGTTCTCATGAGAGCACCTGGAGATTCGGTTTGGTGCTCACACTGCATATAGTTAATTAATTATAACAATTAATACAAATAATTTATGATTAATATAAAACAATTATCATATTATTGCACTTCATGTAGTTAATTAAAAAAAATAAATAAAAACTATGAAAATACTGTATTATAAAATAAAAAAATAGTATTAAATAAAAATACAATTATTATGTTTTACATATAAAAATACAAATCTAATATTTACTCTTCTTTTTTATGTGGATTTTCAACATTTTCAAACTTTTATTTTGGTGGGTTGGCAGGAAGTAAGCATATGCACTGCCGGTTATAGCGCTGTGGGTGAAGCGTGTCAGTAAATGTCACAGTTTTGAGCTCCTTCTGAAGATACAGAGGGTAGGCAAATATCTCACCCTGTACATATTAAGGGCTTTCAGAAGGAATCTGTGGCGACACACAGTCACCTCCATCCCCTCTTCATCTCATTTGGAAGCCGTCCTTGAAGTCTGTCCACTGCGAGTCCCCACATGTGCTTCTTCCCCGTGTCTGACACACATAACACAACACATCAAATAAAGGAATGGTGTCTCACCATGTATGGCATTTATTCTCTCAATTTGATTTTGGAGTAGTTGAAGTGGGGAGGAAATCAAGGTCGGACATTTATGGTTATTTTTGTAACAACTATTTTGTCAAGTTAAGATTAAAACTTCTCATCTTTCTCACTGCTTTCTGTAAGGTGTGGATAAATCTAGACACCACACTGTCTTCAGCCACAAAGAGCCCCTCAAAAAAGCCAGGATCATCAGAGCTGAGGAAGACAGAAAAATAGGAAATCCATCCATTAAATATATAAAGTAAATAAATAAGATCAATAAAAAGACTGGAACAAAGACCACCTTGTGTTTCGGTGAAAGCTTTATATAGTTTTCTGTTTCCATCAGCTGAAACAGCCAACATTTCCGGCGTGTAGGCTGATATGTCCAGACTGGAAGATATACAGAACGAAATAGTATTTGTTATGTTGTCTGCTTATGGAAAGAAATGTTATAATGTATAAAACAATTACACTTACTCTTCCTCCACACTTACTGTGACGCTCCAGCAGCTTTGCGAAGGCTTGTCTGGAGAATCCTGGAGCGATGACCTTGAGTTCCTGGAAGGAGCTCAAGAGGTCCAGAGTATATGGGATGAATTGCTGACAGAGACTGGCCAATATCCAGTCCAAAGGAGGTCCTTCGAATCAGGAGTCCACTGCCGCTGGCACATTTGACATTCATAAAGTGACTGATGCAAGACAAAACGCCCTTGGAACAAAAAATAATGAATACACATTTTTGTTTGCAGAGGACAAAACTAAAAAGATGTCTGTCTTTGTTTCGGTTAATGTCAATACCATGGGTTGCTACACCATAGGTTTGGACACTACTGCAATTGTAAGCACTACGCCACACAAAATCTCTCCCTATGTTATCAATTATTTTATATTTACATAATTATTTTGTATTCTGGCTATTATTTCTTTTTATATTGAATTATTTGAGCTGTTTTTATACTTGTGTTCATTTTTCAGTGATTGTGTCGTAATTGTTAAATGTGGGACGCGGCCCCTTTAAGAATGAAGTTCCGGTTGCTTTGCTTCAGTTCGCGGCAGCGCGGCTGGGGAAAGGCGAGTCCTGCCGGAGCTCTTACCAAAAAGTTAAAAAATGAGTTCGTTTATTGTAATTTAATAGGTGTTTTGAGTTAAAATACGTTTAAATCTTATTGGAACACGAATAGTTTGAGAGTATTCGTGTATGTGTAAGTTTTGTGGCTAATATGATCCCTTTTGACTGGCAGGTCAATGTCAGAAAGGCCACAGATTGATGCATTTTTTCATTCATTTTCCTTTTTATTCATGCAGGTATGTTTTATATTTATGTTTCTGTTAATATTGTCGTTTTGAATTCATGTAAAATGTTTTATATTGAGAAAAATGTGGAGTATTGTTGATTTAATCATATGCAGTTCATTTGAACATTGTAACATGAGTTCAGTTCGCGGGAAAGCTCAGTGTCCACAGAAAGAAAGGCCACAGATTGATGGTTTTTCATTCATTTTCCTTTTTATTCATGTAGAATAAAAAAAAGTGGTCTGAGGAAGCTGTTGACCGGTCTCTTTACTGAATCTACACGACACAGAGTCACACACAACCATCAATCTAAAGTAGAAATGTAAATAATGAATCGTTTTTACCATTGATGGTAATTAAAATCACTGGTTTGCCTGGAAACACAGTTCAAGAGTGCAGCTTCACAGTGCAAGCGGGCAAAAAGAAGAAAAGCACTAATTTAGATGATCTGTAACTGGCTGCAGACGCACAAACAGCAAAATTAGGGAGCAACATCCACCTTCCCCTTTAATGACGCTCGAGGTCGGAGGAATGGAGGAATCACACGTTCCCTGATGTGGAGCGGCTGTTTTGTGTGAGTCGATCCGTCACAGTCTCCACAGAAGCAGTCCTCAGGAAGACACTCTGCATCTAGAGAGAAAATAAACAAATATTCTGATATAAAACATTATTTCAGGTGAATAATTTAAGCCATTACGAATGTACTTAGATATTAGGTTTGATTTTATTTTATTTACAGGACTGCAGAGTGGCTCAGTGTTTAGCACCGTCACTAGATTTACTTTTCTCATTCCTATGGTGTTCATCAGGGTATCCGAGTTTTCCACCATCCCAAAAGAGATGCATCGTAGCTTATAAAGCAGATCATTCTCAGCAAACCAACCCGGGGTTAAAGTTTAATATTAATCAATACCAACCTAATATCAACAGGCTCGTGGCAAAGGCAACACAAGGGATGACCAACAGCCTCTCCTGCGATTAGGCATTTTAGGTGGTCTGGTCTCGCTTCTTCCCAGCGCTCGGAGGCTTTCTGCTGCCGGAAACACCATGATGATGCAGAGCTTCTTTGAGGACGCCAACATATTAGAGAGCCTCTCCATATTTTTCTGTAAAGAAAATATGAAATAAAGCTGTAAAGGACAATTTAGATGAGGACCAATTAAAAGTCAACTGAACAATATTCTGAATAAACACCATTTCATAATTGAGTATCAAACTGGACCAAATCTTTACTACATTGTAGTAACAAGGACAAGCGTGAGATCACTGAAGACGGCAAGAGCGCGTGAGTGTTTAATTAATACCCGTTTCTGCTCTATTGCGAAGTTATTATTTGCTGCTAGGAAGGATTCGTTCGATTCTTTGCTTAGTTGTATGTTTGCGCTTTGATTTGTATCTGTTTGTATTTGTATTCGCTGCCATTTAGTAGAACTGTAGCGGTTGTTGTTTTGGTATTGCTGGGCTGTGAACTTAAGTGCTGTACGTGCGCTTCCTGCAGTAGTTTCGATTTGGCCCATTCACGGCGAAACTCTTTTGCTGAGCTAATTGTTAGGGCGGGCTCAGCTGTTTCCACTCATACGTTAGTAAGTACGCTATTTATTTAGTGTGTACGCGCTGTCGCGGAAGCGTCAGCGGAAGCGTTCAGCCTCCTCGTGTGAAGACCGACTCGGGTAAAGACCTGCGACTCTACCTGCGCGACTCCACCGAGCAAGGACACCGACACGACACTTAAGTATCCCCCTCCCCCCCCCCTTTTGCTCCCATATACAACATGTGCTTTCAATATATTCCTGTTGTCACTCGCATACGCTCCACTATCACCCGCAGAAGGCAACGCAACACTACTAACCTGCGTCCTATTTACTCCTCTTCTAACCAACCTCTATCTGTTTCAGTAGGCCTATGGAATTGTCAGTCAGCTGTTAACAAAGCTGACTTCATTCCAGCCTTTGCCACTAACTCTTCTCTCAATATCTTAGGCTTGACTGAGACATGGATTCGTCCAGAGGACTCCTCAACCCCCGCTGCTCTTTCTAACAACTTCACTTTTACTCATACCCCTCGTCAGTCAGGAAGAGGAGGGGGCACAGGTTTCCTCATTTCTAACAATTGGAAATACTTAACTCACCCTGCTCTATACAACAACTGTTCATTTGAATCTCATGCCATTACAATTACATACCCTGTCAAAATTCATCTTGTACTCATCTATCGCCCCCCAGGTCAATTGGGTACCTTTGTTGAGGAATTGGACATGCTGCTGTCCTCATTCCCAGACGATGGTAGTCCACTTGTACTACTGGGCGATTTCAACATTCACCTTGATAAACCGTATGCTTCTGATTTCCTCTCTCTCCTAGCCTCATTTGATTTCAACCGACTCATCACCACAAGCACCCACAAATCTGGCAACCAATTGGACCTGATCTACACACGTAACTGTATCACTGACAACATTCTGGTAACACCTCTGCACGTCTCTGACCATTTCTTTATCACTTTCAATCTGCAACTTATTTGTGCACCACCAACCACTTCACATGTTTCCTTCAGAAGAAACCTGCGCTCTCTTTCCCCTTCCCATCTCTCTTCTGTTGTGTCATCCTCCCTTCCCTCCCACACACAATTCTCATCTTTGGATGTAAATACTGCAACACACACATTATGCTCCACTTTATCTTCCTCCCTAGACAGTATCTGTCCTCTGTCATCCAGACCATCGCAAGCAACTCCTTCCAACCCCTGGATATCCGATGTGCTTCGTGAAGACCGGACCAAACTCAGGGCAGCAGAAAGGAAATGGCGCAAATCACAAGACCCATCCGACCTAGGTTCGTACCAAGATCTGCTGTCATCCTTTTCTGATGGAGTCCTTGCAGCTAAGTCCTCATACTTCCACAACAAAATCAACGGCGCTACAAACCCACGCTCACTCTTCAAGACATTCAACACACTCCTCTGTCCCCCTCCACCACCTCCCACCACATCTTTAACTGCTGATCGATTTGCCAAGTTCTTCACCGACAAGACATCTGCCATCAGCAGCCAGTTCTCTACACCACCCACACAGGAACTCAGCCCCTCCTCATCCACTAATCTTTTCCCTTCCTTTTCCCCTCTCACGGAGGCAGAAGTATCAAAACTTCTCCTCTCCACTCATCCCACCACCTGCCCTCTAGACCCCATCCCCTCACACCTTCTACAAGCCATCTCTCCCACTCTTTTACCAGCACTTACACACATCATTAACTCGTCTCTCCACACAGGCACTTTCCCTACCGCATTCAAGCAGGCTCGAGTAACCCCACTGCTTAAAAAACCCACGCTAGACACATCACTCGTGGACAACTACAGACCTGTCTCTCTCCTACCGTTCATATCAAAAACACTTGAACGAGTTGTATTCAACCAGGTGTCATCCTTCCTCACACAGAACGACCATCTGGACGTCAACCAATCTGGTTTCAAGAGCGGCCATTCAACAGAGACTGCGCTACTGTCTGTCACGGAATCCCTGCGGATTGCTAAGGCTGGCTCCAAATCATCTGTTCTCATCCTACTGGATCTATCTGCTGCCTTCGACACCGTAAACCATCAAATTCTTCTGTCCACCCTCTCGTCACTGGGCATCTCAGGTACTGCGCTTCAGTGGTTTGAGTCCTATCTCACAGGTAGGTCTTTCAGAGTTGCCTGGGGAGGGGAGGTATCCAAACCTCATGAACTGATCACTGGGGTTCCTCAGGGTTCAGTTCTTGGTCCCCTCCTATTCTCCATTTATACTACGTCACTGGGTCCCATCATACAGGCACATGGTTTCTCCTACCACTGCTATGCTGATGACACACAACTCTACCTGTCCTTCCAACCAGATGATTCCACAGTAGCTGCACGGATCTCAAGATGTCTGGCGGACATCTCCACGTGGATGGAAGAACACCACCTGCAGCTCAACCTGGCAAAGACTGAGCTTTTAGTCTTCCCTGCCACTCCTACTCTTCAACATGACATCAACATACAGCTTGGTACAACCACCATTACCCCATCAAAGTCGGCCAGAAATCTTGGAGTTATCTTCGATGACCAACTGACCTTCAGTGACCACATCTCAAAGACGGCGCGGTCGTGCAGATTTGCACTTTGCAACATCAGGAAAATCCGTCCCTTCCTGACTGAGCACGCAACACAACTGCTTGTCCAGGCCCTGGTCATTTCAAGGCTTGATTACTGCAATGCTCTTCTGGCTGGTCTGCCGTCAAGTGCAATCAAACCTCTTCAAATGATCCAGAATGCTGCTGCACGTCTTGTCTGCAACGAGCCTAAGAGAGCCCACGTCACGCCCCTCTTCATCTCTTTGCACTGGCTACCCCTTGCTGCTCGCATCAAGTTCAAGGCGCTGATGCTTGCTTACAGATCCACCACAGGCTCTGCACCTTCCTACCTCCACACACTGCTACAACGCTACGTCCCCACCAGAAGCCTGCGATCGCTAAAGGAACGAAGACTTGTGGTACCATCACAGAGAGGCACAAAATCACTCTCCAGAACATTCTCCTTCACTGCTCCCTGCTGGTGGAATGATCTCCCTACTTTCATCAGGAACGCAGATTCCCTGGCAATATTCAAGAGACAGTTGAAAACTCACCTCTTCCGTGAACACTTAATCCCCTCATAAAAAAAAAAAAAAAAAAACCCTATCCTTCCCCCTTTTTCCCTTCCTACTCTAGCTTATGGTACTGAGCAATGTATGAAACTTGTATTGTGAGCACGTCCTGTGTTATTTGCCAATTCATGAAGAATCGCTTGTTTGTTTTCCTCACTTGTAAGTCGCTTTGGATAAAAGCGTCTGCTAAATGACTAAATGTAAATGTACATTGTGCTCTTAATCCATCTACTGCACTGTCAGTTTTGTCTGTTTTTGTTTTCTTTAGTTACTTTAAATGCATGTATGATTAAACCTAAATTCCTCTTGAGGATTTAGTGTTTCTGAGGGTTCAGTAAAGGGAACTGCAGACTGGATGACAGGAAACACTGAACTGGGGCGTATGTGAAGAACAGGAACAGGTTAGGCGATCACTGCATTCATGTTCTTTCTTTCTTTTGTTGGAAATCTTTTTCCTTGTCGAAGTAAAGACCAGGAGATCTTGGGATATCTTTTAAGCAGAGGTTGCTCTTTATTGAGAGAACGTTGCGTTGCGTTGCTGTAGTCATCCAAGTCTCTCTAAGCTAATGTACATTACAGTTTTAAATACAGGAAGAGATACATACAGTGTAGGTGGAGACAATGGGTGGAGACAAGATGTCTGTTCCCGTCATTTCCCCAGCCTTGATTTAATCAGCATAACAGTGTCATTCAAAGGGGAATGCTAATCAGATCAGTCTGAAGGGGGTGCTAATCAAATCACTCTGACAGGTATAGCCCATACCTTTAACATTATCATAGAGACAAAAGGGTTAGCTGTTCCTGAAACTCGTCATGCCAAATAAACAGGAAGATACCCACAGACCAAAGGTTAATGTCTGCCTGAATTACTCCCCTTAGACTGTAACACAAAATGTAAAATAAAACCACCATGTACATAACTTTTTATAAATTTGTAATCCCACAGTTCCCCCTTTGAGAGTTCTAATAACTCTCACAAAAATACAAATTTAGACACTCAAAAGTTTCATTCTTGTAACTTGTGATCGTTACAGGCACATTTACTTGCTCTGTGTTGATTGTCTGTAGTAACGACTGCATGTCGACACAGAAACCGACATGCAGCTAGGGTCCGTGTAGTTTTTGCGGGTAATAGTCTTTTCTGGTTGGAATGGTCCTTTCCTCGTGATGGGAGTGGGTCATTTGTTGAATTAACCAGTTTCCAAACCATGAAGAACTATCTTCAGTCATCTGGTGTAATTTTGCTGTGAGATCAAGAATGTCTTGTTGGATTTTGTTCAAGTTCTCTGTTGGATCCACTAACCCGGTACAGCACTCAGGTCCAATAATGGTGCATGCTCCCCCTTGCGTTGCAAGAATGTACACCATAACATGGGATTAATGCTCCAAGAGTTCTGGACCACCATGTTTGTGCACAAGTGAGTCCTAGAATGCAGCCATCTTCTTTGGTGGGTGTGGCATGCAAATGTTCTTTCCAGCAAACAAGGCATTTCTTGACATATTCAGCAGCTCACAGAATATGTTGTTTCTGGTGTCTACGCTTTGTGCAATGTCCATGATGATTACTAGTACGACAATCTTGATCATGCTGACGGATGACTGAAGTTCCCGTATGTGATTCTCTGCGTTGTGTATTTTTTTTCTTTTCGTGACAGTTGGCTCGGTAGTGGGTCTGGTTGTCTTTTAGAGGTTGTGGCTTCATACGCAGGTCAGGAGGTTGGTATGTGTGGGTCTTGGGACAGCCATCAAGTGGTATCTGTACAGAGTAAGAAAGAAAACAAAAGACAGCAGAGCAGTATTTGTTGTAAAAGACAACAAACATTAGGGGTTTATCCTCTGTTCAATCTGAGTCTGCTATTGTTGTTCCTTCGTTCCCTATTTCTTAATTCCTGCGACACCTAAAGAACAGTGAGGTAAGGATGGACTAGTGAGTGGGGGAAGGCCTATGAGGGAATCTTCACCACAGGATTGGCCCCCGAAGCTTATTGCATTCGGTTCTTTCCTGGGCTCCTCACTGGTCCGTGTGTCCTATCCTATCCCTGACACAACACTGCGGCTACTGTAATCAACATCACTTGATGTGGTCCGTGCCACTTAGGTTCTAACGGCTTGTTTTCGAATGACTTCATCATCACCCACTGACCTGGGATGATTGTTTGTCCACCTTCTGGTGGAGTCTGCCAACATGACTCAACTCTCTGAAGTTAATTGGCAAACTTTACTGTGCTATCTCCATCTTCCAATGAAACATCAGTCGTAGCAGACATCCTAACCCATAGAGGATGGATAAGTGAATGGAGTGCTGTAGTATGGCTTTTATGGCTGTGAGTGTACTTAAACAGTGTTTCCCCAAATGGTGGAAGTGACAGTCTTTTGTTCAGAATGAGTCTTTCAGCATTCTTGTAAATTACTGGGGAAATTAAGCACTCACAGCCCAAATGGTTAACATCTCAATAAGCTACCCCACGTGTTTAATGACGAGGGGAGGGGCTGCTTCAGAGTTGCCAAAAGACTGTGTAGGAGCTGAGTGACATTGTTAATTTCTCTTAAGTTCTTTTTATTTTTCCTACAGTCTTTCAACCAATGTCCAGGCTTACCACAATAATGACAAATGCCCTCTCTCTTAGGACATTTCCATTTCTGTTGATTCTCAGTGTTGGCCTTAAAGGATGCTGCTGCAATCTTTACTCTTGCCTTGACATCAGCATCTCTTTCCCATGTATCTAACCGTTCTAGGTTACTTCTGACGGTTTTGTTAGACCAAGTTAGATCTAGGAATGGCAATGCTTTTCTGTACTCGGCTAAAAGGCCATCTGACCAGATGCGGACTAAGGGTCCCTTGTCATCGAGCACACATTCAGAATCCTCGACTATTCCACTGTAAGTTACAGCTAACTGACAAAACCTTTCAGTGTATTCACTCACAGATTCTTCTTTCCTTTGCACACAGTTAGTGACTCTGGACCAGTCTATTTTGGGCCCCAAGATATTCTTTAGAATTTTTACAACACCTTCTCTCAAATCGCCCTTACTGACATGTTGTAGTTCAGAAGTGACCGCAGATTCAAAACTGTTGAATTCAGATTCAGTTAGAATTTGTGACATCAGCTGTGTGACTTCTGTTAACGACATGTCATAGAGACGCATTTTACTGATCAATGCCCTTCTAAATTCAGAAAAATTTCTGTGTGCTGAGGGTAAACTCTGGGATAGTCTCTCTATATCTTTAGGTCCTAGCACTTTGGCAACATTTTGTACTTGGACAACAGAAGAGTTTGGAGGAACACTTTCAATTCCCTGAGATCTTCTCCTAGCACCACATACCTTCACTGAGTCTACAGGCACATCAGTTACTGATTGGATGGCTGTTTCTGTTTCAAAAAAAGCTTTTAAGTCAGGATAATTGTTATCCGGCTGACTAACTTCATCCACATCAATTTTTGCTGCAACTTTGTTGCGGTTCAACTTCTTAGTCAAAGAGGCTACTCTAGCACGGAGCTCTTTGCTCTGTTCCTCTAGCTCTGAGATACGCTGAGACTGTTGTCTAGCTAGTGCTAAACCAAATTCTCTATGGCAGCAGATAATACCTTTCACATTGTTCTTACGAATACATGCTCCTAAAACCTTTTTACACTCATCTACAGACCAAGTCTTGTCTGGATGGATCTCATATTTCTGAGTTAGTTCTTGCCTAACTTTCTCAGTGACTATTAGGTCCATTTGCACTCCTAACTTTGATTTGAATTCACTGTCTGACCACAAAGGAGTCGCGAGACCACCTTTTTCAGTTGTGGGGGTCAGTCTAGCATTCTTTCTAAACATTTTTGTGAGTTTCATTTGTTACCACACAGTCAAAACACTAAACTTCTCTGAACAACAGAGGGTATACTTGTAAACACAGATCAACTATTGTTAACCTTGGCAAAACGGAGGACAACACAAAATTTTAGCACATGGTGCTAAACTTCCCTGCCTGAAAAAAAAAAAACAGAGGCTAACTTATATTAGCATGTGATGCTAATCTTCCCTGCTTGAAAAACAGAGGCTAACTCCTTCCCTAAAAGAATATTTTAGAGGATAACTTCTTCCCTAAAAGAATACTTTAGAGGATAACTTCTTCCCTAAAAGAATATTTTAGAGGATAACTTCTTCCCTAAAAGAATACTTTAGAGGATAACTTCTTCCCTAAAAGAATATTTTAGAGGATAACTTCTTCCCTAAAAGAATATTTTAGGGGATAACTTAGTTAACCAAACCCTACAGCTGTCTGTTAACTCTTCTCTGACGGCGCAGAGGATCACACAAATTTGTACTGGTCTTAAAGGTTCTTTTGGATAGAGTGGAACTCACCAACCCTTGGTTGTACCGCAGAATTCAGTCTGGCTTGAAGTTTCACAGGATTCAAGTGAGGAACTCTATCCGGGTCACGGCACCAAAACTGTTGGAAATCTTTTTCCTTGTCGAAGTAAAGACCAGGAGATCTTGGGATATCTTTTAAGCAGAGGTTGCTCTTTATTGAGAGAACGTTGCGTTGCGTTGCTGTAGTCATCCAAGTCTCTCTAAGCTAATGTACATTACAGTTTTAAATACAGGAAGAGATACATACAGTGTAGGTGGAGACAATGGGTGGAGACAAGATGTCTGTTCCCGTCATTTCCCCAGCCTTGATTTAATCAGCATAACAGTGTCATTCAAAGGGGAATGCTAATCAGATCAGTCTGAAGGGGGTGCTAATCAAATCACTCTGACAGGTATAGCCCATACCTTTAACATTATCATAGAGACAAAAGGGTTAGCTGTTCCTGAAACTCGTCATGCCAAATAAACAGGAAGATACCCACAGACCAAAGGTTAATGTCTGCCTGAATTACTCCCCTTAGACTGTAACACAAAATGTAAAATAAAACCACCATGTACATAACTTTTTATAAATTTGTAATCCCACACTTTCAAACCTGCTGTACATCCTGAACAATTTATGAAATCAGACATATTTCTGTGAAGTACTGGGTAACATCTACTGTAGTGCCACAAAACCGTTTATGAACTTTTTAATGTCTTTTTGGATATTGGCATATTTTAAATTCTCAATCAATTATTGTTCTAATTTGAGTTGGTCCATTTACCATTTCCATTCTTCCTAAAATATATTCCCTCATTTACATGTGCCACAGAGATGATAGGATGTTAATTGCTTAATTGCATCATGAAATATACCTGTATTAAATCTTCCACATTCATTACGCAGACCTGGTTGGTAAGATTTAGGCCCAAAAATACAGACGTACAGTTTATAATTCATAATAATCACGTGAAAAAGCTTCACGAGCAGTGCGTACTGGTGAACTGACACGGACTGCACAGATATAGACCGAAAAATGCACATATATACGACTTATAATTACAATTAACTGTACGCACTAAAATTCATTATGATAATTGGCCTCACCTGTTGCAATGATTCAGCGTGACTGACAATTCCAACAAAATGGCAGTTGCCATACCCCCCTTTCTTAGCCAATAGCAGTCCTTGTCAAGTACCATGACAAATAAATTTTTTTAAAAATTTTTAATTAATCATTTAATTTAATTTAATTTTAATTTTTTTCTTTTAAATTTTCATTAATTTTTTTCTAATTTTTTTTTTGTACATTTTTTTTTCCATAACATTTTTTCCTTATTTGTTAATCTAAAAAACAGGTCGGGCGCTAAACAAAATGGTGGCGCCCTTAGACGGCGGCCATTAAAAGTCAACTTTCGCTCATAACTCGGCAACAGAAAGACCCAGAACGCTCAAATACTCCCCACCTGACCACCACCTGAATACATCCGTCGCATTGTGAATGTTATTTTCTGCTATGATTTCCCCATTCATAGCGGTTTCTAACACATGCAGTTGAAATTTTTCTCCACCAGGAGGTGTCTTGAGGCTGTTAGTTATTTTCTACAACAACAAATAAGGCCTCAAAATGGCAAAGTATAGATGGAGCTCAAGAATGTATGTATGTCCTAGACAGCTGAAATCTGATTTTAATGTAAAGGTCAAAGGTCAGAGAACAGTCGGCTCGAACGTTTAAAAGGATCCAAGTGATGTATGTATGTCCTAGAGAGCTGACATTTGGTATGCATACTAATTAGAGGATGGGGAGACGATTGCACATGGTTTGGGAGCTGTAGCGCCACCAGGTGTCGAGATATGGTATTGTCACCCCCCTTACTTTTGTCAAAAAGGCTGTTTATACGCTACTTGTTTTGCATCAACACAGACAAAAACACAATAAACACTTTTTATTAAGGAATTTATGATATTCCATCCACTTTTTATTAAATAGGTTTTATTTGAAGGTGATTAAGCAATGTGTTTTGCATCAAAAAAGACAAAAGACTTTAGGAATTTTAAGAGTTTTTTATTTATGAGGGACAGAACACGTCAACACAAGAAAACAAAATATATAAAATCAAGAAAAAAAAAATGTTTGTTTGCGCAACCTCCTCTTTGCCCTGTCCAATATCTTGGCGGCCGGCGACTTCTGCTTGGACAGGGGCCTCTTGAGTGGAGATTGGCCCTTCCGCCGCCGCTTCGCTGGGCCGGGTCCATGCTGCAAAGAACGAAAAAGGCAAAAAGAGTCAACGTACGCGCTCTGCAGGTCACACAAACGGTTAAACGGAGCCACGAGAAAGACAGACTCACCGTAGGGCTGGCGGCGGGCTCGGCCGGCCGCTTGCGGGCCTTTCCGGCCTTCTGCGGCCCGGAGGCCTTCGGGGGCTCCGGCGGGGCTTCGGCACCCTCCACGGCCGACTCGAACAGCTTGGCGTCCAGATTCAAGGCGTAGAACCTGTCAGCCGTGGAGGTGTCGTGGCACATGAACTGTGCCACCTTGTGCCGGTCCCCGGGGCTGTGGGCGTTTTTGGCCTGTCGAGGAGAGAGGAAAGCACAGTCAGAAACAAACACGCACGCCAGGAAAAAGGCGGAAAAAAGACGGGCTGGAGCCCTTACGTGAGTGGCGATGGAGGTGCGGATGTCGGTGAAGGTGGGAGTTCCCGGCAGGCCCATCTCAGCCCATGCCTCCTGGAAGTACTGATTCAAGTTCTTGCAGGAGCTGGGCTTGGAGGTGCAAAAGAAATATTTGGATGTTTCACCTCCAACCAAGATGGACCTCAAGGCCAGGAACTCCCTCATCCATCCGTACTCCTCCTCGCTCAGTGCCAGCTGGGCCGCCCCGAAGGCCTGGTTGGTCTTATGAGGATAGATCTGCGGGGAGGGAGACGAGCGAACGGCGTAAGAGAGCACACGGGTGAGAGATAAACACAGAGAGAGAGAGAGAAATAAAACCACTCACGTTGATGACGTAGCACCCGTCCTCGGCAGTTTCCTGCGCCGCCTCCACCTCCTGGACCGTCATGTTCTGAAACACCCCACCGCGATGTCCGTAGATGCAGACCAGGTAAGCGGTGAGGTGTCCGTACAGCGACCACTGGGCCGTCCTCTCGGCCGTCGCTCTCAGGCGGTCTGCGATAAAAGAAATAGGAAGAAGGGAGAGTCAAGGGGCGCGCGGGACGCCGAGGAGAGGAGACGGGAGGAGAAAACTCACCCAGGAGCTCGGGGATGGCGGCCTTGGCGGAGGCGACGCACTGGTGGAGGGTGGCCTTCGCGATGAGGCGGCCCTGCTTTGCCTGCTTGACCCTCACCTCATGGACCACCACCCTCCGCCTCACCGACCGGATCATGTTTCTTATCTCCCTGTTCAAGCCCACCATCACCGTCCGGGAGAGGCGGCAGCTGGGCGGCGGGGTCTCGGCCACGTAGGCGAGGAACTGAGCCACATTCTTCAGATAGTGATGGATCGTTGGCTCTGCGATCCTGGCCTGGATCAGGTTGCCGTGCCAGGATCGCATCCTCGCCGTGTGGTTGAGGAAGACCAGACTGGCCAGGTCGGTCTTCCCTGCCGCCATGTAGGCCAGGAAGTTACGGATGCGGAACACCTTGGAGGCCACGTTGTTGACCAGCCTCGGGCCAGGGTCCGCACCCTCCTGGTGGCCTCGGTACTCCTCGAGGAGCGTGTCTGCGAAAAGAAAGCACACGAGAACAACGGGGTGAGAACAACGGAGGAGAGAGAGAGAGAGAAAGTGACAGAGCGTCAGGAGCGACGGCGGTACTCACTCAGAGCCGGAACGTGGTCGGGGAAAGGGTACTCCTCCCGCCCCAGGGAGGACGGGGTGGCGGGCGCCGCCGGCCGGGAAGTGGACGGTTCCTCGTACTGGGGGCCCTGGCCGACCGCTTCCTCCAGGGGCAAGGCGAGGGGCTGGTCGTCCTCGGACGCTTCGCCCTCGACCGCGCCCTTGGCGGGGGAGCGAAGGGCGGACAGGAGTCGGCCGGTGACTCGGGCGACCTGGGCGGAGGGGGCGGCCCGCTTCCTTCGCTGGAGAAGGAAAAACATTTAAAAAGCTTTACATTTAAATAATCAAATGTTTGTCCTCTAGTGTGTATAGCATTAAGGTTTGTTTTTGAACCTGTCGGGGACTGTGACGTAATACACACACAGCCTTAATGATTGTGTAATCATTTATATATGTACTTATTCAATGGCAAAATACAATAGTTAAAAACAGAACAAAAAAATCTGAACAATAATGATGATGCTTTAACATACTAATACTAATAACAAATAACTTCAAAAAAAAATCAAACAACCATAACTATATGCAACATTATTCAAAAAACGGTTCAATTATTCTTCTTTTTTAAAGGAGACGACTCTGTTGTTTATGTTTCATTGGCAGCTCCTTTATTATTTCATCTATAGTCTCAGTGTACATCTGCGGTGGGACCTTGTAAACTTTGTCACTGCTGCTTAAAATGTGTCAGGTGTCGTCGATCTCCGTAACGCCCACAACCTCGACTTCCTCCTCCACAGGCTCAACTTCCTCAATCTGGATTTTCAAAACAAGGAAATAAATAAATATTAACATATTACTTGTGTGAGCGTGTGTGTGAGTGTGGGGGTGGGGGTGAGTGTGTGTGTGTGAGTGTGTGTGTGTGTGTGTGTGAGTGTGTGAGTGTGTGTGTGTGTGAGTGTGTGTGTGTGTGTGTGAGTGTTTCTCCAATTCTGAAAACAACATTCATTGGATGTTCAGGTAGATGATCATAAGCACTTTGATGGATGTGTAGCTGGAAGATTGAAGTTTGCCGTTTCCACAAGGCAACACAGACCCACAAAGGTGGCTCAGTTTGACGAAGTCTCCTTCATGGATCTCGTACAGCATCTGGTCCCTCCACAGGGAAACCTCGAGGAGGGTTTCCCCGCACCTCATCTGGAGGTCTAGGATCGGGACGTCCAGTCGGGTCATTCTTAGTTTTTGCAACTGCAAAATTAAAGTGGTTCCAGTACAATAACAAGTAGAGTATCCCAAGATTTTCCTTACAGTTTGCCATTACTGCTTGTAATATATTGCAAATTTTACACCTAGTTTAAGTTCATTCAAAAACAACAAAATATCTAATGCATAATGTGCTTTTCAATTTCTCATTTATTTTCACACATTATACTTTAAGACAGACAGACTCACTCACTTTTTCTATCTTGCCTGTGAGACTAAGGTAGTCACTCCTCACAAAGAGTGGCAGAAGCTGATGGAGGGCAGAGGGCATCAAGGGCAGCTCTTTCTGCCTCTTCTGTCACACCTGAAGGAGCAGTCCTAAACTTCATGGATGTTCACCCAAGAAGCAGATAATCCTGCCCGTGTTTGTCGGACGAGGTGTAATTTATGACAATGTTAAGATTCACCCTCCTCAAATTCGGGAGTAGGCCATTCTTCTCCCATCAGTGAGGGCACAGACTGTGAATCTGTTGAAATGACCCATTTCAATTGTTGAGCCTTTGCTCACAAATGAGGCGGCTTTTTCATTTGTGCAAGTCTGGACACACTTGAAGGTCAATTGTAGTGGTGTGGAGTTTGGGTGGGCCATTCTGAGAGTAAAAAAAACATCTTAGTAACAAAACAACTATTATTATTATGACTTGCTTTATCTAAGTGCAAATACTGAGAAATGATCAATAAAAAAAAATATACTTACGATGTGGAATTTGTTGTTTTTTTAGCTGCTGTTGACAGCAAAGAAAATACAAAACATTACTGAATATTACTCAAATATTGCATCTATCTTAAATTTAAAATGTATTGATTCTCATTAATGATATAATGAATTGTCATTCTTGAAATTATTTGAATATTATTTCATATAATTTGATATGATGGACATTTCCTCTTTTCCCTAAATGTTTTATTGTCATTGTAAAAGTTACTGATTCATCAAAAGGCCTTTAATATACTTCTCTCAGCTTGTGTGAGGGAGGGCGAGGACACGCGCTTGCAGTTCCTTTGAGATCAGCTGCCTATAGCGCAAATGACCTCGCGCATATATAACTGAATTAATGGACAATAACGGTATTAAGGCAAAGCCATTGTTTGTGCAGTAATTTACAGTACAGTAAAGCACCATTAGTTGCATCTGTTAGTTGTGTTAGTTTCACTCTAAAAGCTCATATTCAAATGTAAGAATGTATATGTGCTTTAGAGAGTCCTAAACCCACGATTCTTGGATTCAAAACGTTCCTCTGTGAATTTCATAGCTAGATATTGGTGTTATATCATCATCATATGCATCATGCAAATTAGGCTATAAAGAGACCCGAATAAGTTGAGTTTACTTCAAATTTAAGTAATGTTTACTTGATAAACTTGAGTGAAATGTACTTAAAGATATTAGCCGTTCTAATAATTATTTTAAGTTGAATAGACTAAATACTTCAAGTAATACCTCTGTTCATTTACTCCACTTGCCTTTTTAATTGCATTAAATTATATACAAAAGCAATCAAACAAAAGATTTCTTCAAGTTTAAAACAAGTTTGCCCTGAAGTTTAAAAGGTTTCCACCTTTTTTCCTCTCTAATAGAGTGCATCTATTATATCAAACAAGTGTAAATCAGCTTAATAAGTTTGTTTTGAGCCTGATAACATGACACATTGTTTTAACGTTGCACTTAAGCACATGAACATACGAAATCCCTTTCAAGACGATGCAGACTCGAGAAGGGTTTAGCTGTGGACTTTCTGCATCAACGCAGAGGATTCCTACTGGAATACGTTGGCACGAGTCCTCGTCAGTGATATCCTATCAATGAAAGAAACAAGATCATGCCAGTTAAATAATTCTGTGTTGACAACTGAAACTACATCCAACTATAAAATCAATCACCATGCCATGTCATTACACAGACACGCAAAAAGACAATCAATACCAGTCAAAGTAAGTCGTGCACCAAACAGGACAAATGTTCTCCTTCAATGTCAGGCCACATTTATGGCAGTTTTGCAACCAATACTGGCAATGTATGAATTAAATTAACACCGTCCTTCAAAATCAAAATACATTGGGTTCACCCAAAAATGAACATTTAACGTTCTTAATTTGTGTTCTAAAGATGAATGAAAGTCAAATGGGTTTAGAAATATTTTCATTCTTTGGTGAACTAACACTTTCAACTGGGTAAGAAAAAATATGATAATAATTTAACCCCATTTTACTTATTTTGTAAATAAATATTTTCAATCTGTCCCAACATTAACCAGTAATACAAATGAAAATAAAATCTTCATTAATGGAATAGAACTTACTTTGTACCTGCAAAATTGACAAAAAAAAACTGAATAACTTCCGGAGCATTTCTTAAAGAAGGTGGAAGGATCGTCTCCCAAAACGACTGGCAGTCCACGAAGGCAAAGGGACCGAACATCTGTGGGCTCAGTGGTCTGGAAGATATGGCAGATATTGAACAACAGTTTGGTTGGAATACACACATGCATTTAATTAATATTGTTTTACAGTTTGGGAAGTAAAGAACAGGACAAAAGGAAATGACAAACAAGGGAGACAACGGAGAAGTAAGAGAGAAACAAGAAAAAGAAAGAAGAAAAAGAGTGGACAGACAAGAAAAGAATACAGAGGGATGACAAAAAAACAGGAGGAATAAGGTGAGTAAGGAGGACCGATGTAGACAAATAAACCCACCTTTGTCTGACGTAAAAGCTCAGCCAAAAGCTGACCGGCAAGACCTTTCTTCTTTCTGAAGATGTCCATTAGATTTGGAGAGTAATGGTCAAGAGCATCAAAGAAGCTCTCTGAGATTTTTCCCCACTACTACTTGAACTAGTAATAAACCTAAAATATAAAATGTCAAACCATATTAAGCCATGGTCAGTGCCACATGATTTGTGTCACAGTGCTGACCACTCCAAATGGCTATAAATACCCATTGCATATATACCTATTTGTGTAGTCCAGTGGTTTTCAGCCCAGCACATGTTGTACGTCTCCCTCATCAGACACTCCCAATTCAGTTCATGCAGTCTAAAGTAACGGGGTGATGAGTTGAATCAGGTGTGATAAATGAGGAGCTGGAGTGCCTCCAGGACAGGCTTGAAAACCACTGGTGTAGTCAATACTCAGTTAAAAATAAAAATATTGCATACTGTACCTGACTCTCTGTAGAGAGAGCTGGCCATTGAAGAATCATCTGGCTGATGTGAGGCTTCTCATTAACAACTTCTTCTCTGTGAAGAGCATAACTGCCATGTTTCAGTCTGTAATGTTTAAATAACTGCTCTTTTTTCACAGTTAAAAGATCAATACTTACACTTCCAGTGCCTTCCTGCCACCTGAAACACAATAAACAAAAACTATTGTTAGAGAGCGTTCACCTGTGTTTGCATTTAAACATTAATTCAACTATATTTAATACAATGGCTTTTTTTTTAAGTTTTAAAGTTTGTTTATATTCACTCAGCAGATTTATTACATTTGTCGTGCTGTCGAACGTTCTGCTCCACTGGAAGCACAACATGAAGGGCTTAAGCGGGACCGTGTCTGCTGCAACAGTGACAAAACCAACTAAATGACATCTGAACATAACATGGTCTGTTTAAAGTAAGTTTTCTACGCTCGCAAACAATCCCTCGATGAAACAGTGAGAACAACGCACAGACGGAAAGGGCCGCGGAGCTCAGCTCACGGGAGTTCAGGCTTGGCGCCATGAATTATGCGTGACGAACTCTCGCGGGTAAAACGGGACCATGCCCACGCCAACCACGTAAAAAAGCCTGGTCGGTGAAAACACCACGACCTGTTTAACGATGTTTTAGTGCTCGCAAATAGCTCTTAAAAAATAAAATGTAACAATAAACAGACTACAAAGGGCCGCGAGATACCGTCATTCAAGCGGTATCGTGTTCACTGCGCGAGAGTTAGTAATCTTCCAAGTTGGCCAGCGAAATTCCTTAAATTGTGTTTTTCATTACTCACAATCACCCCTTTGATAAAAAGACAGGGAAAAAAACAGATGAACAGCTGATGTCATTACTATGCCTGTCGTGTCAGGTGTTCAAGCAGGACCCGATCGAACACGAGTAAAAATGCGACACATACTTAAAACAGTGTCTTTTAATACTCACAAACAGCCTAAGGCTTTGTAGACACAGAGAAATTTGGCGTAGCCTCTATCATGTGTGTGGATGATGTTGAAGAGCTTTAGAAAATTTTAAACTTGCCTCATACACGGTTTTGTAGAAACATTTTTTTTTTAATTTTCACCCCATTAAGTGAAAAATTCTTTCATTTCATAATTGATAACATCAATTATCATCTTCTATACTTTTTAATTTTTGTAACTCAAATGTGTTTGGAGTCATTGTTTTAAAATTGACATCAACCTGTATTAGTTCCATTCACTATAAAACGTATTTTTTATCTCTTGTTCTTTCTCAGTTTCACAAGCTCATTCTCAGACAGAGTGGAAGTCTCTTTTCTTGTTTCTTTCCTTTCTTTAGTTTACAATATTTGCAAATATGGCCAAGTTGTGTCCATTTAAAAAGCTTCTCGTAGAAGTCACAAGCAATATGCCCTTTCTTACCACACTGGTAACATTTTATGTCATCTTGTGGCTGGGTTTCAGCTTTAACCACAGCAGCCGACACTTTGTATATATTTTGATCATTGTAGTAATTTGCTCAAATGGATGAAATATATTCACAACTGAATCACAACATGTTATGATTAATTATGAATATGAATCAACTACGAAGGGAATTAGGGTTAGGGTTAGGATAATCAGTAATCAATTATCTATATGGATAATCAATTCCAACAAATTATAATTAATTATGAATATATACGGTCTAAAATTATTTCTAGCTTTAGAGTTAATTTTATAAAGACTGGTCTGTTTTGTCCAGCAAAACTATCAGACCGATTTTCTCATCAATTCTAGAACGGAAGTTTTCTTCTCTGGCCACGAAAAGGAAACTTATTCTAGTACTTAAAAAGCATATAGCTAGCGAAATCAAACGTTAAAGGGACTTGGTTACCATCAGAGACAATGAACTGTGTGAATACAATGTGTTTAATATATGAATATGATATATACACGAATACATACAACTAAATCTAAGCAGAGGATCACCGGGTAAGTGAGGAAACGATAAGAGTAGTGGTATTTCACCGGCGGTTCCCGGTGGGTCGGAACCCCGGGGCCTCCCACTTATTCTACACCCCTCATGTCTCTTCACAGTGCCAGACTAGAGTCAAGCTCAACAGGGTCTTCTTTCCCCGCTGATTCTGCCAAGCCCGTTCCCTTGGCTGTGGTTTCGCTAGATAGCAGGTAGGGACAGTGGGAATCTCGTTCATCCATTCATGCGCGTCACTAATTAGATGACGAGGCATTTGGCTACACATTACGTCAGCCCGCTCCAAGACGTACACCGCCACTTGGGGTGATGCACGGAGACTGACTTTTCGAGGACGGTGCCCCCCGTTGGCATTCTACCCACACGTGATACCCTCCGGAATAGGCATCTACGTGTTGACTATATCTGAAAAAGCAAGGGACCTGGGGCACACCGGAGTGGCCCCAGGGGATCCGATACAGAAATTGGTAGAATTTGTTATGTGGTAGAAATGTGGTAGTTACTTACCGTCACCGTATAGGCATGAATGATGTGGTAGTGTCACCAAAGCCTGGGCGTGTTCACAGTGAGCGACCCCTGGTTTAATCATATCGAGAAACCTTGTCCCGTCCCTGTCTCCGTCACGGGCTTGCCGATACCGATCACCCTCCGAAGCCCACCACCGTCACCGGCCTTGTCCGAATCTGAAACGACAAAGCAGAAACAGCGAGTACTAGAAACAAGATACAGGACTCCGACCCACCTGCACTTGCCCCGCGGTCCAACTCCGATCCGCACTGTCGACTGGCCGTCATACGCAACTCTCACTTGGATTCGAGCGCCCTCCCGGTGAGGTTTGGGAAGGGAGGCAAGCCCACGGCCATACCCACCCCTGTCCTCTCTCGCTATTATCTGCCTTGATATGTGGGGGAGTTTTGTTGGAGGTGAAGGGATCGGTAGGAGGGCCGGCGCAACTTGGCCCCTTCAACCTCACCCCTCTGCTTTGTCCAAACTCCAACCGCCCTTAGCCCTCGCGCCGCCTCGCCCGCTCCGTGTGCTCGCCTTGGGCCTCAGCCCTTGGGACGCACCTCCGACTGAGCAGCCGTGAGAACGACTTTACTCGTTTGCTCCCCAGGCCCATGGCTTCCAGCACCTTGCCGTTACTTTTTGGCCACAGGCCCAGGGCCCCGATAGGGAACCCGAGGATCTGCACCTTTCGTACGCCCAGCCCCTGAGCTATCAGGTTCTCGTGCACCCCGTAATAGTCCACCTTCTCCTGCCGTGCATCGGAGAGTGAGTCGTTGCCGAACTCGTAGCGGACTGTCACGTCAACGGCCAAGGCGTTCGCGCCCCGGGTGAGGACCAGGTCAAGCCGCAGTCCCCTGTCAGGGGTTTTGAACGGCCATTCCCGGCGAACCCCCCACCCGAGTCGCTCTGCCTCAACCGCGAGGAGACCGCACAACTTGTTGTGCCTGGCAATTCTGGCCTTCCGAGCGGCCGGACATTGCCCTAGAATGTGGGAGGTGGATTCCAATGCACGCGCACACCCACGGCAGCCAGCAACTGTCTTGCTCCTGCCCCGACATCGAATCTCTCGGGTGGGATACACACAGGCCCGCAGCTGAAGAGCCTTCATGTATTGCCTCTCGGTCATACCGAAGGGTTTCCTCAGCCACGAGTTGCTCACGGATGAGCCCCTGAAGCCTGCTATCCCCACACCCTGAGTTGGCAGCCCGGCCCATCTTTGGAATTCCTCCCTTCGCCAGTCACTCGGGACTGGGTATGTAGGCGCCAACGGGTCGGTGGAGTCTCCTCTATCGTTCAAGTCCTCTCCACAGAGTTGTGGGAGGTTCCGATCCGTTCCACCGGCCCTCCGCCAGGCGCACTCGAACCTGGACCGCACACAGGGGTTTCCCATTAACGACCGCAACATTCTCCGTACCTGCATTGACGGGATGTGTCGAGAGAGCTTGCAGATCCCCAGGCCCCCGTCCCGGTTCCTTGCATATATTAGCCCGTCACAGGTGGACAGTGGCAGGTGCAGCCATTCCTTCACCGTCCTGATCTTCCCATCCAAGGCTTTGAGTACACTGCCACTGACCTCCCCTAGGTCAGCGAGATAAAACAACCGGGGTAACGCAAATCTGTTTAGGAGAATCACCCTCTGAGAGGGTTTAAGGGGCGACTTCCTGATGTTTCGACACCATCCGTCCAGAGCTTCCACCGGGTTGGGTCGAACCACGCCCACCCAGGGGTTAATCCTAAACCCTAAATACCGTTTCAGCGATGGTGGTAAGTTGCAGGGCCCTGCCACCCAGAACCCATGGGTCGCAGTCATTGACCGAAAAGGAGCCGCTGCAGGGCCTCAGGAGGAAGCTGCGACATTTACCGGGTTGTACTCTGAGGCCCATGCTCTGACAGAAGGTGTCTAGCAAGTCCAAGTTGTGCGCCATGTTGCCCCAAGATCCTCCCAACAGTACTAGGTCATTAGCGAATGCTGGAGACACCACTGTGTGACCTGCCATGGTGTACCCTCAGCCGAAGCGTTCGAGGCCATGAATTAGGGGGTCCATGGCAAGGTTGAAAAGCAGGGGGGAGAGAGGGTCGCCCTGCTTAACACCAACCCTCACGTTGATATCGGGAGTGTTTCCATCCCCGACCTCGACACTCGTCGTACTGCCCTCGTAGATCTGCTGGATCAGACCTACCACATGGGGATCCACTTTAATCTGCCCAAGAGCTGACAGGATGTGCTCATGGGAGACGGAGTCGAACGCCTGTGCAAAGTCGATAAATGCTACTGCGAGTTGGCTGCGCTCCTCTTTGCAGTGGCGGATGAGGCCCCGCAGTACCTCTAGGTTTTCCGCACACCCGGGGGTAGGACGGAACCCCCTCTGTCTAGGGTGGATCGGGCACGCCTCCGACATTCGTTTTGTGATCACCCTAGTGAAGAGCCTTAAGATCATCGACCCGATGGTGACCGGTCTCCAGTTGCCGATCCCCATCACCGCTCCTGGGTCAGATGTCTTTGGAATTAGCACCGTTCGACTTTTCTTCAGGCGGGTAGGCACGACTCCCGTGAACCACCACATGTTGAACAGCCGAGTGAGGGTCTTGCACTTGGGGTCCCAACTGAGAATGTCCCTTTTCCCAATCCTGTCTGGGCCCGGTGCGGAGTGTTTCAAAGCTCTCTGGATATGGAGTCAAGATAGGGCCATATATATCTGCAAAATAAAACAATGTTTCGCAAAAAAAAAATAATAATTGCAAAAAGAATTATATGTTTTGCAAATAAAAATAGAGTATTGAGAAAAAAAATGCTTTTTTGCAAGTAAAAAAAAATAATTGCAAAAGAAAAGTTAACCACTGAGAGAAAAAATAAAGTTTAGCAAAGTAAAACTTCAGCAGCATTGACTTTGCAACATATATTTCCCTTTGCGCCGCTCCTTTAAATCCGCGTTTCAGTCATCCGTGCCTAGGGATGGGTATCGTTAAGGTTTTAACGGTATTACTACTCTTACCGATACTGCTTAACGGTCCGGTACTTTAACGGTATTCTTATCGGTACTTTGTGTTGTGTGTGTGTTTTTTTTTTAAGAACAAATTGAGAACAGAATTAACATTGCTTTATTTTTTTAATGTAAAATTAATAAAACAGCCATGTTTGAACAAATAAGTATTATATAAAAAACAAATGAATGTAAAACAAATTAAATAAACTATATTTTTCTGTAAAAGAACATACAGTGGTACAAAGCAACACGGGTGGGGCATGTAGGTAGGCTACAAAAGGACCCTTTAGCCATTCTTCTGAAGAAAGATTAACATATTTGCCTTTCCTGGCTTAATGTGTTCCCTGCAGTTGAAAACACCCTTTCACTTTCACAGGAGGAGTTGGTTGGTTCATAGTAGCTGCAGCTTTTTTAAAAAAAATATATAATAAAAAGGTTGCAAAATGTGGCCATTGGCCAATGTTAACATTTGATCATGAACCTATGTTCACATGATTAAGTTAATTATGTGTCATTTCATCATTACAAATTAATTTCTGGATATAATTTCTAAATATTATATTTATATGTAGGCTATTTTGTAAACTAACTTGAAGTGCTGTGCATTTAGCCAAATAAATGTTTACATACTGATTTTTCTTTATTTGGGCTTTTAAAAACCAGTAGAAAATATGTTGAATGCATAACGTCATTTCTCCCAAAAGAAATCAACAGTATTTCAATGTAAGGTAAGCAAACCAATTAGGGAGATTGAACATTTATTTTAAATGACGTGAACAAAGTTGATTCAACATGATGTTAGCATACCTGACGTAGATGGGGCAGCCAGCAGAGACGAGCTAGCTAGGCAGTCGAAAACTTTGCATTTCTTTGTCTGAACGTAATGCACTTTTAAAAGATGCTTTGCCAGATTGCTTGTGTTTCCGCCCTTACATGCAAAAATCTTGCTGCATTTATGACAACGAGCGTTGTCTGCATCAACTTTAATGTAGTATAACCACACTTGTGAACGTGTTGCTCTTTCAGCCATCATCACTCTTTGTATTAAGCGGGAGTTTTCGTGCTGTTAAGTGTGTGCGCCGTGTGTGTGTGTGTGTGACAGACAGCCTCCGCGGCGCGCATGAGAAATCTCGCTGATCTCACAGACAAACGTCTTAATATTATCGCAAATTAGAAATGTTTGGTGAGATAAAATGTGCACGATAACATAATTAAGCAGGAATACATAGTACATTTATTTTTATTTTTTTCTCCAGCACCGAAAGCAGAACCGATAGCATCAGATCTTATCGATACTACGGTCTTTCATAATTTAGCACCGGGGCCAGTTTAGTACCGGGTTTCGGTACCCATCCCTATCCGTGCCTCTGCGGCGCACGCTTTCCTTTGCGTTTCCTTTTTCTTTGCGCCTCGCTTTGTGTCCCTGATTTGACGTGGGGGGTGTGGTCAAGAGGTTGGGGTGTGTACAAGGGACGAAGGCGCGTCCCTCTCGCTTACGTCATCAGCGCGAGCCCCAGACCGAGTGGATCGATCATAGGGGATCGATCGAAATGGCGGAGCAGAGACATGCGGGTGATGGATCACAGGTATGTATTATTGATAACTTTCTTATTATTATTATTATTAGACTCCTATATTATTAATAACAGATACTTCAGACCGTCTAGAGGGTGGTATTTAGCGGGGTTAATTATTTGAGTAACATTTATGTGTGGAGAGCTTTCACTGAACATCATAATCTCATTTTTTTATGGAGATGGGCCTGTAGAGGCTTTTTGCATCTGAAATCTTTAAATGTAATCCGCAAAAAAAGGCACAATATAGTATGACATACCTTATCATTATCATATGACATACCTATTTCACCTGCTATCCAAACTGCAGGTGAAATAGGTAAAATACTGTTGCACCCGAAAGCTAGAGGTCGCTCTCGTGCGAAAACTCAAAATAAGCGCAGTAGAGGAAGACAATAACAAACATAACTAGTTATTGGAAATGCATATGGACATCATTTTATCAATATTCAATATTTTATAAAGTATATTAATAATAATGATGATCGACTGGTGTTGCTTTTTCAAATGCACGTTATAAGTGACTCAAACTCGAACTGCGTTTACATAGAGCAGCATTTCCTACTGATCAGAATCGTGAAAACACTCAAATAAGAAACAATCGTGCACAAAACACACACAGATGCATGCACAGAACTCAACACGCACACACCAGCCAAACTCCTAAGGGTGTTTTAACTTTAGCTGACTCGCATATCAATTTGTAAATCATTTTTTATCAATTTAATCAAATAAATTCTTATCTTTAGGTCCATGGACCTAATGATGCCACAAGTCACCAGTTGGGAAGGATGATCATGGAAAGACTGCTATCCAAACTGCAGGATACAATGAGTCGCCTACCCCTAGATTTAGATTATTTGCAGTTTTTATGCGGTCATGAGCTTCTCTTCATTTCATCAGTCTATGATCAAGTTTCAGTCCCAGAGGAACTCCTTGGCGAACTGTCAACCTTGAAAAACACAGTGGATAGGCATATTGACAATAACAATGAACCTATTACTGCTCTTGAAGTGGAATTTGGAGTTAAGGGGCCCCCAAAGTGTATCATCTCCAGAGAACATCTTCAGTACCTAGTTAATATGCAGCTATCTGTTCCATGTATTGCCGAGCTTCTTGGTGTGTCAACAAGGACAATCAAACGTCGCCTCACTGAGAATGGCATTTCTCTAAAGGACACCTACAGTAAAATCACAGATGAAGAACTTGACAACCTAGTGAGGTCAATCAAAGCTAAAAGTCCACACCTAGGCCATAGAATGGTGAAGGGACACTTACAAGCCTTGGGTCATCGTGTGCCATGGACAAGAGTTTGGGATTCCATGCATCGAGTGGACTCTGCTGGAATACTAGCAAGAATTACACAATTGAGATGTGTAGTCAGAAGGACTTATTCCGTCAAAGGCCCTCTTCATCTTGTTCACGTAGACACAAACCATAAGCTGATAAGGTATGTCATGCGTGTCAAGCCATTGATGTAATGCTACTGATAGAAGTATATGTGACCCTTTCTGTGAAAATATCACATATTGTGATCACATTACATTATGTGAAGTCATTATTTGTGAGTTTCTTTGTTTTCTAATTCTATTTAAATTCTTTGAAAATGTATGAAGGAATATAAGTAATGCCCAAGATTTTTTTGATATTTGATATTTTTAATCCTTAAAAATAACTTATTATGCATGTGAGTTTCTCTACAGTTTACATATGCATTTCAACTGGTAATAACAGATTATCTTTTATCAGATATGGCCTTGTGATATTCGGTGCCATTGATGGGTACTCCAGAAAGGTATTTTTCTCTTTCTTTAATGCATTGTTGGTCTATAAATTTTGTACAAATCAAATTCCTGATGGAATGCATAAGTCTAACTTTACTTTGTCTCTCAGATCACGTACCTTGGAGCTGCAACAGACAACAAGGCATCCACTGGCCTCGGTTTTTTCCTTCAGTCAGTGGAGAGACATGGGTTTCCATTGAGGTAAGACAACTTACATCATGAGTGTGTATGAATGCTTTGTTACCTCCAGTAATGATTGCTTCTTTTGTTAATGTCACTTTGGATAAAAGCGTAAGCTAAATGTAAATGAATCCCTGCTTGTTTAAACATGGTTAACAATTTTTTTAAATACTGTTAGGTTTCTTTTCTAAAATACCTTGTCATATTTAATTTTTTACATTTAGAGTTCGAGGAGACCCAGGCGTTGAAAATGTAGAGATTGCCAGATGTATGTTTTCTGTGCGAGGTTGTGGCAGGGGAAGCTACATCTCAGGAAAAAGCGTGCATAACCAGCGGTAAGCAGCAATATAAATTAGTTAAAGCTTGATATGAATTTTAAAGTGTTATGTTTCTAAGAATGATGATTTGTTTAACATTACAAACTCTTTTCTCTTCCATTTTTAGCATTGAGCGCCTTTGGCGTGACATATGGATGGCAGTTACAAACATCTATTATGATGTTTTGCACAGCCTTGAAGAGGAAGGATTTCTAGAGCCAACCAACAGCCTTCACCTCTTTTGTTGTCAGTTTGTGTTCCTGCCTCGTCTCCAGGCCAGCCTTGACTCCTTTACTAGCGGGTGGAATAACCATCCTCTCCGCACAGAGCGTAATCGAAGCCCAGACCAGTTGTGGGAAATTGGACTCCTGCAAAACCCTGTCACTCCTCCAGTCCTATCTGAGGTATTTTAAGAATTTGTGTCTTTTAATGTATGTAATATTTTCATGCGAGATATTGCCCCAATGTCCATAAACTATTACCAACTTTTAACAGATTGCACAAGGCGACGACTCTGACTGGGACACAGACAGCATCTCTGACCAGCTGTGGACAGGAATTGTAGTTCCTCCAGTCGAATGCCCCTTAACTGAAGAACTTAAGGCCCAAATTCAAACTTTTTTTAACCCAACCTCCCACTCTCAAAACTATGGAAGAGACAAGTATTTAGAAGTTTTAAATTTTGTGCTGCTTCATTCTTAATTGACACTAAATCAATCATTGAAGTGACCAAATGATCCATTTAGAAGGAAATCAACATCCAATTCAATAAAAAACAAACTTAAGTTGACATTGCATGCTTGTTTTATTTTCTGTATTGGCTATATTTAAAGCAGAAAAAGACTTGTTTAACAACTTGTGTTCTCTTAACCCATGCATTTAGATATAAAATTTTCCAATATGTAACACGTTGTGTTCTCTACACATACACAGTAAATTTCAAAACCATAAGAACATTTACCAATGTATAAAAGGTTTTTTCCTGGACATGTACAATTCCATACATTTAGTAGCATTTTAAATTCTGTTAAAACCGTCATCAAACTGAATGGCTTGCAACATGACTGATTTAAAAGAACTGTAGTCACCCATGTGTACCGTGGGAAATGTAATTTTTCTGGCACAGGCACTTACAACTGGGAAGCATATTTTATGTTCTGGCATCCTCTGCATACACTCATGGTCAAAATTAAGAGAAATTTTGAACTCTTTAAGTTCTGACATTAGAAGAGGTTTGTGTCCCTGGCCAGTGAGCCATTGCATTACACGGGGGACAGTTAAGGGCAGGATGTCTCCGTCAGGGTTATCCTCTACAAGCAAAAGAACTTGTTATCTCTAGGGTTGTTATTGTCTGAATTAGATCAATTACATTTTAACATTAATTTGTGTAATCTGCAGTTTTTTTTAACAATATTTATACTAAATCAACTGTCAGTTCATACATACCACAGCTTTCAATTTCTTGGAGAAAGTCTTGCAGAAAGTTGATTATAGCTGTTTCATAAGTCTCTCGTACTGATCCCTTCTCCGACATTTTCGGAAGAATGTTCTGCATGATAAAGTCTGCATCAGCCTGTGGGAAAAAAAACCACCATCCATTTTCAGGTACATATGCATTTGGCTTTTATCCAAAGCTACTTTATTACTATAATAACATGTTTTAATTATGTGCAATCCCTGAGATCGAACCCAAGCCCTTGGGCTATGCTAGCACTGTTATCTAACCAATAAGCTACAGGAAACCATTACTGAGGTATTAAGAGCAATCCATTTTCTACTATTATTTTTTTGTAAGGAACAAGTGTTTGACTATTTTTTAACTTGGCAAATAATAATTTTCCTATATATAATATTCCTAAAATGAAACCATTTCTAAAATGAAAAACAAGATAGGCAAATTATTTTTTTTTTTTCAGTTATTGATACCTTATCATCATCCACCACATCAGGGACAAAGAACTGCTGGCAAAGTCCTGAATGGTTTTCCAGGATGTCCACAAAATTGTAGACTTCAAGACCTTTTCGGATATGCTTCAACAAAGGGACCAAACGTAGAGTTGCATGCAGCACAATTGATCTGAAAAAAGAACCAGGAAATTCTTGCATAATATAGACAGTGTTGTGGCTAATCGGTATATCTGGTAGGCAGCAAAATTAAAACTGTTTGCAAGGTTTCAAATGTAAAGTTATACGACTTTTTCTGACCTTATTATGGCCTCTTTGTTCTCAGGTTTAATGGCCCCAGTAAAACCACAGTTAATTATTTGATCATTCCATGCAGAGAGATCCGTTTCTTCTTCCTCCACCTGAACACACAAACACGTAAACTGTGACAAATGGTGTGCTTGCGTAGAAATAGCTTTTATGAAATCAGATTTTATTTTGAAAAAAAAAAAATTACTACCTTTTTAATCAAATTATAAAGTTCAGCATCATCCACATCATCTATAGTGAGAGTTGATTGATCCAAGTCTCCAGATGAGAGATAATCAAAGCACCACGGCCTCAAGAAACGGGGGGCAGGCCCACCCTGAGCGAGACTAACCGAAAACACTTCTCCAGCAGTCCTGAAAGAAAAATACAAAGTAATATTTAGTTGTATGCACAAATGACAACTGACATGTTACTACAATGTAAAATATTACTAACCTAAAAAATCCCTTCTCCAGATTACTTAGGGAGTAGATGGGGCTCTTCCCTCTCTGGTGTCCTCTATGCTCAAAGAGGTGTTTCTCAATCTCACCAATCAAATATTTGTAGACACATGTGGTAACTTTATTGTTTTTCTAAACTTTAAATTGTTACGATGAATATAAAAACCTAAGGCGATTGTGAACCTGAAATTCCTTACGAATGGCACCTGTGTCAACACCTGCTTCCCCCAAAAACGTTACACGCAAAGTATTGCCCGGGGTTCCTCTCTTTTGTCTTTGCCACTGCACCGTAGCTCTTCGATAGAAGTCAGTTCGACAAACACAGATCTTGAAATCCTTGCTGTCATCTACCCTACTTGCCAACAAACGCAATACATCATCTGGACTATAAAAACAGGAAAAAAAGATTAGTAAAGAATTCTGATGTCTCAGGGTTGTTAAAATTTAATAAATACAGACTGTACCATTTCATGTCTGGGCCTTGGTTTTGCCACACGGAGGACTGCTCTCATAATCCAGTGTCTGTAATATACTGAGTAGATTGACTTCTTATAACATTTACAACATGTTATAACACTTAAAACATGTTTTTAATACATAACCTTATGTCTGTAAAAGAAATAACTTTTCAAATCATTAAAAATTACCTATCTCCACAAACACTTGCATGCATGGGCAACTCTGTCTGTGAAAATGTGTCTAAACAAATGGGACACTGTCCCTCATCCTATAAAATGGCAAAAGGACAACTGATTAAGTATTATACAATAAAATCCCAATTAAAACACAATTGGATATTTCCAAACTCCAATCAAGTAATTTGTTTAATTGGTCACTTTAAATACTTTGGTCACCAAGTATTTTGCAAGATCTAAACAAGCACTCGCCGTTTCAGTTTTTTTAACTTTACAAAAAATTCTGATTCAGTTCCAAATGTTTAGTAAATTGTATTGACTTCTAACATTTGTGTAGTGTTTTATAAAAATAGGGCATTCTTCTCAACCAGTGTTATTTACCTCTTGCAAAATGGTCTTTATGTACCAATGAGAGACAGTATAATTACAATCAATTAATCAAAAGTGCTTGACAATAAGGCACTACAAAGAAAATACCATTACCGTTAGTAATAAAATCTTAACATGGCACCTAATTCATTTTACTAACTGCACTGGTCCTTATGCACTTCTATTAAAATTAAAAGCAAATGTATTCTCAAATATTTTGAATATATTAAAAACACAGCATTTGTTTTTGGAGACCAAGTTTGTGTTGAAGTGGTGGGTGTAGGTGTAGAAGCTGGGGCTGTAGGGGTAACTGCTCTGGTAATCTCACCAACTACTTTTACATCATCATCATCATCATCATCTTCAGTAGTCTGAAATGACAAAACGAGATATATATTCTTCCTAAAAGAAAACTTAACTGAAAAATCTTATAATAAATTCTACTAAAAAAATGTCATTGTGTAAACGACATACCTCCTCATTAGCTGACTGTGTGCAGCCACCACAAGATTTAACATGCAAGTACAAAACTGCTAGTGGCATAGTGGTTTTACAAGTACGACACTCAACCTTCGGCATCTTTGCAAACTCTTCTGCTGAGAATGGCAGTGGATCAAGATATAATTCGTCTTGAAGAGGGACCATATACAGTGCTGTTTTTCCAGCGGTGAGAAGGCTGCCTGTATAACCCTCGGAGTCCGGAGGGACAACAGTAAGCTTTCTCCTTCCATTCCCACCTGACAATTTAAAAACACATTAACAAATCCAGCAATATAATGTCTTTACTATATAATTGGACTTTATACTGTAGCTAAAAACGATGTCAAAGAACAGTGCTTCCCATATTCTATTAACACTTCCCTGTGTACTATTATTAAAAAAGGATGTAGCCTGGGATTTAAGGTTAGAATGCCAGGGGAAATCCTCAATTAATAACTACCTATGGAAATGACTTGCACTGCAGTATACTCTACTCAGATATTCATGTTTGTGTCTGTTCTGGTTGACAGTACACCATACCTGGTGCCTTATAAAGTAACCACCCTCCAGTAAGTGACTTCATCTTTGGATATTCAGCTTCAAGGAGCTTGCATAACTGAAATAAACATGAAACAGAACAAGGGCTCTCAAACAACCATACAAAGTAAAAACTAAATCTTTATCACATTGAAAATTTTACGTGCATTTGTTTGTCATTTTTATACATACTAATTCACATTTTACTATGTTTAAGCAAATTATGTTCATTCAACTCAGCATGTTTTGAAAGTGGAAGATTACTTTGAAGCAGTTAATTATATATTATTCGCAGGGTGATATAGAAATAATCCTGCTCTAAAATCAGATGGCACAAACTAACAAATTAGATTGTACTATAAAATGAACTTACATCCGAATGGTTTTCATTGGATGAAATCGTAATCACCCGTTTTCCTAGTCCGGCCTGGAGTAGTTCAAGCTCTTCAGAAGGTGTGGGTGAGGTGTCAGTGTTGCTGCTCATTAAATATATGGAAACAGCAAATGGTTTCCAAGGTGTGGTTTTCACATGTATTTGTGGATTTGGAGTTTTCTTCTTTGATTTTTTAAACATCCCAGGAAAAGATGGTTTGAGCTAAACTGTGCAGAGCTGTGGCCCTCCAGGAATTGAGTTTCACACAACTGATCTAGAATAAGTGCATTAACAATGTATCATATAAACAACATCACAGCTTTTAAACATAATCTATAGGGATGTGACCTACTGTATATAAACTGTATATAACTTATATATAACTGTATATATATATATATATATATATATATATATATATATATATACAGTTATATATATATAACTGTATATAACTTAAACTTATATAACTGTATATAAACCAACTTGTTGGTTAACTTGTTGCTTAAGTTAAGTAAGTTAGAGATCAATTAATGCGGTTAATGTGGCGATTAGCTAATCGTCGGCGGCTGTATTCTCTCAATATGCACACCTTTCACGTTGTTTTATAATTAATAAATAATAATTATTATTATCCACGCCCTAGTTGTATTATGGACTATAAACGATGCCAAAGGTGTCTCTCAAAATATACTGTAAATTGAAAGCAAATAATACAAAACAAATGCCTTGTATGTGCAAACATAATTTGAAATAAACCTCTTTCTGATACAAAAGCCTTGATACACATAGTTACATATAGTTATCGGTCTATCTAGCGAACTTGAAGAAAGTTATCAATAATACATACCTGTGATCCATCACCCGCATGTCTCTGCTCCGCCATTTCGATCGATCCCCTATGATCGATCCACTCGGTCTGGGGCTCGCGCTGATGACGTAAGCGAGAGGGACGCGCCTTCGTCCCTTGTACACACCCCAACCTCTTGACCACACCCCCCACGTCAAATCAGGGACACAAAGCGAGGCGCAAAGAAAAAGGAAACGCAAAGGAAAGCGTGCGCCGCAGAGGCACGGATGACTGAAACGCGGATTTAAAGGAGCGGCGCAAAGGGAAATATATGATGCAAAGTCAATGCTGCTGAAGTTTTACTTTGCTAAACTTTATTTTTTCTCTCAGTGGTTAACTTTTCTTTTGCAATTATTTTTTTTTACTTGCAAAAAAGCATTTTTTTTCTCAATACTCTATTTTTATTTGCAAAACATATAATTTTTTTTGCAATTATTATTTTTTTTTGCGAAACATTGTTTTATTTTGCAGATATATATGGCCCTATCTTGACTCCATACCCTGGGGCCCCGCGCCTCGGGGATGGTCTCATTCGATAGAGGCCCCCGAGACCTTTCCTCGTCCAGAGTTTCAGAATTTTTCAATTTGGCGTTTTCCAAGGATATAACCTGAAAACTGTGTCCACAAACCCCTAATTATTCTGCTCTTTTTATTGGGAAATGGGATCGTTTGCACTTACCTCGTCCCGTTCGGGCGAGAAATGCCCGAAAGACTCGAAAGTTACATAAACGCGTGCGGCAGAGCGCCCTTACTATGATTTTGGTGTTTTAATCCCGAAAAATTGATATCAAATGTGCACAAGCATCTATAAACACTGTGTCCGCCAACCCATAATTTGTTATTGGGAACTGGGATCATTTGCACTTACCTCGTCCCGTTCGGGCCAGAAATGCCCGAATGACTCGAAAGTCACATAAACGCGTGCGGCAGAGTGCCCTTAGTACCGCTTGGGTGTTTTAATCCCAAAAATACTCTGTCCACGAACCCATAGGTATTCTGCTCTTTAGGTATGGGGAACTGGGATCCTTTGCACTTACCTCTTCCCGTTCGGGCGAGAAATGCCCGAACGACTCGAAAGTTACATAAACGCGTTCGGCAGAGCGCCCTTAGTACCAACACAGTCTCACTCCCTACTCGTCAAATGTCTGACGCATGGACAAGGGACACTGGCGGCACTTTTTAACGCACTAGGTATACCTTTGGCGTAATTTTTCAACGTGCAGGGTAGTCCGATAGACTTCTATAGAACTCAACAGCGTTCAAATTTGACGTCTTGGGTCAGCACACCGCAACCCGTTGTCTGCCTTGTATGGGTCGAGACTACAATAAATACAAATAAATAGGAATAGGCTACAAAAAATGATCTATGCCAGGGCGAGTCAAATGGCAGCACCCCAGCTGATTTTTATCTGGCCCTCCAAATGGTTTTTGATGTTTAAAAACCCTCGCAATCTGATATCAAAGTGCCCTCTGCGCAAAGATCAGCGGTGCGCGTTCATCAGCGGTGAGTTTAACAACGCACATGGTGTACAACCGCATTCAGCGGTGAGTTTAACAACACTCAACTGCAGGTAAAACGGCATTAAAAGGTGAGTTTAACAACGCTCCAAGGCGCGTGCAAGTAAGCAGTTTAAGCGTTTTCTTTAGGACACTGCATGCTTTAATTATAGCATGCTGGATAACGTAGTTTTATCGGAGGTTTGTTGATTTCAATAAATATATATAATATGCTACGATTGTGTTCAATTAATCAGTTTTTATTTATTTGTTTTATTAAATCCTCTAAATTAATAACGCTGACGTCACCGTGTGGGCGATCCCAAGGTCCATTGCGATTTTCCACTCGGTAAGTAGAAAGGTTAATTAATAGAGATGGATTATTACACATCAAAAACTGTTGAATCAGGACAAGACGTTGTGTGTAGAAACTTTAGATTTGTAAGGTGGCCATTTCTTATGACGATAAATGATAGAAGACATTATAAAAATATAGCTTTCTCTGCACCAAATGTGCGGGCTAGCAAAGTTAGCTAATTGAATTCAAGTTCATTTTTGGCGCATATAATCATGTACAATCATAGGGGAATGTAAGATTTTCATAATGAGATATACCGTAAATGTTAGCTGTAATGTATGTCTGCGTTGGGATTCTTCTTGTGGTTGTGTGTCGTTGCTCTTTGCCCAGTGTTTTGTGCCCATTTATACACATGCTAGTCAGTGTAACTTATAACTGTGCTAATGAAAACATAGACATGAAAATAAAAAAGCACATTAACACATTAAATCAGTGTTAATTAAAAGCTATTGTTCTAAACTACTATGAATGCTGTGGGAAGTTTTTGATTAAAATGATCACAGGGAAAAGGAAATAATCCAGTTAAAGAAATGTTTCCTTGTTAATACAAAAGTATATTTAATAACATAAACAGATTTAAAAATGGCACTGATTATCAGCCAAACTGGCATTTTGAATGGTTGGTATCAATATCAGCCATGAGTGTCAAGATCAGTCCATACCTAGTGAATTATTGTATTGTGAGTTTGCAGGCAACACCCAGCCCTACAGTATTCTGGCCTAATATTTATATAAGCACCACAAACCTCCCCACCACATCCCAAAACATGGGCAAACTAGACCAACATTTTCTCAAGTTCTGAAACCTTTCAGTTATTCAGTATGTAGTTGTATGTAGCATGATCTTCAAATCTGAATTTATATTCTTTCCCTTCTCTCAACAGGTCCCCTAGTCCCTTCATCATTTACTTTAAAACTTCAGCTTCGTTACAAATCAAAAACAAAGGCACTTTTAAGAGCCACGTTTGTCTAGTTAATTGTTGTCAGTCCGACTGGTTCTTTGTTGTTCTTGCTCTTTTGCTCGTCCCCCCTTTCCCTTTAGTGTTGTCTTGTTTGTCCTTGTTCATCATGGGTGACAATTCCAATATAGAACAGGTCCTTAATGAGCTTGATGAGCTTGTTGAACATTCTAAATTGAATTATGAACTCCAGACCTTGGACGATTTCATCAATAAGATATCGGGAGAACAGGAGGCAGCACCATCCACCAGCCATCAACCTGTCAGGTGGCTGAAGAGAGACAGTGATGGAAATGTTGTCTATGACAGACCAAGATCATCCCGAAACCAAACGGGCCAGTTTTCTTTTTTCAGTCATATTACTTAAAGGAGAACTCCTGTGATTTTTCACATATATCTGAAACGGAGATTGTTTTACCACTTGGGATTGAATACATGAATCCATAACGTGTCTGGTATGAGATATGAGGTTTTTATTACATACTCATCCAAAGTGGTATAGACAATGAAATTGGGCCAATAAAAGTTTGTATCATTGTGTGGAATAAAATGAGCTTGTCAAAATCTATGGAATTGTAATGCTGTAAAGGTTGATTTGAGTTTTATTTTCTACTAGTCACCGGTACAGTCGTAAGACTGGTGCTCATACTAGGATGTTGGACAGCAGCGTTGAGATAACCAACTACTGTCCTCCTGACGCTGTTGGTATGTTCTTTATTTTGTCTCTATTAGTTCATTATGTTTATAGATTCTAATAATTAGAATGTAAATTACATGTTTTTGCAACAGAATAACCGACAACATCCATGTTGCACACTTTGATAGTGTAGAAAATTGTTTTTAAATATGATGTACTATTTTAACAGAGACTTTCCTTGAAGAGCTAAACCACTCACAGGGTGATGACTTGGATGATCAGGAAACGGCACCAGCACCACCACGAGCTTCCTCAGACTGGTCTACTCGAAAAAGTCTCCTCTCAGAGAGGTGGGAGAAAGAGAGACCCTGTCTGGTGAATACCATGGTGGCACAACAAAATGCGACAACTCCGATCTGCCAACAATGTGGCAGCAGTCCAGCTGCTGTCCGTTGTCGTGACTGCCGGCCACAACCATTCTTCTGTGCTGATTGTGATGTCAGTATACACCGAAAACACGTGTTCCACAACAGGGATGCAACAATAGCTGGATTCTTTCAGCCATTGCCTCTGTTCTGCCCTTTGGTTATTGTTTTTGTTGGAGTAATTAGGATCTCTAGCGGTCAAGTATGGTATTGCAGGCTGAATCAGGAAGTTAGTCAAAGCACATGGTGAAGATCGTTCCAGCTGCAATAATCTTCTGTTATATTATATTTCTCCTTAGCAAGAACTGCCTGTAAGTGGTTTATATATTTTCTGTTTTACTTCTAATAATAGATTGTGCCGATTTCATGTTGATTCAAACCATATATGAGGATACATCTTTGATCTCAATTTGTCTACTGATTGTTTACTGATACTATATTATATTTCATTGTAATTAAGCTCTGTTAGTAGTTGTTTGAGAAACAGTTTCATCTTAGTGTATTTTTTGTGCTTATTTTCAGTTTCACTCCTTTATTCATGTCTTCATGCTCAACAAGAGTCTCTATTAAACGGAGCTAAGAAGCTATATTCTGACTCTTACGTTTTTCATGACGGGAGTTTGGCTGGCTGTCTAATTTTGGTTAAGAACACCAATTGGAGGACAGTACAGTGAAAAGGCAACTTTGGTTGGAGAAATTACGACGTTGATTGTGTGCAAAGTATGAACGAGCACCATGGACGAATACAAGGATGGCGACAGAGCTTCTCAAAAAAGCGTATGCAGCAGTCACACATCAGTTTCTACAGCAAGCGCAGCCGCAAGGGCCCGTGCGAAAGCAGAAGCGGCACGTGTCCGTGCATCCTTTGCTGAAAAAGAAGCTAAGTTAAAAATTGAACATGCAGAGAAGGAAGCTAAAGCACTCCTCGAGAAGGCCAGACTCACAGCTGAAATGAGTACTCTAACACTCCAGAGGGAGGCAGCAGCAGCTGTAGCACAGGCAGAAATATTAGAGGCAGCCGAGGAGCAGTTAAAGGTAACAGACGTCAAAAGTGCTAGAAGATCATCAAAGGAAGAAAGTATGCAGCGTACAAACAACTATGTTACACAGCAAGCAGAGTTACGAAAATATTCACGCTGTCATGACTTTGTACCTGTTAAGCAAGAGGAAAGTTTAGTAACGTGGGACAAGCCACTTGAATCATCGCCACTTATTCCTCATCCAGAAAACCAGTTTAAATCGCTAGAGAGATGCATTTCCACGTCTGATTCCTACATTTCACCTCCAAAAATAAGCCCTAACATGGCAGAGACTAATAACGAACAGTGGCCTCATCCTCAGTCAGGTGTTCGTACCGGTCTGAATGCCACAGCTCAACCTTATAATCCTCTTCACTATGCTTCCCAGGCTGAATCGTTCAAAGACCCCCCAATGACAGAGTTCGTAAAATTTCTGGCACGTCGTGAATTGGTGACTACAGGGCTCCGTCAGTTCGACGACAGACCCGAAAGTTTCAGAGCGTGGCAGTCCTCATTCTTAAATGCCATAAAAGAGCTTGACATCTCAGCTAGCGAAGAGTTGGACCTTTTAACTAAGTGGCTAGGCAGGGAATCAGGCCATTATGTCAACAGAATACGTCTCATGCATGTTAATAATCCCCAGGTTGCTCTTAGGAAAGCCTGGGATAGGCTGGTCGAGTGTTATGCTTCACCTGAGATAATCGAAGATGCACTGTTCAAGAAACTGGATATTTTTACTAAAATTTACAACAACGATTCTGTGAGACTTAGGGAACTTGGAGATCTCCTCATGGAGATCTTATCAGCCAAACAAGATGGGTACCTGCCCGGTTTGGCCTTTTTGGATACAGCTCGAGGCATCAGTCCTATAGTAGCAAAGCTCTCACACTCTCTTCAGGAAAAATGGGTAGCCCAAGGATCCAGGTTCAAAGTAGAACACAATGGGCTTTTCCCCCCTTTCTCATTCTTTGCTGAGTTTATTTGTAATGAGGCACGCATCAGGAACGACCCCAGTTTCTCACTTACTCGTTCCAGCGATATCCATTCCAAGGAAAGACCAATTCTCAGGACGACAAGAATTCCATTGTCAACTCACAAAACCGATGTTCTCAGTGACAAGAAAGTGGAGAATCCAGAAAATTACTGTCCAATACATAACAGACCACACCCTTTGAAAAAGTGTCGCACTTTCAGAGCCAAACCTATTGAGGAACGAAAATCCTTCCTCCGTGACAAAGGAATATGCTACAAGTGTTGCACATCCACTTCTCATTTGGCCAAAGACTGCAAGTTAACTGTCAAGTGTAGCGAATGTGAGAGTAATCGCCACGTCACAGTCATGCACCCTGGCCCACCTCGTCAAGTGCCTGAGTGTCATACCCCACAATTGAGCTACGGAGCAGGAGGAGATGACAATGAATTGTCGACATCTACAGTGACGTCACACTGTACCGAGATCTGTGGCAAGGGGCAGCCAGGGAAATCATGTTCTAAGATTTGCTTGGTGGATGTGTTCCCTCAGAATCAGCCAGGGAAGGTTGTAACAATGTATGCAGTACTCGACGACCAGAGTAATCGCTCATTGGCAAAAACTGATTTCTTTAAGCTGTTTGGCATAGATAGCGAACCTTCCTCTTATTCCCTACGGACATGTGCTGGAGTTACCAATATGTCTGCCAGGAAAGCCGAAGGTTTCATGATCTCACCAACTGCAGGAGGTGCTTCCTTTGCTCTACCACCACTCATAGAGTGCAATCAAATACTGGCCAGCAAATGTGAGATACCCACCCCGAACATAGCCTTGAATCACTCTCACTTGAGGTCAGTTGCAAGCCAAATTCCCAAACTGGATCCCAACGCTCAGATCCTTCTCTTACTGGGTAGAGACATCATTAGGGTGCACAAGGTCAGACAACAAATTAATGGCCCTCACGATGCACCCTTTGCCCAAAGGTTAGACTTGGGTTGGGTGGTAGTTGGTGAGGTATGTTTGGGAAACGCCCATATACCCAGTGTGAGTACCTTCAGGACCAATATATTAGAGAATGGTCGCACCACTTACCTTGCGCCCTGCACCAGCTACATGAACCTGAAAGAGGAAGCTCCTTACAGCGGGGAGCTTAAGGGTATTATCCTCGGAGCACGCAAAAGCATCATGTACAGAACCTCAGAAAACAGTATTGGTTGTGATGTGTTCCAAAGAACCGAGAACGATAATAAACTAGCCCCGTCCATTGAGGACACAGCATTCCTAAGGATCATGAATTCAGAAGTTTACCGGGATGAAGGAAACAGTTGGGTCGCCCCGTTGCCTTTCAGAGAGCCGAGACAAATACTTCCCAACAATCGTGTACAAGCTCTTAACAGATTTCATTCTCTGCAGCGTACTCTTACTAAGAAACCAGAGATGGAAAAACAATTTGTCTCTTTCATGAAGAAAATCCTGGAGAACGACCACGCTGAACCGGCACCACCGCTGAAGGAGGGAGAGGAGTGTTGGTTTCTGCCGATCTTTGCAGTTTACCACTCAAAAAAGCCAGATCAAATCAGGGTGGTTTTTGACTCCAGCGCCCAACATCATGGCATCTCCCTCAACAACGTTTTGTTAACGGGTCCCGATCTGAACAATAATTTGCTGGGAGTCCTTCTTCGATTCCGTAAGGAACCCGTAGCTATCACAGCTGACATCCAACAAATGTTCCATTGTTTCAAGGTCAGAGAAGACCATCGTAACTTTCTTAGGTTCCTCTGGTTCAGAGACAGTGACCCAACTAAGGATGTTATAGAGTACCGCATGAAGGTACATGTTTTTGGCAATAGCCCTTCCCCAGCCGTTGCCATTTACGGGCTAAGACGAGCCGCTAGTGAGGGTGAGAAGGTACATGGCTCAGATACTCGACAGTACGTGGAAAGACACTTCTACGTGGATGATGGGCTAATGTCTCTACCTACTGATGATCAGGCAGTGAGTCTCCTTCAAAGAACACGCGCATCTCTAGCTGAATCGAACCTTCGTTTACACAAGATTGCTTCAAATAGCCCAGTTGTTATGCAAGCCTTTCCTCAAGAGGAACACGCTAAGACTATAAAGGATTTAGACCTTAGTGGTGAAGTTTCTTCTATACAGCGGACTCTTGGGTTGTGTTGGGAGATAGCAGGTGACACCTTCACCTATGATGTATCATCTGGCTGCAAATCATTCACAAAACGTGGTGTGCTGTCCACTGTGAACAGTATCTTTGATCCACTCGGCATAGTCTCTCCGGTCACCATACAAGGCAGAGCTCTACTACGGGAACTCTCAAACTACACCTCAGAATGGGATGCTTTACTTCCTGAAGAAAAGAGAGTAGAACGGGGAACATGGCAAGACTCCCTCCAGGACCTGAAGCAACTGCATATTCCTCGAACCTACTCCTCAATTTCTCTCTCTGATGCTAAACTTGTGGAACTCTGCATTTTTTCTGACGCCTCCACTAAAGCAATCGGCGCAGTGGCTTACCTCAGGGTCATCGACCATGATGGTATCAGTAATGTCGGATTTGTTTTAGGTAAAGCCAAACTAGCACCACAACACAAACCTACTATTCCGCGTCTCGAACTCTGTGCTGCAGTATTGGCAGTTGAAATTGCCGACCTGATTCGCCATGAGATGGATCTCAGATTGGATGCTGTAAGATTCTACTGTGATAGCAAGGTAGTCTTAGGGTACATACACAATGAGACAAAGCGTTTTTATGTGTATGTACATAACAGAGTTCAACGAATTCGCCAATCTACAAAGCCAGAGCAATGGTTTTATGTACCGACTGAGCTTAACCCAGCTGACTATGCTTCTAGAGGAGTTGCCGCATCTCAACTCAATAATTCAACATGGCTCAGAGGACCACCTTTCCTCTCCAAACCATATACATGCTTGCAGGAAGAGCCTGAATCCTACAAACTCGTCTGTCCAGAACATGATGTTGAGATAAGACGTGACGTCCTCAGGTACTGCACACAAATTAAACTCGATGGCTTAGGGACAGAAAGATTCAAGAAATTCTCTACCTGGATAAGCCTTGTGAGGGCTATTGCCCTTTTGATCCACATCGTTCGTACAATCAAATCCAAGAGTGGTTGTGGAGAACATGTGGGGTGGCATTGGTGCAACAAACCTCGAACCTCACAAGAGTATTCGCTATCCTGGAACGCCATTTTGAGAGCAACTCAACATGAGAGTTTTCCTGTGGAATATGCAGCCCTTTCTGAAAAGAAAGCCCTACCAAAGAAAAGCCCTCTCTTGATCCCGTTCTCGACGAAGGGTTGATCAGAATTGGAGGAAGGTTGAAAAATTCTCCATTAAGCTCCAATGAAAAGAACCCCTTGGTTCTAACCAGGCACAATCACATCTCCATTCTGTTGGTGCGTCACTACCACGAGAAAGTAGAACATCAAGGGCGTCATTTTACGGAGGGAGCCTTGAGAAGGGCTGGTTTCTGGATTATTGGAGGGAAAGGGCTTATTAACTCAGTCCTACACCACTGTGTTATTTGCCGTAAGCTCCGTGGGAAAATGGAGGAACAAATTATGGCAGACCTACCTCCTGAGCGCCTGAAAATAAATCCCCCGTTTACCTATGTAGGATTGGATGTTTTCGGACCTTGGATGGTCAGAGCGAGACGCACTAGAGGCGGACATGCAGAGAGCAAGCGCTGGGCTATATTGTTTACTTGCATGAGCATAAGAGCGGTGCATATTGAGGTGGTCGAATCAATGGATGCTTCCAGCTGCATCAATGCTTTGAGGCGATTCTTCGCCATTCGAGGACCCGCAAAGCAGCTGAGGTCTGATTGCGGCACGAACTTTGTGGGAGCAAGTAAAGAGCTAGGACTGAATATGCTGCAACAAGAGGAAAAGGTTTCCAGATATTTGAGTGTGCGGGGCTGTTCCTGGGAGTTCAACCCTCCTCATTCTTCACACAGAGGAGGTTCTTGGGAACGAATGATTGGAGTGGCCCGCAGAATTCTCGATTGTATCCTACTAAGAGAACATACTGCTTTCTCCCATGAAGTCTTGTGCACGCTTATGGCAGAAGTTTCAGCCATCATCAACGCCAGACCTCTCATTCCTGTATCAAGTGACCCACAGTCTCCATTCATCTTGACTCCAGCAATGCTGCTTACCCAGAAGGGAGCAGTCTCACCTCCTCCAGGGGAATTTGGAGACAGGGATCTTCTTCTCAAGCAGTGGAGACAAGTACAGGCCCTTGCCAATGAGTTCTGGCTCCGATGGAAAAGAGAATACCTACCAACCCTACAGAGTCGCAGGAAATGGAATGAGACACGTCGCAACTTGCAAGAAGGTGATGTTGTCTTATTGAAGGATAACCAAGCTGCTCGCAATACATGGCCCATGGCAGTGGTCACTTCTGCTATTCATAGCCAAGATGGAAAGGTACGAACAGTTAGTTTAAGGACCACTGCTCAAGGTACTCCAAAGACCTTCTCAAGGCCTGTTACAGAAGTCGTCCTACTTTTGCCGTCAACGGATTGAAAGTTTATGCTAAATTGTAGCGATATGGACTGTGGTGTCATAAACACCAAGCGGGGAGTGTTCTGCCCTTTGGTTATTGTTTTTGTTGGAGTAATTAGGATCTCTAGCGGTCAAGTATGGTATTGCAGGCTGAATCAGGAAGTTAGTCAAAGCACATGGTGAAGATCGTTCCAGCTGCAATAATCTTCTGTTATATTATATTTCTCCTTAGCAAGAACTGCCTGTAAGTGGTTTATATATTTTCTGTTTTACTTCTAATAATAGATTGTGCCGATTTCATGTTGATTCAAACCATATATGAGGATACATCTTTGATCTCAATTTGTCTACTGATTGTTTACTGATACTATATTATATTTCATTGTAATTAAGCTCTGTTAGTAGTTGTTTGAGAAACAGTTTCATCTTAGTGTATTTTTTGTGCTTATTTTCAGTTTCACTCCTTTATTCATGTCTTCATGCTCAACAAGAGTCTCTATTAAACGGAGCTAAGAAGCTATATTCTGACTCTTACGTTTTTCATGACGGGAGTTTGGCTGGCTGTCTAATTTTGGTTAAGAACACCAATTGGAGGACAGTACAGCCTCCAACAACCTGTGTCGTGGAGAGGCTTTCCCAGTGTGGTAAGCTGTATTTCTTTTTTTGAGTGTCCCATTTAGGGCTGCACAATTATTGCAATGCAACTGCCAAATGGTAAAATCTGCAAATAATCATGCATAGGTGACATTTGACTTTTATATTCACGTCGTCCTCCTTGACTCTGCAACTTCTGGTTGGTGGGTGTGCGTAGTGCGTGAAGGGTACAAAAATTCTGATTGGTGAACCTCAGTCGGTCAGTAGGTGTTAGTCTTCTTGTACACTGGCTGTGCTTACCTATCAGAGGTGGCACAAATTAAAGAGACATTTGGAATATTATACTGAATCAAATCATTCACGTTCAAAAATTGTATTGGAAATGGTAATCGCTTTATCTGTCAGAAAAAGCGCACTTATATATTGTGCACCCCTAGTCCCATTCTCAGTTTATTTAAATAACTTCACAGTAATAGGCTTCACAGGAATCTTTTGAGTACTTTCTCTGAAACACACTTAATGACCTTTTGTCTTTAAAGCTTTTCAAATCATTGTTTCTTTTAAAAAAATGACTACAGAATACTTCCCCAGTTAGTACATAGGATGATGGATGTCCTTTAATCCCTGCATATGATGTGTCTTTCAGTGTGTATTGTGCCGTTGGAGATGCCCGAGAAAATATGTAGTTGTTCTCCAGGATCGTTGAGTGTCAACACAGGAAAAGTTGTTGCTGTGGTTACAATGAATGGTAAGAATAAAATTAACTTAAGGGAACATTCCAGATCAAGTGGCTGTAGCGTCCATATCACATTCTGGGCAAAGTGCCCATAGGGACCTGGGTTGGACTTCCACCCCATAGTGCTCTCCCACTCGCTTCCTGCCACTTTTCATTGTCCTATTTGAATAGAAAAAAAAACAAGGCTGTGCTATTGGCTTTGTAAATGTGTCCTGATCTATTTCTATTCAAACGTTCCCTATAGTGGTCTGAGCTGGGCAGGATTTTCAGTCCTAATAACGTCCACAATAATGTGACGTTTTGTCCCGTTCCCGCCCACATCTATAACCTTATGTGCATCTCCCGCCTGTGAAAGACCGCAGGATAGGCAGGAGGGATGTTCAGTTTCTGAGAAAGACTTCCAGATGTCTTATTTTAAGTTTCTTGGTTCTAAATGTACTACATGGGTGATAGTAATGTGGTAGGGTACTTTTCTTTAGAAATTCACAAGCATCTGAAGTAGCCCGGTGGTGTGTCATCTTCTTCTGTCATGCTTTCGATTTCAAGTTTCAACAACGGAGCAGCAGGAAAGAATTGAAACCACGTAAACAACACTGTCAGTTAGGCTGCTTAAACCCCTTCATTTTTTTATTTTTTTTTTGCTGCCAGATCATCCAGCTGAACTATTATTACAAACACTACTTTCTCATTTGTATATGTTGTTTTACACACATATTTCATTTGCGGAAGTGCAGTGAATCATCTGTTCCTCCCGAACCAGCAGACACACCTGTCTCATCCCGGCCAGTTCCGCATAGCGCTTTCAAAACCTGTCCCGCGCTGCAGTCTTTTGTGTCGGGACATGCGGGAGGGACCTCTAGTTCCCAATGCATTTGTTGTTGAGAGTTGTGCATAATACAATGTGTTCTTGATTTTTTTCAGGACGATATGATCTCAGTATGCCTGAGATGAAATGCGAGGCATGCAAAGCCACTTGGAGCGCTGGAGTGGATGACTTGGTCCGTAATGACTACTGGCCTGCTACCCTTCACTTTTCCACAGTGTACGCTACAGATGTGTTTTTTTCATATGAAGAGTTGAAGATGGCAGCACCAGGACTGTCCTGCCAAGCATTTTTAAGAATGCTTGATCAACGAACTGTCCGCTTTGGCCGTGTGAGTATTAGTGGTGGGAATCATTAACAACTAGTACTAGTATTGACGTGTATTGCAGAATGACTATGGTGACGTTATCAACACATTGATTATTATAATTGGAGCATGTTGATGATATCAAAACACAGTGATTCAGCTATACTTGATACATTGATAGAACATCATCTAAGATTCAAAGTCTTTGTGTAAAAACTACCGCTCAGTAAAAAATCTAATTCGTACACTACATGTACAAAAGTATTGGAGCAATTTGTCAACTCAATCACTCAAAACATTAGACCTGAGTATAAGATCAAGTAGTGATGTCCTTGTCACATCCTAGTCATGCAGTTTGCATTCAGAAAAAAAACAAATTGGTCCTTAAAGACATGGTTGGTTAAGTTTGCTGTGGAACTTGTCTTTTTTTTTGGGGGGGGGGGGGTGATGCACTGAGCTGGGGGTTGCCTATGGATGCTCGATGCTGGAGGATTTGGCGTCACCTTTGACCTTGTTAACTTTAGTTAACTTTACTGTGAATTATGTTGACATGTTTTTCTGTTCTGAAACAGACTGGGAAGATCACAGCAGACAGCTTCAGAAAAAGCTTTTTGGAGTGGGAGGCTGTTAGATTTGAGGTGGATAAGATCTGCAGGGAGGAGCATTTTGTCTGTCCTGCGTGCACCCCAGACATGCTTGCTGTTTCTGTGGACGGAAATCGCAAGCACTACCGCTTTAAGAATGCAGCAAGGTACTTACAAAATGTGTGTAATTTGCAGTGTTGTTAAAGTAACCTTTGCTGTGTCATATTGAAGGTCAATGTGTACCTTTCTTTCATTTAGATCTGAAGAAAAAGCCTTATTTGATGGCATCTTCATTGCAAAAGATGATGAAGTAGAGAGATTTGTGGATTACATTCATTCTACCACCAACCATGTAAACTTGTTGTATAATATTTCTAAAAACACCATCAATAACATCTTAAAGTTGACATTGTTTGGGTGAGTCCTGACTATTTATATGAACCTTTCCCCATGTTGTAGGTCTCTGGAAGAGGTGTCTGTGGAGAGGAGTGGTCAGCTGCCAGGGAAACGTCTCAGAGATCCTCAAGTAAAATTGATGAGGAGAGACTTGAGCTTGCAGTCTGTCGACATGGAGTTTTTCTTGGTGCTCTCAACATGTTCAGGGGAGAAATCTATGCTTATCCCCTCTACCTGCAGAACAAGCTGGCAAATAAACCAATAAGCTTTTTTGCCATGGATGTAACCTGCAAGTACTGGCCGTACCTCAACAAAGTGGCAAAAAGCTGCCCGGAGCTCCAGCACCTTCTTAGCATGAAACCATTCCTCTCAGTGTTTCATGCCAAAGCACATGATTTTAAATGCGAGGTAAGAAAACATTACCATGTCATTGACTCTCCCTAAACACCTGCAAAGGTATCTTGGCAGCTTTTAAGTATTTTCTTTAATAGGTTAAATGGAGTGGAGCTTACCAGCAAGGGGCCGGATTGACTCTCGGGGAGGAGGTTGAGCAGTGTAACGCCTTCCTCTCTAGGATTGCTGTGACCACGAAGCACATGTCCAAAGCAGGTAAGGTAATCACACACTGCACTACTTAGATTGAAAGTGTTACAAGAAAATTTTAGCCAGTGAGGGACATGTGGTACAACACAGATTAGTGTATTTTTTTCCTTTTTTGCAGGACGTACAGACATGCTTACATTGATGTCCATGCGCTGGAATCAGCAAAAGTTGAATAACTTGGCTACTTCACTTGCCTGTCGATATCAGAAGGTAGAGATGAGTATTGTTATTTTCTTATATTGTAAATGCTTTCTATTGTATATTTTTGTAGATATAAAATTTTTCTTCTTTCGTTTCCTTTTTTTGTTATTTAAAGGCCACAAAACGTCTGGAGAGCCAACTTCAGGACCTGGAAAGCATGAGAATCCAGCTGGCAGTGACACAGGTTGAAGTTGAGGGCTGAGTCACTGATATTAAGGAATGGGCAGAAGGTGAGAGTTATACTATTACTTCAATGTCTCAGTTCTGCACAATAATGGGAGACATGCTTCTAGTAAGTAATTACTGTTTCAAAATAAAATCATACATACACTGTTTTCTTGGTCATGTACTTATGCAATTAAAATGCCAAATTTTAGTATGTAGTGCATGCACACTGGAAATCATGTCGAAACAAAGTGCCCTGAAATAACCTGAATGGTGCACAATACAAAAGTTGGAACATTGGACATTTCTCGCAGTTAGCAGATCCCATCCTGGCTATGTTGTCATTTTCTTTGGTACCCTGTTACATACTTCCTATACACGCTAAGAAATATGAAATGATTATTGAGACTCACCTGTCCTTCCTCCAGGAGCTTTATTTTATAAAGAAAAAAAAAGGAAGCAAAGAGGGATAATCCTTATGACTTCCCTGTGGTGTTCTGTTACATTGAGACTTAGCTATTTCAGTTACTGCCATGAAAATGTAAGTGAAATGTTTACACTTCTTTTCTTCTCAGCAACAACATCCCAAAAGAATGCAGATCTTGATGCGGTGACCATTCGAATAGAGGTGCTGGTGGCCAGCATTAAAAGAAGGTCCCAGCGCCTTTACAAAGACACCGATGGCAGCAAAGGTCGGGCCCGGAATCGGCGCAAAATCAGAGAGGAGAAGGCCATTCTTAGCTCTGTTGTTGAAAAATACAACAGTATGGTTCCAGATACAGAAAGAATCGTCTTTGACATCATTCTCTCTGACGAGACAGTTTGGCCATGGCAACTTTCACATGGTGGTATGTACACAAATCTGTTGACAATTTTGTTTGATTCACATAGTAGCACAAAAACAATTATGCCTTATCACAGATTATTTCAGAAATTCTTTGAAAAATACTTACAAGTGTCTTATTTTCCACAACTGTATCCCAGACGCTGTAGATTTGAAAACCAAGAGGAAGGCGTTTGATGTTGTGATGGCAATAAGGAGACTTGAGGAGGAGAAGAAGATTGTTCTTTCTGAGATGGCAAAGCATTGGAAATATCTCTCCACTCGTGCAGACACATTGAAGGAGATGTCATGCCAGCTTTCCAGTGAGGCATTGAAAAGTACGTATTTAAATAATGTGTTGTAATACTATACTGTACATTGTGATTTTTTTATGATCATTTTTTTTTACTCCCATAAGGTGAGCTGTGGGCTTTAAATGAAGAAGGGATCAAGGGTTTCCTCAGCTTAACTTTGAGAAAGAAGCAAGAAGTCACCAGAATGATGAAGCATGCAAGAGACTGTTATGCTCAGGTTTTGACTGGAACAAGTATGGACTTCCAGAATGATTGGGATGATTCTGAACTGTCAGACGACTGAGTTTGAGTTTGAGGAGCTCTCAAACTGAGAAATGAGCATTAACTCACTTTTGTTTTGATTTCTTATATTTGTCAGTGTTTCCTTTTAATTTAATTTTTTTAGCAGTAGGGGCAGGTCCAAAAAAATCACAGTTAACTTAATTTAAATTTCCAAGACCAGGCTTAAATGAATTGACAACATAAGTTATACAATTTACGGTTCTCAAGGACGTACACACACAATCTCAACTGGCTTATCATCCGGACAGCGTCTCTTTTTCCTTTCTCCCTTTTTAACGGTGTGAAGCGTGTGTCCTTGCTATTCTTCGACATGCACTCTAACAATGCTGCCCTATTTCTGATACCGTGGGGGGCTGAAATGTTGCTGTGGGGGACCACCATGGTCAAATCAACATAGAGGAAACACTGTCAGATATGTTTGAATAATAGTAATTATCATATCTACATGTGACATTACAACAATAATAATGAATGTAGTTATACAAACTGAAATTAATTTAAGGAACTGTTTTTCCAATAGTCCTCTTCTGTTTCGGGTAGAACAAAACTATGTGCAGAAAAGTTTGCAGGAAGGTGGGACATGTCCTAATAAAATACGTCCTAATATGTTAAATTATATATTTCTTTTGTTCATAATTAAAGGTTTTGAAGAGTGTATTGGAAAAATTGTATTTTCATTTATCTTAAACAGGTATTGCAAAGGAATGTTAGTCACAAGTTCTTAAGTTATTGTCAGACCATTAAAACCTCCATATGTTCATGTGTAAATACGTGTATTGGAATAATAATAATAAACATAATTCCACTGATGTCATCTGCTGTGGCAAATCTGAGTTTTCTGACAGATTTACATGGACACACAAACCCTTTTTCAGAATTTGGACTCTTGCATCAACTCACCTGCTACAGATGGTCACTGAAAGCATCCTTGACAGGTCTTATTCAGCTGCTTCTCATGTGCAGTGAAAGTACATAGAGGTTCAACAAATGCAAAAAACTGGCCCAAAACTTGAAAATGTGACTTAATTATATACACACAAACCAATTTTTCTGAATTTGGAAGTTTAATAGGGAAGTGTCGTTGAATTACTCTCCAACTATAGCTGGTGTGTGGTGAGCGCATTGGCTGCCGTCGCATCATCCAAGTGGATGGTACACACTGGTGGTGGTTGAGGAGAGATTCCCTGATATGATTGTAAAGCGCTTTGGGTGTACAGTAGTACATATGAAAGCGCTATATAAATGCCTCATTCTATTCTACTTCAAGATTTGCTTTAATAACTACATTCCCTGACCTAAGCACTTTGTCTTGCCTTATATACTATAAAAAAAAACTACAGTTGAGTGTTTAAAAATACTGCCTAATGGCTTGTTTGACTAATTTGCATTTATTTTAACTTGTACTGTTGTGAAAAACAAAAAAAATAAACTAAAAGAGAAGCATTTTTTGTCCCATGCATAGTTATTTAAAAAAGGCCATTTTCTAATTTTGTGGTTGATAAATGTTAATAGCAGAGACTAAACGGGGAGGGGGAGGGGGAGGGCATGAGCATATTATATATATGTGTGGGACTTTGATTTAAAATCACACTGTCTTATTACTTGTTTTAAATGAATGACTTTTTTGAAAATATCAATTTATGGGTTAGTGTTGGTGTACATACAACGTGTTTTGGTACGTTGGCACAGCCTACTGCACACAGACACAACTCACACATCTCATTCAGCCATTTCACACGCTGATGAAAGGGTCGTGACATGGGTCAGAATGTATCAGAGGTCATAAATGATGAACCAATCCATCAGCTCTGCTCCTATAGGCACATTGGTGTGTATATGGACAATACCTTTGGCTGGAAGGCCCGTGTGTTATCATTTAGAGCAAACACGGTGAATCAGAGGGTTTATGTTATACAAGGCTGCATTACAGAGTATTTTAATATGACTGTCATGAACGTTGTGGAGAGGAATAGAAACCAGTCTCTCCAGGCAAGCATAAAGAATGTGGTCTGATCCATCTTTATTCTCCATACCAAGTATGAGCGCTTATCCTGGCAGAAGATATGGGTACCCCAATCTAAACTTAACATTTCTAAACTACAGGCCTATTTGGACCTACCTCAATTAAACATTTTAATAATGTTGTTTGAGGCTGGTTGTGCAATAGCTTCATGATATAATGCAAATAGTTGTGTGCTGCTCTTGTCACTGTTTGTGAAAGATGAGCAATAGATATGTTGCAGAAATAGAGCAATAGTTGCTGTGTGATATGCAGTCTGGGTTAGGGTTAGGGTCAGTCTGACTACATATCACTTTATTGTTTTTATTGTAAGTATATGTCAGCTGTATGATTAAACAATATGTCAAGTGTTATGTGTGAAGCATTTGAACTCAAGGCAGATATCCCTCTGGGGACAATAAAGGAGGCTATCGCCCAAAGTGGATCATCTGCAAACCATGAGAAGTAAAAATTAAAACTTTGTCGTAGGACTAGCAAACACATCGTTGGAGGTCTCAACCTGGAGAGTAACATAATGTCAGTCTGAAGAGGATACAATACTCCTGCTTTGAAATATTGACCTCTGAACCTTGAACCCAGTCCATCTTTGAAGGCTTGTCATTTAGCAACAGAAGGTGCTAAACACATAAGACCAGCAGTTATAGAAAGCTCTGGGCCTCTGCTGTCATGTAGATTAGACATTGTCACCAGAGTTTACCCACTCACTGTCAAATACGGTAATAAGCTATTTTCACCTATTTAACGATTACATTTTTTAAATCTGATGACACCAGTGTGTTCCCCACATGTTCGAGTCCTGTTCTGCTGTCTGCAGTGAATCATAGTAACTATGGCCGTGAATGGGTTTCATTCCATTTCAGATTGCACACAATACATGAGACAAATACAAAAGTTATGTTATTATTATTGTTATCTTTATTATTTAAATCCTCAAATACAACGTTAGACGAAAACATCAATATTACGAATTATGTATTTTTTCTCTTTTTTTTTATTCAAGAAATGTTTTACGATAGTGCAAACACACATTTCTTAGAAATCTAGAACATTTCCAAAAAAGCATATATTAAACAAATGAAGTAAATTTTGCATAAATGTATTTTTTATCTTCTTTGCCGAGCGGCACATACCACGTCACTTCCGGAGCCTTCGGTTGATTTGCTATTTGCTAAAGAATTGAAAAGTACATTAATATGCTGTTTTCTTAAATAATATAATTACTGGTCTCTAATTTTATCTTTATTATTATTATAATAGATTGCCCCTATTCTTTTCTTTTTGTTCATTCTGTGAACTACTTCTGTACTTATTGTAAACGCAATATTGTTGATTGTATCTTTTGGTTGTCATGTTATTGTTGTAAGTTGTGTCTTTTGTTAAATAATAATAAATAAATAAAAATCCATTGTGGGATATGGGCTTTGAATGCGTCTAGCTCGGATCACATCGTAATGTTCTGTATTACAGCGTTTTTACAGTCCATGATTACAGCATACTGTAATATTTCAGCGGTAATAAGACAGAAATAACATGATTAAAATAAAGAAATGAATTCCATGATAACATCTGAATAAATATTGATAGATGTAGCGTTAGTTTTTAAAATATAAATAAACAACAAAGAAACCCAGCTTCCCTGGCCCATATAGACTAAAATAATAACAGTAAAAGTAAAAAGAAAAATATTGTCTTCTGCTTTTTACCATCCGGTGGTAGACTTGCACACACACACATTCAGTGCGTCAAAGTCAATGGAAGGCCACAAAGTCACAGTGCAACAGCCAGGGTTTCATGTGCCTTGCCTTTTTAAAAAGCCTTTAGAAACCATGCTTTAAATTTTTTAGAGGCTTCTGGACCCTTGATCTCTGGTCCTGGTAAGCCTGTTCATTTATCCACCCCTGCCTACCTCAGCTACCCTTTATACAGAAAATGTATGGTTTAGCTGGTGAAATCAACTGTCTCTTAATGGTGTCAATTAATATGAATGAAAACATGTCCCACCTTCCTACATACTTTGGTGCATCATATTGCAATATATCATGACGCATTGAAGAAGATTTCAGCTGATTGGCTAACCCACAAGGTGAATGGAAAGACATAAACAGAAATATAGATACTTTGATTTATTTGAACACAGCTTTTAACAAAAATCAATAATAAAGAAAAAAACAACAACAGCATGACAGCATGTTAGGGTGGAACCAACGGGTGATGTCACACATGGTTGGCACGTGGTGGGAATTGGCAGGCCGGCTCCCACGTCTCCTCCCAGATTTTTCCACTGTATCAGTAACAAAACAAAAATTTTGTATATATCATATATCACATTAGAACAGTGAAAAACAGAGGAGCCATTTTAAGTTTCACAGCATAAATATTTTTTAAAAATATTATACGGTCTTGTATTTCATTGTTTTTACAAACCTATACATATGTAGTGCTTGATGCAATGTCAGTCATAGAAATAAAGTCATAGAAAATTAACTAGCCAATAGCCGATATCAGTCAACAAGGATGATCTTGGCCGATACTGATGTTCTGCCAATATATTGGTGAATGTCTATGTAGGGACACCAATCAAACACGGTCCCACACTCCGAATACACATCACCAAGCCGTGACCATCAGACCCTGTCTGCTGATTGAAGATGTGTATTACAAGAAATTGGGTGAATCCACAAAAGGGTCCTCCCTTTTGTTCCACAATCAGAAACTCAGACCTGGCGGAACCGAGATGTAAAGCCTTTACCTTATAAGGAAGAAATTGACTCTTGGGAGGCGTTACAAGGCCCCAAGAGTCCCAGCAGGACCCAGACAGGCCGACACCGGGGATGCCGCTTATGCATTTCAAAGACACTGCAGAGTTCCCTTTGATAATTCAAGAATTATCAGAAAATGAATTCACTCCCTCTGACAAAACCGTCTAAAACTGCCAATGATATGATTTAGTTACTAGCAAGTAGCTAAGACATCATGTATGTGCTGTGTGTGTTTCTAGATAACTTGTGAATTCCCCTTTTTGTGTTTTAAACATTTAGTACAGGTAGACTGTTAGGAAAGTCTACCTCAATTATAGGAAGGATATACTATTTGGTATCTGTGTGATGGATGAATGATTTCCTGTAGTTTGATGCATATATATTGTTTGTAAAATGTACCACATTTGGACTGTGCAAGTTGATTTCCCTCGAGTTCAACCAACCCCTAATGTTGGGGCACAATGGACATTATGCTAATCACGGGCAGGACCCGCCCAAGTGATACCTGGTTGGTTGGAAATGCCTGGAAGGAGTGGTCAGGAAAACATGCTTAAAACTCAACGACACGCATTTCCAAGTGCTTGCCGCTCGCCGTGCTCTTTCTGCCTTTGCCTTGACTTTCGGGTGATTCGTGTGACCTCAACACCGTCTTGCGACACGACATCCCGTTTCAAGGACTCTCCAAGAATCACCAAACTTCCTGTACGAGCCGTCGTCGCCGCTGCCGAAGAAAATTCTCTCAAGGTCCTGCCTCAGCAACTTCACCAGAGACGCAGAGAAACTTGGTCGCGCAGCAACACGTAACCCGGCAACAAACCCACGTGGCTTCTTCCGGCAGCCAACCATCGGAGCCTCGAGCGCAACAAAGACCGAACCCCAGCCAATCAGCGCGTAGAGACCCACGTGCAAATCCGTCACGAAGAGAACGTGCGATCACAGAAATGCAAGTATCACAGTCTCCTCAATCTCGCTGAAGCTGGTGCAATTTTTATTGAGCAAATGAACTTAGGTTGAATTGCTAGTATTAATTCTCTCAGGTTACGGTTAAAGAAGTAGCATTGAACGCTAGATGTTTGTGACTACAGTCACCCTCCTTAACAATAACCTCGACTTCCCTGTCACTGTATGAATGAGTGTGTGTATGTGTTTTCGTTAGATTAGTTTGTGTGTATTAGAGTAGCTTAATAAAGTCTTGTTTTAACTTTTCACCTATACAAGTGTCTTGTGTTGTGTGCTTACAAGTTACTGCCTTAAACTGTCGATTACGTTACCTTGCTCTTATTGGTAATCATAACTGTATATTATTCCCGTTGGCCACGGGATAATATTTGGTCCAGAATTGATAAAGTACCTTAACCTCAATTTGCCGGTGGACGAATAATTGAAAGGGTATTAAATATTAATTCGGAATAATTTTATATATAGTGAATCGGTTCTTATTCACTGTAATTCAATCACCTTTGAGTTATATTGATCTTAGATCCCTATTCCCTTACACAAATGTACTTAGATATTAGGTTTGATTTTATTTACAGGACTGCAGAGTGGCTCAGTGTTTAGCACCGTCACTAGATTTACTTTTCTCATTCCTATGGTGTTCATCAGGGTATCCGAGTTTTCCACCATCCCAAAAGAGATGCATCGTAGCTTATAAAGCAGATCATTCTCAGCAAACCAACCCGGGGTCAAAGTTTAATATTAATCAATACCAACCTAATATCAACAGGCTCGTGGCAAAGGCAACACAAGGGATGACCAACAGCCTCTCCTGCGATTAGGCATTTTAGGTGGTCTGGTCTCGCTTCTTCCCAGCGCTCGGAGGCTTTCTGCTGCCGGAAACACCATGATGATGCAGAGCTTCTTTGAGGACGCCAAAATATTAGAGAGCCTCTCCATATTTTTTCTGTAAAGAAAATATGAAATAAAGCTGTAAAGGACAATTTAGATGAGGACCAATTAAAAGTCAACTGGTCAATATTCTGAATAAACACCATTTCATAATTGAGTATCAAACTGGACCAAATCTTTACTACATTGTGCTCTTAATCCATCTACTGCACTGTCAGTTTTGTCTGTTTTTGTTTTCTTTAGTTACTTTAAATGCATGTATGATTAAACCTAAATTCCTCTTGAGGATTTAGTGTTTCTGAGGGTTCAGTAAAGGGAACCTGCAGACTGGATGACAGGAAACACTGAACTGGGGCGTATGTGAAGAACAGGAACAGGTTAGGCGATCACTGCATTCATGTTCTTTCTTTCTTTCAAACCTGCTGTACATCCTGAACAATTTATGAAATCAGACATATTTCTGTGAAGTACTGGGTAACATCTACTGTAGTGCCACAAAACGGTTTATGAACTTTTTAATGTCTTTTTGGATATTGGCATATTTTAAATTCTCAATCAATTATTGTTCTAATTTGAGTTGGTCCATTTACCATTTCCATTCTTCCTAAAATATATTCCCTCATTTACATGTGCCACAGAGATGATAGGATGTTAATTGCTTAATTGCGTCATGAAATATACCTGTATTAAATCTTCCACATTCATTACGTTTTTACTCTAATTGGTCCCCCATCTATATGTTCAAGTATAAAATGATTGAGGTATATAATAACTAACCCTGGCTTCAGCTAGAATGTGGTCGTGTTTCAGTTCAAGAGCCAAGCGAGTCAAATTTTTGTCATGTATTTATTGATTTACTTAATTAAATAAATGATCAGTTACAACTACTGAGTTCCTGCAGCACTATTGGGATAATGATGATCAACTGATTCTGGACAGCATCGTGTCAATGATGGTCGTGTCTTCGACTGCAGGCTCTGGATGTAAGAGGTTGAAGACCATGGGGACGGATTGCTCTGTTTCCCACAAAAGCCGAAGCTTCTCCATGGTCACTGACCTCTCCAGGGACTTGACCGCCCTCAACCTTGACGCTTCCTGAAACGTCATAAAAACAACATGTTTGTATTATTTAAATGGACAATAAACAGACAGCCGTTTCGGGTCAAACACGATCACGTCAGTTTTAACGGTGACTCACCGTCAAGTCCCTGTGGCCTTTCTCCAGGTGCCTCTCCGGGTAATTCGTGAATTTGCCGTAGAGCGGGCAGTTGAGGTTGGCCAGCTTCACTCTGCGGCGGGTGTCACTGATCATGATTGCCCGTTGAGCGTTGTTCACCATCTTGTGGACGCACCTGAGGTGCTTGCTGATGTTCACAATGCTCGCGGGGCACATGGGGCAGTCGTTCACTGTGAGAAAAGGAAAATGTTCAAACACAGTCCATGACACAAAATGATTCATTCAGGTGTAATAAAGGATTTATAACACTTTGTGATGAAATAAGGCAGTGGTTCCCAACCTTTCCCCCCCTGTATGTATGTATGTATATATATATATATATATATATATTATATATTCATTATATATTATATTAAATAATATGTAATTAATAATATAATATATATATATATATATATATATTAATATTAGGGCTGTCAAATGATTAAAAATTTTAATCAAATTAATCAGAATTTTCAGTGGATTAATCATGATTAATCATTATTTGCAAATAATAGAAATAGAAATACCAGGTTCCCATTACTTCTCTTTCTTTACTCAATTTACTTGCACGAGCCTGTTTACATTTTCGCAGGACAGGGCAGCTCAATTCTTCTGAACATGTACAATTTACATTACTGAAACCACATAAAGAGCAGACATGTTTTTCAAAGAACTTGTTCATGTCTATTAAACACATGGGAAAAAGAATATAGAAAAAACACATATTTATCTTTCTTTGCACTGCATGAGCCAGTTGCTCAAACAGACGTCTACCGAGCCGCGCTAAACGCCTCAAGCCTTGTTTATACTCGACGCGTCCGCACGAGCGCGAGTCTCCAGACAGCGCGCGCACCTCTCCAAACAGACGCGCGTAAACGTGTCTTTACATTGACTTAACATTGAAATCACTCGCGCCAGACGCTCTATTCGCGTTTGGTGTGAACGCAGCATAACCGTTATCTCTCCAACTACGGGCTAGGCAACGGGTCAAACAGATAATGCGCGCTGCGTTAATGAGCGTTAAAAAAAATAGAGCCGTTAAAAGGAACTTGAGTTAACGCGCTAATTTTGACAGCCCTAATTAATATATATTAATATACTAATAATATATAATATATATATATATAAATAATATATAATTATATATGTAATATATATATATTATATTATTAATTATATATTATTTAATATATAATGAATATATAATATATATATATATAAATAATTATATTATAATAATACTACACACACACTCTAACTAAATTTAGTTTTAAGATTTTAATGACATTTTATTCCATGAATACTCATAAAATGTTCCTTTCAACTTCAAATGTTTCCTTTTGTAGCGGTTGTTCCTCTGCGTTGTGTTGATTTTTGTTTAATAAAGAATTTTCCACACAAAGCTGGTTTTTTTTTACCTTGCGTGATTTATTTTAGTGCCTGTGTGACAAAACACACAAACAGACAGGCACTGTTATCAGCAACTCTGCTCTTACGATGCCTCTCCTCTCTAATGACATTGCTGGAAAGAGCGCAACATACCACACACACACACACATATATATATATAGTAATAGTCATAGTAGAAGTAATACAAATATTAATACGTATAAAATAATAATAATAATAATAATAATAATATCACAAACATGTTCTTATGTACCTAGAATTCACAACAACATTACAATGTTTCTCTGATATCAATTAACATACCTGTGTGACAAAACACACAGACAGACAGGCACTGTTATCAGCAACTCTGCTCTTACGATGCCTGTTAACCACAAAATACATGTTAAGTTCACCAGGTAGTTAACCACACAACACACGATGAATGTAATGTACTAATATATATATATATATATATATATATATATATATATATATATATATTATATATATATATATATATATATAAATATAAAGACTAAACTATATCTCTTTAGGGTACAAAATATATCAAAACTAATTATGTATATAGTATAAAATATACCTAATTATACCTACGATCTATTATTTACCAATCTATATATAAATATTACTTATATTAATATATATATATATATATTTTACTCGAAATGTTAGCCGCATAGCCGCTAACATTTCACACACGCGACGCGCACACTTTGCCGCCATCTCACACAATGCGCTCTTCACCCGTTTACAGCACTCTAATAACCAACATTCAACAAGTTGATAACTCGAACTAATGGTAAAATATAACATCTCATAGACCACTTTCCCACATTTGATCATATAACCATGACATGAACACTTAAAACAGTTTAACACTTGATGAGCGGAGCTCATGAAATCGTACCTCTCCTCTCTAATGACATTGCTGGAAAGAGGACGAATTTCCGATTGCGCTGCGATTTGAACACCACTTACATATGACGTCAGCCGACGTGCATACTATACTTAATAATGGCACGCAACGTTTTCAAAATAAAATGCCCCAAAACAAGTACTAGAAACAAATACATATACATATAAAAATAACAAAAATGATTTATAATCTGGTGTAACAACATATTCCTGCTACACTTTTAATATTTTCATTTTTACACAACTAGTAAAATGCAGTTGTTTATCTTTTTTCAGGATTTTGTGTATAGAATACTTAATGTTATGAACGTAATATATGAAAGGTAGAATGCTGTATGTACTTACATGCATGCATGCAAAGATCCTTATTTTTTACAAGGCTAATCATAACGTCAGTGAACACATAACGCTAATGTCCACCTTGCGCTTGCATGCCTTTGACTAGTGATGGAATGTCAGGTGTAATGCCAGTGACAGCCAGTCTAAAATCGCTGTGGACTTCCAGTCTGTTGCGTGACTTTGTTTTTATAGCCACAAGGGCACTGAAGGCTGTCTCAGAGAGGTAGGTGGTACTGAAAGGAAGAATGATCTTTGTAATGGCATATTTTGTGATTTTAGGTGCGACAACAGGTCCCCTGGCTATCCAAAGCCTTTTGAATCCATTCTCCTGGAAGTACTTTTTTGACAGTGAATCAGTTTGTAGTTCAGCGAGCTCATCTTCACAGCCAAGGTATTCCACATCTTCAAGCCTGGATGTGAAGGGATCCATAACCCACGCCTCCTTGGATAATGCGTCAACATCCGCAAAGCGGGACTTTAATTCCTCTTGTAGCGAAGTCATGTGACGGCAAAACTCTGCGCGTAAAGATGCACTCACAGTACCCCCAGAATGTTGAAGCAGCAGTGGAAAGTGTTGTAAATGCCCCTGTGACATTTTTCCAGCCCTGTACTCCAGCTTGCGCATAAAAGCATTGATTGCTTCTTTGCACTCCAAGATGTTTGACTCAGAGCCCTGCAGTCTCTTGTTGGTCTCATTATAAAGAGTGAATATGTCAGCAAGGTATGCGGTTTTGATCCAGAACGCATCAGTTAGCTGCTCCAACAGTGTGTTTTGATTTCGCAGAAATTCCAGGATTTTATCCTGCAGTTCTAGAAAGCGCACAAGCACTTTGCCACGCGAAAGCCAGCGCTCCTCCGTGTGTAGCGGTAGAGTTTGGTGCGCTTCATCCTCACACAGTTGTGCAAATAATCTCTGGTTGGTAGGGCGAGCTTTAATGAAGTTTACGACTTTTACAACTGTTGCCAGTGTGTCAGCAAGGTCTCTGGACAGTTTTTTACTGGCGAGTGCCTGGCGATGTAACATACAGTGGAAAATTACACAGTCTGGAGCCTTTTCCATCAAACGGCTGTTAAATCCCTTATTTCTACCCATCATCGCGGCAGCTCCATCAGAGCAGCAAGCGACAATATTTGTGTAAGGCAGATTGTATGATGTGAGGTAAGAATCAACAGCCATAAAAATATCCTGACCTGTAGTTGTTGTGGGTAAATTGGTAGACATAAGTACATATATAGACATACTGTACATATACGATAAGCACAGACTCTCCCGCTACTGTGGTCGTTTCATCCAGCTGTATAGCAAATTGGACTTCTTTAAGCTTTTCGTGCAACTGTTGTTTGCAGTTTTCTGCCATTTTATCAATTCTGTCTTTAACAGTGTTGTTAGAAAGTGGGACAGATTTAACCTTTTCAGCTGCTTGCGGACCACATAGTCCCTCCACTATTTTAATGCAGGCGGGTTTGATTAACTCTTCTCCAATATTATGCGGCTTTTTTGCCTTGGCAATCAACAGCGAACACTCAAAGGAAACTTTAGTGGCCTTCTGTACATCACTACCTGCTCTTTCGAATACTTTTCTGATGTCTGTCGATCTTTTTGACAGAGCCATCTCTTTTTCTCTCTCGAAGAATTCTTTATCTTTGCCGATTGTTTCTGGATGCTTCGTTTCCTGGTGTCTTTTCATTTTGCTTGGTTTCATGCTGTCATTTGCCAGTTTTTCACCACAAAAGATACATTCTGGCCGAGACTTGTCTTGGCCTTCAATAAAACCTAAATTTATGTAGGCTTTGTCATAGTGTCTTAATTTTTTCTTCGCCTCTGATGAAGAATCACCGCATTTACGCTTCTCTGCCATTTTCCTTTTGTTTTTGCCGTTACGATGACAACAAGCACATTGAGAAAGTGACGGTGTGCGCGCAAAATTTAAATAATTATTTTATATAAGAGATACATTTTTACTACCTTATCTTGGGGATGGGGACGGATTGCTCTGTTGCCCACAAAAGCCGAAGCTTCTCCATGGTCACCGACCTCTCCAGGGACTTGACCACCTCCAACCTTGACGCTTCCTGAAACGTCATAAAAACAACATGTTTGTATTATTTAAATGGACAATAAACAGACAGCCGTTTCGGGTCAAACACGATCACGTCAGTTTTAACGGTGACTCACCATCAAGTCCCTGTGGCCTTTCTCCAGGTGCCTCTCCGGGTAAACTGTGAATTTGAGCTTACCTGAACTACAGTCTTTCGACATCGTCTGTAAAGAAGAGAGAGAGAGAAAAAAAATAAATAGCTGTTGCAAATCAATAAATTGTTGTTCCTGTGTCATTTGTTTTGAAAATCAGATGAAAAAATAAGAAACTGGAGATGGCAACATATAGTTTTTCAACTTTACTCAAGGTTTAGACTTTCATATAACTGTTTTAAGTGTCTTTAATTTTTTATTTTTTTCCCTGTTATCTTCCAGGACCTTGGCCGTAAATAACAGACCTGGTTGGTAAGATTTAGGCCCAAAAATACAGACCTACAATTTATAATTCATAATCACGCGAAAAAGCTTCACGAGCAGTGCGTACTGGTGAACTGACACGGACTGCACAGATATAGACCGAAAAATGCACATATATACGACTTATAATTACAATTAACTGTACGCACTAAAATTCATTATGATAATTGGCCTCACCTGTTGCAATGATTCAGCGTGACTGACAATTTCAACAAAATGGCAGTTGCCATACCCCCCTTTCTTAGCCAATAGCAGTCCTTGTCAAGTACCATGACAGCCGATCACATGTCCGTGAACAGGGAACACCCATTAATCTGGTTGGCCCAGTCCACTTTTAATTAAAATCTTTTTTAAAATCATTTATTTTTATTTTCTTTGTATTTTTTTCTTTTCATTAATTTTTTTTTTTTTTTTTTTTTTGGGGGGTAAATTTTTCTCCCATAACATTCTTTTGTTAATTTTCCGTACAAAATAATTTCTCATCAACTATTTATTAAATGGGTTTTATTTGAAGGTGTTTAACGCAATTTGTTTCGCATCTAAAAGTTACCAATGTCTTTTGTCTTTTTTGAACATTTTATTTTGACATAAAATAAAACGGACAGAACGTGTCAACATAAGAAAAAAACAAAAAAAATTCAGGGGGCTTCCTCAACCTCTTTATGACGAGGTTGAGGATCTTTGCGGACGGCGACTTCGCCGGGGGGAGCCTCCTCTTGAGGGGAGTGCGGACCTCCCGCCGCCGCTTCGCCGGGCTGGGTCCCTCCTGCAAAGAAAGAGAAAGGCAAAAAGAGTCAGCGAACGCGCCCTGCAGGTCACACAAACGGTTAAACGGAGCCACGAGAAAGACGGACTCACCGTAGCGGACTCCCCGGCCTGTGGCGCCTCTCCCGTCTGCGGAGGGCTGGCGGAGGTCGGCGGGCTTGGCCGGCCACTTGCGGGCCTTTCCGGCCTTCTTCGGCCCGGAGGCCTTCGGGGGCTCCGGCACTCTAGAACCTGTCCGCCGTGGAGGTGTCGTGGCACATAAATTGTGCCACCTTGTGGCGGTCCCCGGGGCTGTGGGCGTTCTCGGCCTGTCGAAGAGAGAGGAAAGCACAGTCAGAAACAAACGCACACACAACAGAAAACAGACGGGCTGGAGCCCTTACGTGAGTGGCAATGGAGGTGCGGATGTCAGTGAAGGTGGAAATTCCCAGCAGGCCCATCTCAGCCCATGCCTCCTGCAAGTACTGGTTCAAGTTCTTACAGGAGCTGGGCTTGGAGGTGAAAAAGAAATACTGGGATTTCTCACCTCCGACCAAGACGGACCTCATGGCCAGGAACTCCCTCATCCAGCCGTACTCCTCCTCGCTCAGTGCCAGCTGGGCCACCCCGAAGACCTGGTTGGTCTTGTGAGAAGAAATCTGCGGGTACAGAGACAAGCGAACGGCGTAAGAGAGAACTCAGGTGAGAGATAAACACAGAGAGAGAGAGAGAAATAAAACCACTCACGTTGATGACGTAGCACCCGTCCTCGGCGGTTTCCTGCGCCGCCTCCACCTCCCGGACCGTCATGTTCTGGAACACCCCACAACGATGTCCATAGATGCAAGCCAGGTAGACAGTGAGGCGTCCATAGAACGACCACTGGGCCGTCCTGTCGGCCGTCGCTCTCAGGCGGGCTGCGATAAAAGAAAAAGGAAGAAGAGAGAGTCAAGGGGCGCGCGGGACGCCGAGGCGAGCGAGGAGATAGGAGGAGAAAACTCACCCAGGAGCTCGGGGATGGCGGCCTTGGCGGAGGCGATGCACTGGCGGAGGGTGGCCTTTGAAATGAGGCGGCCCTGCTTTGCCTGCTTGACCCTCACCTCATGCATCACCACCTTCCGCCTCACCGACCGGATCATATTTTTGATCTCCCTATTGAGACCCACCATCACGGTCCGGGAGAGGCGGCAGCTGGGCGGCGGGGTCTCGGCCACATAGGCGAGGAACTGAGCCACGTTCTTTAGGTAGTGGTGTATTGTGGGCTCTGCGATCCTGGCCTGGATCAGGTTGCCGTGCCAGGATCGCATCCTCGCCGTGTGGTTTAGGAAGTCCAGACTGGCCAGGTCGGTCTTCCCCACCGCCATGTATGCCAGGAAGCTCCGGATGCGGAACACCTTGGAGGCCAAGTTGTTCACCAGCCTCGGATTAGGGTCCGCACCCTCTTGGTGGCCCCGGTACTCCTCGAGGAGGATGTCTGCGAAAAGAAAGCACACAAGAACAATGGGGTGAGAACAACGGAGGAGAGAGAGAGAGAGAGAAAGCGACAGAGCGTCAGGAGCTACGGCGGTACTCACTCAGAGCCGGAACGTGGTCGGGGAAAGGGTGCTCCTCCCGCCTCAGGGAGGACGGGGCGGCGCAGCCGGCCGGGAAGCGGAGGGTGGCTGGTCCTGGCCGGCCGCTTCCTCCAGGGGCAAGGCGAGGGGCTGGTCGTCGGCCTCCTCCTCGGCCGCGCCCTTGCCGGCGGACCGGAGGGCAGACAGCAGTCGGCCGGTGACTCGGGCGACCTGGGCGGAGGGGGCGGCCCGCTTCCTCCGCTGGAGCAGGCGGTAGCGGCGAGTCACCTCCCTGAGGGCCTTGCTCAGGGTGTCCACCTGTAGCGAGAGGTCCTCCTTCTCAGCGCGTTCGAGAAGGCAACGGCGGCCGCCGCCTCCTCTGCCACCGGCTCCTCCAGAACGAAGCCGGGGTCCTCTGTGTCGATGACCTCCTGCAGGTACAAGGAGGACATCATGGCCGCGCTGCCAGGCTTTTGAGCACCTTGGCCATCTTCAGCGCCTTGAAGGCGCGTCTCCGAGCCTCCCCCG
>CM076081.1:1551942-1606942 GCA_038088235.1 Zacco platypus | reverse complement strand
TTGGGTGTTTTTCCCAGTTTAAGAAATCAAATTTTATGGAAGGACCCCACACTTCACTGCCATACAAAACAATAGGTTCAATTACCGATTTGAAGAGTTTGAGCCAAATTTGGATTGGGATGTCAATTTGAATTGATCTTTTGATGGCATAGAAAGCCCTTTGAGCTTTCTCTTTGAGTTCATTCACAGCCAAAGTGAAGTTTCCTGTTGGAGTTATTTTCAGGCCGAGGTAAGTGTATGTTTTTGTGCTTTCAATGGTTCTGTGTGATAGTGTGAATGTGTGTGTTGGTCCCTGAGATCTGGAGCGTTTCTGGAACATCATCACTCTAGTTTTGTGGAGGTTGACCGTCAGGGCCCAGGACTGACAGTAATCCTCCAGCAGATTCAGGCTGTCCTGAAGCCCCTCTTTAGTGGGCGACAGGAGCACCAGGTCGTCTGCGTAGAGAAGACACTTTATTTCTGTGTCGTGTAGAGTGAGACCTGGAATGGGAGCGTTTTCTATTTTATTGGCCAATTGGTTGATATAGATGTTGAAGAGGGTGGGGCTCAAACTGCAGCCCTGTCTCACTCCACGCCCCTGGGGGAAAAACTCGCTTCTTGAGTTTCCAATTTTAACCGCACATTGGCTGGCTGTGTACATTGATCTGATCAAATCATAGAATTTCCCCCCTATTCCACTGTCAATAAGTTTTAGGTATAATCCTTCATGCCAGATTGAATCAAATGCTTTTTTGAAATCAACGAAACAAGCAAAAATTTGTCCGTTGTTTTGATGAACATATTTATCAATTAGTGTTTGTAATGTAAAAATATGATCAGATGTGCGACATTTGGGAAGAAAGCCAATTTGACATTTACTCAAGGCATTGTGCTTCATAAGGAAGTGTAAGAGTCTCGTGTTTAAGATGCTGCAGAAAACCTTCCCCAGGTTACTGTTCACACAGATGCCTCGGTAGTTGTTGGGGTCTAATTTGTCGCCGTTCTTGTGGATGGGGCTGATGAGGCCCTTGTTCCAGATCTCAGGGAAGAACCCGACGCTCAGAACATCATTGAACAGTTTCAGCATGGCCCGTTTGAAGCTTTGGTCTGAGTGTTTCAGCATCTCGTTCAGGAGGCCGTCAACACCACAGGCTTTCTTGGACTCAAGGACCCGTAATTTGTCTTCCAATTCTTCTATTGTTATGGGGAAATCTAAGGGGTTTTGATTTGTTTTAATTGATCTTTCCAAATTGTCTAGTTTTTTCATTATTTCGTTTTGATTAGAATTTAGAGTTTCAGGTGGGCTATATAATTCCTGGAAGTGGTTTTTCCACTTCTCCCCATCTTGGAGTGCCAGAATTTCTCGATTAGGTTTGTATAATAATTTCCATTTATCCCAAAATTTGTGTGAGTTTATAGATTTTTCCATTTCTTCAAACTGGTTTTGCAGAAACTGTGCTTTTTTCCGACGGAGTGTGGCTTTATATTGTTTTAGTGCCTCACAGTAATGAAGACGGAGGTCCGGATTATCTGGTTGTCTGTGTTTTTGATTTGATAAATTTCTAAGGTTTTTTCTCAGAGCCTTACAGTCCAAATCAAACCATTTGTCCGTTTCTAAATATTTTTTCTTTGATTTAATAAATGTCAAATTACTTTTTTGTGCTGTTTTGTAGAATATGTTGTTTAGATCTTGTACTTCCTGATTGATGCCGAATTGATTTTTAGGGTATGCCTGTATTTGTAATGAATATAATAGGGATTGAATTTCTGAAGATTCAACAGCATTGATGTAATTAGTGCCGCTGTTTTCTGTCCATTTGAACGACGTGATTTTGTTCATTGGATATGGTGCTTTAGTTGGTTTGGGTAGTGACTCAGATTGTTTTATATAGAGTGTGATTTGGCTGTGGTCTGAGAAAGGTTTTAAGGGTTTGACTGTGAATGCTCTCAAAGAGGAAAGGTTGAGATCTGTGATCATAATCTACAGTGCTGACACCAAGAGCTGAGCTGTAGGTGTTTCGTCCGAGCGAGTCCCCCTGCAGTCTTCCGTTGACGATGTACAGAGCCAGTCCTCGGCAGAGCCGCAGCAGCTGCCGTCCGTGAGCGTTCACTACTAGATCACAGTTTTGTCTGGGGGGGTAAGAAGGGAACAGGTTATTTCTGCCAGTGATGAAACTTGCACCGTGTGACTCTAAGAAATCGAATTCTTTTCCGGTTCTGGCGTTTAGATCACCCATGAGCAGCACATTTCCCTGGGCCTGGAAATGGCTGATTTCTTGTTCTATGGTTTGAAAAGTTTCCTCTTGGAAGTACGGAGACTCGAGGGGGGGTATGTATGCGGCACAGAGGAAAACAGGCTGAGATGCTGATATTATTCCTTTTTTAATTTTCAACCACAGGTGGTACTGATCTTTTTTGACTGATTCTATGGGCAGTTCAGCTTTAGTCCAGATGATCATCCCTCCCGAGTCTCTCCCCTGTGTGACTGATGAGAGTTTGACGGATGGTAATATGGTTTCTCTGTATCCTGAGGGACAACCAGTGAACACATCTCCCCTACACCAGGTTTCCTGCAAGATTATGACATCTATGTCTTGAATTTCTCTTATAAAATCAGGATTTCTACTTTTTAGGCCAAAGATTGAGGAGTTTAGACCTTGGATATTCCATGTAGAAAAACTGATTGATTTCATCACAAAATTTTTTAAATTAAACTGTAAGGTTTGTTTGCCATTTTGAGAAAAGAGATTGATAGAGAAGAAAAAAAAAAAAAAAAATACAATTAGATTAAATGAGAACAATGAATGATGGAAAGTAATGTCAGGGACTCAAAACATCAACAAATCGGATGAAAATGTATACGATTTATACTGATTTACACAATGTGTTTTTTTTTTTTTTTAATTTTTTTTTTTTTTTTTTAATTACTATTATTTTTAACACTGTCCACTGTGTGTTAGTAGGTGAGAGCAGATGAAGAGAACCTCTAGAAAGAACCAAACTCGACAAAACTCGCCAAAATCTACAATAAACTGAAGATAAAAACAAAAAGAATCACAGGATAACTGTGAATCAGGTATTTATCTATTTATGTTTTTACACATCTTGAAAATAAGCAACTAAGGAGCAGCAGCTGAGCATCAAGGAGGACAGCAGAACCACAGAGCAGATTTCATCCAAACACAACCAACAAACAGGCAAGACAATCAACACCTCCAACTACATTACATTATTTTCAACACTAGAAAATAATAAGATAAGAAAGAGACAAATAACTTGTTGACTAGAGCTAAGCTAAGTTAGCAACAGAGCAGTGAGTGACAGCAGTGGCAGCCACGCCCCTCCCCCGACCCATCACATACCCACAGAAGATAAAGACAGCCAAAGACAAGAAAACATATAAACACAATCTACTCAAGGAAAACACAGAGACTTTAATGGCTGACTGTTATCAAAAAGGAGACAAATCCACTATCACTAATCTACTGCTCCACACAGAAAACTGCAATGCTTGGCACACAGGTATCTGCAAATACTACAAGAATTTCAAAAAACACGGCATTTGTAATGGGAGACAAATTCAAATTCATGAAGAAGGAGGAGACACCAGCAAAGCTTTTCTGACTGTAAATATATACCACAATGGAACCATAATGTTTCAAGGGAATGAAGCATGCCTCAGCTCTGTCCAGGCAAACTTTACCAGCCTCAAAGCACTGGCAGAGAGTGAGAAACAGACAGAGAGTGAGAAACAGACAGAGAGCGAGAAACAGACAGAGAGTGAGAAACAGACAGAGAGTGAGAAACAGACAGAGAGCGAGAAACAGACAGAGAGTGAGAAACAGACAGAGAGCGAGAAACAGACAGAGAGCGAGAAACAGACAGAGAGAAACAGACAGAGAGTGAGAAACAGACAGAGAGCGAGAAACAGACAGAGAGTGAGAAACAGACAGAGAGCGAGAAACAGACAGAGAGCGAGAAACAGACAGAGAGTGAGAAACAGACAGAGAGCGAGAAACAGACAGAGAGTGAGAAACAGACAGAGAGCGAGAAACAGACAGAGAGCGAGAAACAGACAGAGAGCGAGAAACAGACAGAGAGAAACAGACAGAGAGCGAGAAACAGACAGAGAGCGAGAAACAGACAGAGAGTGAGAAACAGACAGAGAGCGAGAAACAGACAGAGAGCGAGAAACAGACAGAGAGTGAGAAACAGACAGAGAGCGAGAAACAGACAGAGAGTGAGAAACAGACAGAGAGTGAGAAACAGACAGAGAGCGAGAAACAGACAGAGAGTGAGAAACAGACAGAGAGCGAGAAACAGACAGAGAGTGAGAAACAGACAGAGAGCGAGAAACAGACAGAGAGTGAGAAACAGACAGAGAGCGCAGGCAGCCATGTCGAGCTCAAGAGCTCAGGGGCGGAGCTAGAGGAGGAGGAGGAGCCCACCCTGGACTGTGACACACAGCTGGAGCAGTCTGTCAAGGAGCAGTCTATCCCTGCAGGAGGTGGAACTGGTGGAACTCAGAGAACTGGTGCTCTCGCAGACAACATCCAGCGAACGCATACAACATCTAGAAAACAAACTTCATCAGCTTACAAGAGAATTTAAAGCTAGTATTGAGGAACTGAGAAGAGAAATAAAAAACCTGCAACAGGACAGAAATATTCTAAATAGTGAGCTAAAAAGTGTCAGAGAGGAGCTGATCTTCAGAGAAAGAGAAATGCAAAGCCTGAGAGAGCAGACAGAATCCGTCATACAGCTTGGCTCGAATGCCACCCAGACACCAGCACAACCACTCCCGACGCCCCCTGAGACTAACACGCCAACAGCACAGATAGATGCCCACACACAAGATCCAGAAAGCACACCTAGTCACATCCATGCAGAAATAGTCATATTAATGGACTCAAATGGCAGATTCATCTATGAAAAACAGCTCTTTCCCAACCACAAAACTTTAAAACTTTGGTGCCCAAACACAGAGAGTGCCCTTCAACAACTCAGCAAAGAAACGCTCGGTGATCCCAGTCACATCATCATACATGTGGGAACAAATGACCTGAGGACACAACAGGAACGAGTGGCACAGTCAATTACACAAGTGGCAATTAAAGCAACACAGACTTTCCCAACATCAAAAATAATCATCTCCACCATCCTACCCCGAACCGATTTCCACCCCCGCACTATACAGAGAGTCAACACAGACATCTCACGTGGATGTGCTGGGATGCCGAATGTTCATCTGGCACATCACCCCACACTGGACATTCACCATCTCCATGACCACGTCCACCTACGTAGAGACAGCGTGAATGTGTTCGCTAAAAATCTTAAAGATGCTGCCCTTGGCCGAACCCCTGGCAGTCCCTCAAAGAGTCAGAGAGAATCCAACAACCTTCAACCAACGAGACGCTTCATCCCAGCATCAGCACACAGCGTCTTCCCGCCGCATCCACCTGAGCCCTGGAGACTCCATCGCCCTGGCCCGCTGTACCCACACCCTGAACTCCAGCGCCCACGCTTCCGGCCTCCACGCCCACATCCCATACACCAACATCCCCGTCAGCATCAGCAACGCCAAGACCATCAGCATCAGATGCCACCATACCAGTGGAGGAAACAGCCAGGACCCAGAGAAGCCCCGGCGATGGGAAACACCTCGACAGCGCAGAAGTCATCAGCCCCGCAGCCAGACGTCCGCAGACCCGAGCAGGAGCAGCTGAGCTACGCAGCAGCCCTAAAAGGTCCAAACGACACCCACAGCAGCAGTCTGAGAGAGATCAAGGAAATGCTCAACTTGATCTGCACACGGCTGATGGACTAGCCGTGAGTAAAAGACACCAAATTGAACAGATACACTAATATATATGGGTGAATATATATATATAAAATATTAAAATATTAACAGTAATACATAGATGTATGTATGTTTACATGGTATTAGTACACATAGATTTTAAACGGGTTCAAGTTAAGTTCGTTCTTTTCTAGAGGAATGTAAAAATTGTTTATTTACCACATGAAACCACTGACAATCTCACTTTGGAACATCCAGGGCATTAACTCATCAAGTTTTGGATGTAAAATCAAAACCCTGGATTTTAAAAAAAGCATATTAGACATAGACGTAATAATATTACAGGAAACGTGGCGCAGAACTGATGAGGTCACTCTTTGTCCCCCAGGATATCGGGAAATAATCATATCGTCCCAAAAACATGAGAAAATTACACGTGGGAGAGATTCAGGGGGCATCATAATCTGGCACAAACTTGAAATTGATAAGTACATCCAATTAATAAAAAAAGAAGAATCGCATATCTGGCTCAAAATTAATAAACAGCTCAGTCAAACAACAAAAGATATATTCTTGTGTGCCCTTTATATCCCTCCCTCTGAATCTCCTTACTATAATGAGAACATCTTTGAGACCCTCCACAGCCAAATCAACCACTTCCAGGCCCAGGGAAGTGTGCTGATGTGTGGGGATCTCAACGCCAGAACAGGGTCCCTACCCGACTACACCACAGACAACGGGAATAATTATATATTTGGACAGAGCTTTCAACAAAATAGTGTAAATTTTCCAAGGACTAACTCTGATGCCCAAGTGAATAAAAACGGTCGGCTTCTTCTTGAGCTCTGTCGAAGCCTCGGTCTGTACCTCGTCAACGGCCGGGTGAGAGGGGACTCTCTCGGGAGATACACCTACAGTTCATCTCAGGGTTGCTCAACAGTTGACTACATGATCACAGATCTAGATATATTCTCTTTCAGAGCATTCACGGTCAAACCACTAACACCCCTATCAGATCACAGCCAAATTACTGTGTATCTAAAAAGGAAAGAAAATACTAACATACACCCACAATCCAGTAAGCTGTACAACATCAAAAAGATGTACAGATGGGTTCAAAACAGCACCGAAAAATACCTGTCCGCATTTGACCACCCCCAAACGTGCTTACTTATGGATAACTTCATAGAATATGATTATCCTCATAATCAAGATGGCGTGAATCTGGCTGTAGAAAACATAAATTACATATTTGATTATCTGGCAACAATATCTAATCTTAAAACCACTAAGAAAAATCATGAGCAAAAACAAAAGAATGAAAAATGGTTTGATTCGGATTGTAAAAGAATAAAGAAAAATGTAAGACAGCTTGCAAATAAAAAACACAGACAACCAGACGATTCAGATTTACGCCTTCATTACTGTGAGGAGCTTAAAAAATACAAAAATACACTCAGAAAGAAGAAAGAACAGTACATCCAAAATCAGCTCAAAACTATAGAAGATTCGGTCCACTCAAACAGTTTCTGGAACAACTGGAATCTCCTGAATAAAAAGAACCATGAACAAATCACTATACAAGACGGAGACACCTGGAAAAATCACTTTGAACAACTTTATAGCAAATTAGACATGAGTAAAAAACAAACACAAATATATGAAAAATTCAACCGTATAGAACAGATAATTGGCAAACACCAAAATCCGATAGATTACCCAATCACAGAAAAAGAGCTGATGGATAAAATACAGGCTCTGCCAACAAAAAAGGCAAGTGGACCGGACGGCATCCTTAATGAAATGCTTAAAAACATAAACCCCAAATTCAAATTGGCTGTAATGAAACTGTTCAACTTGGTTCTGAGTGTTGGTCATTTCCCTGACACCTGGAATAGAGGACTCATAACGCCCATATTCAAGAGTGGAGACAAATCAGACCCGAATAATTACAGAGGCATCTGTGTGAGCAGTAATCTGGGGAAGATGTTCTGCAGCATCATCAACACGAGACTCCTCCACTTCCTCGCGGAACACAATGTCCTGAGCAAAAGCCAGATCGGATTTCTACCAAATTTTAGAACATCAGACCATATCTTCACCCTCCATACCCTGATTGATAAATACACCAACCAAAACAAAACAAAAATATTCGCTTGCTTTGTGGACTTCCAGAAGGCCTTCGATTCGATTTGGCATGAAGGCCTTCTTTCTAAATTACTAGAATCAGGAATCGGGGGCAAAACATTCGACATCATAAAAACTATGTATTCAAACAATAAATGTGCAATTAAAATTGGCAATAAACAAACTGAGTTCTTCACTCAAGGGCGGGGTGTGAGACAGGGCTGCCCACTATCACCGACCCTCTTCAATATCTACATTAATGAATTGGCTAAACTCCTAGAGGAGTCCGCAGCTCCTGGCCTCACACTACACGACTCCACTATAAAGTTCCTCCTGTACGCAGATGATCTGGTTCTGCTGTCTCCAACAGAAGAGGGTCTACAGCAGAACCTGGACCTCCTGCAGCAGTTCTGTCAGACCTGGGCCCTGACCATTAACCCAGCTAAAACTAAAATACTAACCTTTCAGAAAAGACCCAGATGTCAGGGGAAAAGACACCATTTCACCCTTGGTATGACCAAACTTGATCATGTCACAAGCTACACATACCTCGGGCTGAAAATCAGTGCAACTGGAAGCCTAAATTTGGCCGTGAACGAACTGAAGGAGAAAGCAAGAAGGGCCTTTTATGCCATCAAAAAATCTATCCAAATTGAAATACCAATCAGAATCTGGCTCAAAATATTCCAATCAGTTATAGAACCAATTGCACTATATGGCAGTGAAGTTTGGGGTCCTCTCCTAAATCACGAGTTTGACAAATGGGACAAAAATCCAATTGAAGCCCTGCATGCCGAGTTCTGTAAGAGTATCCTGAGAGTCCAGAGGAACACACCGAACAACGCGTGCAGGGCAGAATTAGGCCAATACCCTCTACTAATACACATCGAGAAACGAGCCATCAAATTTTGGAAACATCTAAAAATGAGTGACCCCAACTCTTATCATTATAAAGCCCTTAAAAGCCATGAAGTGAACAGTGAGAAGAGTCCCCTCATTCAGCTGGTCCTGAGGCTCCACACACACACTAACACAACTAACAACAATCAGCCTCAGGACACGGACACCCTCATACACACAATCCGGCCCAACCAAATTATAAAAGCACAACAAGAAAATTACCTGACCTATTGGACTGAAGCAACAGAAAAACAAAGTAAACTGGAATGTTATTTGGCCCTAAATAGAGACTACACACCCGCAGAATACCTGAGTACAGTGACACATGGCAAACTAAGACGAATAATGACGAGGTACAGACTGAGCAATCACTCTCTCACTGTAGAGACGGGCAGATACAGACAGCACTGGCTGCCCAGAGAGAGACGCATCTGCCCGCACTGTGACCAGGGAGAAGTGGAGACAGAGCAACACTTCCTCACCAGCTGTCCCAACTATGAGGACATTAGAGGGACTTTCTATGCAAAATTTGAAATATCTTCCCCCGGCTTCATAAAACTAAACAATAAAATACAACTTCAACATTTATTAGGTGAAAAAAGAGACTGTATCACACTAGCGGCAAGATACATTGATGCTTGTCACAAAAAGAGAGAGTTGACGACTAATCAGTGATGCGCCCACACACACACACACACACACACACGCACACGCACACACACACGCACACACGTACACAAACAAATACACAAACACTTACACAATACACACACTGATCATAAATTGTTCACAGAATTTTTAAGTGTTCATAAACTGTTCTACTTGTTTGTTTTGTTCTAAAGATATGTATATACATGAATGATGATTTACTGTAAAATGCTTTGGCAATACATTGCTACCATTGTCATGCCAATAAAGCTCATTTGAATTGAATTGAATTGAAAGAGAGCGATAGAGAAAAAGAGAGAGAGAGAAAGAGAGAGAGAGAGAGAGATAAGTGTTCGATGTCCAGATCAAAGGTCACAGTCCAGCTTTATAGACAGATTTAAAAAAATATTTATTAATAATGTTTATAAAAATAATGAAAATAAAATTCAAACCTCAGTCCTCTTCTTCCTCATCGTCTGCAAAATACTGGAGAGAAATAAAAAATAAACAATAAAAAAAAATAAACAAACAATGGCATCTACAGACACAGAGTTTAACAGGCTACAGTGAATATTTCCTTTACCTCTTCCACATCCTCTCCAACACGCAGTACTGGCAAATGAGGATGAGGAGGATGAGGATGAGGTGAAAGACGAGGAGAATTAGGAGCGTCTTCCGCCGAGGACGGGTACTCAGTGTCCTGCAAAATAACACAGTACAACAGCTGTAAAAACTGCACGTCTCGGTCTAAAAACAGGAGCTGTTTGATGACAACTTACTGTCCGGCTGATGATGACAGTTGTTGCCCAGGGGAAGAAAAACTTCAGCTATATATATGACTGTGTTCATCATTTTGAAAGTGTTTGAGTTGTACTATCGCACTGCTTCCACCTGAGGTCTCTACTCCACTGTCCGTCATTTCTGCTGCCTAAAATAAATGATAAAATATTAATAACCCGATACAAAATTCTCACAATGAAATAATACACAGATAAAAGTCAGTTACAAAAAAGTGGTGATTTCTGTATGCGGTAAAAACGATTTTTAGAGAATGGAAGCATTGAATTCACTAATAAATGTTGGTTGAATGCCGTTTTATTTTCTGTAACGCACTTTTGTAAAGTCATACTTATAACATCGGCTAATACGCATACTGTTTTAACTGCTTTTACAATGGTTTTTGGGTGAATTGTGCGTGTATATAATAGTATTGACAACACTTGCTGCAGAATACTGTAACACTAAACTAGTGTATTGTGGTATAATAAATCCTGTAGTTGTATTACATTCAGTACTGTATTGGGCAAATGAATTTGTTTCAATTACTATAGTGGTTAAATTACAACAGCAACTATAGGATTACTATAACAAACTCATTCAAGTGCTTTAGTATGTTTCAAAAACACTACAGTGCTGTAGTATTTTTTCATGTACAACAGAGTCCTTCTTCAGTGTGGAAAGGTCTGAAAGTCATCAAGTACAAGACAGCATCCCCCAGCACTGTGAGAATCAACAACTGGCAGACGAGAGGAACAAGTTCTACTGCAGGTTTGAAAGAGCACCATCAACACCTCCAACAACCCCCCTCTCAACCACCCCTCCACTTCAGTTCAGGGAACATAACGTGCGCCGGGTCTTCAGGAAGAACAAAAGGAGAAAGGCACCAGGCCCAGACAGCATGTCACCAGCCTGTTTGAAAACCTGCTGGGCCCATCTTTACATGTCTGTGGCCATGAAGTCATTTGAAAGACTGGTTCTGGCTTATCTGAAGGACATCACTGCATACTGAGCAAACAGGTCTGTCTGTGGATGATGCAGTCAACATGGGACTGCATTATGTTCTCCGGCATCTGGACTTACGTGAGAATCCTGTTTGTGGATTTCAGCTCTGCTTTTAACACCATCATCCCATCACTTCTCCACCCCAAATTAACTCAGCTCTCCGTGCCCACCTCTGTCTGTCAGTGGATCACCAGCTTCCTGACAGACAGACAGCAGCTAGTGAGACTGGGAAAATTCTCATCCAGCTCCCACACTGCCCACTGCTCTTCTCCCTCTACACCGACGACTGCACCTCTAAAGATCCCTCTGTCAAGCTCCTGAAGTGTGCAGACGACACCACACTGATCGGACTCATCCAGGATGGTGAACAGCTGACCGTCTGGTGCAGTCTTAACAACCTGGGGCTCAACACGCTCAAGACGGTAGAGATGATCGTGGACTTCAGGAGAAACCCCCCTCTTCTCCCCCCACTCCCCATCATGAACAGCACTGTGACTGCAGTGGAGTCATTCAGGTTCCTGGGCACCACAATCTCCCAGGACCTGAAGTGGGACAACCACATTGAGCACATTGTGAAAAAGGCCCAGCAGAGGTTGTACTTCCTTCGCCAGCTGAGGAAGTTCAACCTTCCACAGGAGCTGCTGAAACAGTTTTACTCTGCCATCATCGAGTCCATCCTCTGCACTTCAATCACCGTCTGGTTCAGCTCAGCTACCAAATGTGACCTCAGAAGACTACAGAGAGTAGTCCTCACATCCAGCACACTCCATCTTTGAACTGTTGTCCATCTGGTCGACGCTACAGAGCCCTGAGCGTCAGAAGGAGCAGACACAAGAACAGTTTCTTCCCTCATGAACAACTGACAAACACGGAACACACACAACTGATTCTACCTTCAGCCCACACGTGTAATTATGGCCGTCTTGCGTTTGCTGAAATCGCCTATCAGACCAAAATGGATATTGTGTTTAACTGCTTTTAAAATGATTACTATTAATAGTTTAATACGATTTCTAGTTGTGTATTTTTTGTGTGTGCATTGAATAGACGGTTTCAACATTTAACTTGAGCTAGACAAATCAATAACATCAGAGTTCCTCTAGAGTCGATGTCTGATAACAAGCAAAATACATAAACAAGTAAATGACATTAGCTAGCAAGCTAAAACTAGACATAAACATTGTGATTTTGGCTTACCAATACAACGAAGGTTAGTGCATTAACTTGCATGTTACAATCCATTTCCGGCCAAGCGTGTAACCATGACAACGCATGTTCTACAAAAGTTGTACTAGTCAAACTAAATCATAGTATTTTCTTTAATAATATAAGCCACCATTTATACATATATATATATATATATATATAAGTAAATGCACAATGAGGCATGCTCATTAATCCTCTCAGAAGGGGTTAGTCTTGATATCGGTGGCCAGAGGGGAAATAAACAATTTAAAAGTACATCCTTCTCACCAAGTTTCTTTGCTGGTGGTCTTGAAGCTCATTCCAGCATTGTGCGAGTCCATCTTGTGGCTGATGTCCTTTGACTGAATGGAAGTTACAGGTTCTTTGGACAGGAGTCTCTTATACACAGAACCAGCTGACTTTGGGAGTGCTTTCTTAAAGTGACGGGACTAATTTGTTTTCGACATGGGCACAACAGAAATCTGTAGGAGGCAGAATTCACTTGATCAAATCCTAATCAATGCAAAACCTTTACATAAAGTGTTTGTTTCTGGATTTTTTGGTCAATATACTGTCTCCATCCATTAAAGTAAAACGATCATAAACAGGATAGACTCCTCGTTTCCATTTGTAAGTAGAGTGTGTTACAGTTTTTTACAATCTCTTTGCTACTATTTTCAGAACCTTGATGTCATTTTTCAAAACTCAGAACGGTTATCACAGGCAGTCTAATGTTCAAAACATCTTTAAAGAAATCTTGCACTTGCACAATCATTGGTTCAAAACATGAATTCACCGTGAAATACCATTGAAACATAACTGTAGATCACCCACACACAAGCAACCGATGTTTCACTGTCATTGTTCGTACAATCATTAAATATTGTAGAACAAAACAGGTGATACGGGTGTCATTATGGTTCTACATGTACAGTAAACACATCTGTGTAAAAGTACGGCAGTAGAGAGAATACTACAGACAGTGGAATCATTGAACAAAGTTTGTAATATATTGATGCAAAACACTACAGTACAATCTCAACATAGGTTTATTTGAATCAAAGCATAAATAATTAGCTATGAAATAGAAAAGACAGTAAAACATCAAATGCAGTGTTTCTTAACTTGCTTGTACTGTAAGAAACAAAACAGGAGTGATTACTGTACTTCTACACTGTCATCAACTCTGTGTTGTGGATTTGGCCACAGGTTCTCATCTACATCACAGTGGATGTTTTCATCAGCCAAACATCTCGGAAAAAAACCTCCGGGTTTTGGTAGATTTGCAAGTATATTTGCAAATCTACATACTTGCGAATCTTGGTTCAGGGATTGGTCCGGGAATGTTCCTGGAGAGTCCGATGAATCAGAGAAGCTTCGGTTTATGTACTCAAGACATCTTTGCCAAAATGACCCGATACTTTAAAGAATCAGTGACGCCGGTCACATGGTCAAGATTTTCACTTCCTGCTGCGGCACCAGCAAAGCACTACAAGAACAAAATTTGTCCCACCTCCATGTTTGATCCTGTGGATGGTGTTCTGGTCATAAGTCATGCCTTTTTTAGTTCACTTACTGCTGCTACATGGGCCCAAACGTTCCCATTTGGTTGATCACTTCATAAAACATTCTTCCAGAATTATCCAAATTCCTTCTAACATTCAATTTAGCCCGTTCACACTTGAATCTGATATGTCAGAATGTGCTCTTTGTGCAGCAAAATCGCCCTGCAGGTGACATACAGTGAGTAAAGGTCATGAACTTTCACTTATTGAGGAAATCCAAGCTTCCATCATTCGATTAGAAAGTGATTATTTCCTCACTCTCATGTTTATCTAGCGAAGTAGTTGAGTAGTTTCATTTTCTGTCACTTAAGTTACATATATTGAAATCGCATTTCCATACAATTGACTGCAGTGACAGGGGTTGCCTGACTTTTTCAAATGTTTTCTTTTACATTCAGCGCCACATGTGTGACAACCCAAGGTGTGGAATGACGATGCACCTCCCGTGTGTTTCAATCCTGCAGAGACCTTCACTGCCAGAAGTGCGGTGATTTGTGGCCTCACGAGATTCCAGGTGAGTGGTTGTTAACATTCCTTCATCAATCTTCTATTGAACACGAACAACTGCAGAGTGAACTTCAGGAGGTTTTACTGCAGACAACAGTTTTCTTATTTTTTGTTTTCTTTCTAATTTGCAGAAATGCAGCGTTTCCAGTCACAGAGCTCATAAAATCTGCGAGAACACTGGTCCCACACGTCACGCCGGCCAAAAGCTTCTCAAAGCCAGCGGAGCCGTTGATATATTTCGTTTTTTTAAGAGATATTTTTAGTTTTTTTTTTAAGAGATATTTTAAGTATTTTTAAAGAGATATTTTAAGTTTTTTTTAAGAGATATTTTAAGGTTTTTTTAAGAGATATTTTAAGGTTTTTTTAAGAGATATTTTTAGTTTTTTTAAGAGATATTTTAAGTTTTTTGAATTTAAAGAGTTCAATGTTGTTCTTTACATGTGTAATAAAATAACTTTAATGAAAGGAAACAAGTTTTTTTTTCTCAATTCCACAATTTTTTTTCTTTGCTCTTGTGTGGAAATCTTTTCTGTAGCTGTTGATTTTTAGCACATTTTTTTGATGTAAGATAAAATAAAGTATTTTGAGAAGCATATTGATCCAAAAAACACCAATCTAGGCTTAAAGCTCCCAGGGGCTAAAAGCACTAGTTCTCCATCCCACCGGCTGCTAGGGGTAGGTTGGTTTGAGTCAGTTAAGGGTTAGGTATATAGAAAAAACTAGTTGGGTTCAGGAAGCTGCTCTCTTTCGGGTGGAGTCTGGTAAGTGTTAGGGTCAAAGGTCAGAGAACAGTTGGATCTACCGTTTAAAATGATCTAGGAAATTATATGCAATGAAGGCATGAACTTATTAGATGTACTTGTAAGTGTAGTGTGTTAAATGTTACATGTCCAGGTCAAAGGTCATAGAACAGTTCATTTCCAGCTTCCATCATACTGTGATTTTCTGCTAAGGTTTTTTTTTTAAGGTTTGCATTTTAAGGTAACTTCCAAAAACGATCCTGACAGCAACAGAAACAAACTTTTATTCTTATTTTATTTCTCATTCAATGTTAGTAATATTGTATATAGAAATAAACAGTGTATAATTCAGAGGAGAATATTGTTTAGTGTCATGAATTGTCATTGAGTGTCATCTCAAAAATAGGTATATGCTGCCCTCTAGTGCTCATTATAATATATGACATTTGATCATCATTTCATTTATTTTAAGAGTACTTTTCTGCCTCTTTTGAATTCACACTTACATCTTGAAATTAAAAAATAAATTAAAACGTGTTTATTTATGATATGTGTACTATTAAATATAAGTATGACATTTTGTTATTAATAGAATTCTGCTTATTTTTAAGTTACACATACTACATTGATAAAAAAAACGTTTGAATTTACATTATAATGTATGACATTTGATTAATTCACACATACATCCTGAAGTTAAAAAAATAAAATAAAACGTGTTTATTTATGATATTTGTACTAGTAAATATAGAAATTAGGTGTGTGTATTTCAATTATGAATAATTGACAACTTCCAAATTCCCTTTTTGTTCTTAATTTAAACCTTTGCCATGGCAAAACCATTTGAGAAAACATTACCAAACATACAATCTTAATTTAATTGGTCAAACAATGACTTTACAAAATATGAGACATTCTCTTTTTAAATTATTTTTAAAACTGTTTGTCATAATCAACCCTGTAAAAATAGGAATATGCTGCCCTCTAGTGCTCATTCAATATATTACATCTTGTTATGAATAGAATTCTTTTGAACCACATATCAGTTATCTGTTTGAATTTAACTTACACATACATCTTGAATAAAAGAAATGAATTAAAATGTGTTTATTTATAATATTTGTATTATTATATATTGAAATAAAGAGAGAATATTTTCAGTTATTTGAAAATATAAGAGAAATTCCTTTATTTTTTTTGTCCTTTCTTTAAACCTTCGCCATGGCAACAATAGCGCTATTGTGCTTATTTTTACGTTAAACATACTACATTGAATTAAAAAAAAAGTTTGAATTTTTTATTCAATGTTAGTGTTATTGTATATAGAAATGAACAGTGTATAATTCAGAGGAGAATATTGTTTAGTGTCATGAATTATCATTGAGTGTCATCTCAAAATACAACATTTTAAAGAAAACGAATATATTGATCTGAATATTGTATATTCATTTTAAATCCATCAAGATTCCAAATATACAATATTACTTTAATTTAAGTCAAAACTTTTTTTTCCGACCTTTTTATCGGGGAACTGGGATCATTTGCGCTTAACTCTTCCCGTTCGGGCATTTCTCGCCCGAACGACTCGAAAGTTACATAAACGCGTTCGGCAGAGTGCCCTTAGTAAGATTCATGGAGCCCAAGAATGTTTGTATGTCCTAGACAGCTGAAATCTGCGTTTAATATAAAGGTCAAAGGTCAGAGTGATGTACGTATGTCCTAGAGAGCTGAAATTTGGCATGTATACTAATTAGAGGATGGGGAGACGATTGCACATGGTTTGGGAGCTGTAGCGCCACCAGGTGTCGATATATGGTACTGTCACCCCCCAATTCTTGCAGCAAGATATCTCAAATTTTTCTCAAATCCCCCAACCCCGAGGTCCTCGCCCCCAAATTGAAGTTTTTATTGACCGATCCCACTTCCCAATTACAAAGTGGCAGAAAAATAATTCGGCATTTCTCTCCAAACTGTGAAAAAATCGCTTCTCCGGGGCCAGGACATTTCATATTTTACATCAGTTTTTACTGATCAAAACACTTGGACTAAGCGCTCTCAACCGAGCACGTTTCTCTAACTTTCCACCTCTTTTAAGTGCTTTATTTGAATAGAATATGCTGTTTGTGCTCAAAAAAGATTAAAAAAATCACCTGACAACAATTAAAAGAACATTAATTTATTGAAAAAGAACAGAACAGATTCTAAGTAACATCAAATTGAAACCATTATATTAAAACAAACAACAACAAAAAAAACAATTAATAAAAATCTTCATAATTGACAGTACTGCAATCTTCCTGTTGCCATGCAAGCGGATCACCTGAAAAACAGACCATCAGTTTAGTTACAACTACTGAGTACCTGCAGCACTATTGGGATAATGATGATCAACTGATTCTTACTTAAAATGGACAGCATCGTGTCAATGATGGTCACGTCTTCGACTGCAGGCTCTGGATGCAAGAGGTTGAAGACCATGGGGACGGATTGCTCTGTTGCCCACAAAAGCCGAAGCTTCTCCATGGTCACCGACCTCTCCAGGGACTTGACCGCCCTCAACCTTGATGCTTCCTGGAACGTCATAAAAACAGCATGTTTGTATTATTTAAATGGACAATAAACAGACAGCCGTTTCAGGTCAAACACGATCAAAAGGGTGGTTGGGCTAGTTGAGTGTCAGCCAGTCGGGATCAGGACTCCGGGATATGAGCTATTCTCGGGTTGCGCCAAACCCTCCATCTTGAGCCCGAAACTGTGGCCGGCGCAGGGCAGTGGTGAGTGAAACTGGACATCTGTGGTCCCTCGGGGCGTCAGGGTCTAAGGGCTGACCTCATCGAGCCCCCAGCTGACAGTGGGGAAGGCAAATAGGAGCCCTGTGGTGGGGCTCCTGTAGACCAACTTCACAACTCTTCTGGTCCCGACCCCCTCTCGGCCCTTTGGGCCAACGGTGAGTAGAGGATGGATATACGGTAGCGAATCCTGGAAAGACATTGACAAAGAGATGGCTTCGGGATTGGGCACCTGTGGTGAAAAAGTTAGATCCCCCTGCCGCCCCCTGGCCAGGGGCGGTGGCCAATCGGTGAACAGACCCTTGCACGGAGTACGGTTACGAGACTGCTCGGTGGTACTGACCCGTCTCCCAGAGAGATAGGGAGGAGAGGGGCCACCGGGGACGGAGCGCGCAGCGGACGGTGGTCTTGGCGGGAAGGGCTCTGCTGAAAATTCCCCAGGGGATGGTTCTACCCGGGCCATTCCCCAAGCGAATACTCGGTCGGGGGGGGGGGGGGGGGGGGGGGGGTGGGGGGGGCTGGAGTGGTGATCTTATTGCCTCTTCAGGACTTCACCTGCAGCCTGTGTGGCGTGTCGGCGAGCGCGTTGACGTGGGTGCGGAGGCACTACACTACACTTGCAGAGAATGCAGAAAAACCTCCGAATCTGGGCACTCTATAGCATGTCACATCCCTAGAATCATTTGCACTTACCTGTTCCCGTTCGGGAGAGAAATGCCCGAAAGACTCGAAAGTTACATAAACGCGTTCGGCAGAGCGCCCTTACTACGATTTGGGTGTTGTAAGAGACCGTGTGCGTCTGCGGCTGATTATGGATTGCTCGTCAACTGAGTCTTCCTCGGTCAGAAGGAATAGGCAAATCCAATGATGCAGTTTGAGAATTTATTAATGAGGAGTCATGAAGATGATGATGATGGTTTACAGGTGACAAATTAGGTGTGTTTGTAGGTGTGTGTGTATATGTGTGGTTATCTGAAACAGAAATACAATAAAATGTATATTAATAAACATGTATGCTATGGTTACATACAGATGCATAAAGAACTGGCCCGCAGTACAACCAAAATCCACTAGTGGGAGCTCTAACACTATAAATGAACTTGCATAAATGCTATAAATCTCCAAATGGTGTTAAGTACCAAAAACAGGCGAATTATACATTAAATATGGTCCGAAACAATCTACACCTGTAGACCAGAAGGGCGGTTTGTAGAGTCTCAGCCGAGATAAGGGAAGGTCAGCCATCTTTGGTGTGGAGGGTGAGGCGCGCCATCTCCTGCAGTCCACACACCGGTACTGATGTTTCTTAATGGCCTGGCGACCTCTGAGGATCCAGTAGGTGCGGCGTAACTCTGCATAGAGTCTCTCTGCACCAGGGTGAAACAGCTGAACATCATAGTGCTTTATAATGAGCTGAGTCAGAGGGTGATCAGGTAATAACACAATTGGGTGCATGCTGTCAGAGTCTACATCTGTAGCTTGACGCAGGCGGCCTCCCACTCTGACTAGTCCACTAGGGCTGTCATACTCAGGGGAAAGTGCGCTGAGACGACTGCTCGGGCGAACAGGGTTACCTGCTTGTAATGCTTGGACCTCCTCTGGGAAGCTGTCCTTCTGCGCAGATTGAAGCAGCTGGGTCTCCGCCTCCAGGCGCTCACTTGCAGTGTAGGGGGTGGTAGCCGCCCCCTGAAGGGATTGGTGAGTGGCCAGAATCAAATCATCTAAAGATGTGTACTGTGTTGGATCTGGCAGACTTGGTGATACATTTGTAAGGCCACAGAAGGCAGTCTTTCTGAGTTCTTCACTGCCACATTCTGAGAACTCTGTCGGGGGCTTCGGCCAGGTGTCAGGAGTCTGTGTGAGAAAGTGTGGACCATGTGACCATCGGCTGGAGACCGTGAGCTCTGACAGTGGTTTCCCTCTTGTGATGTCATCGGCTGGATTATCACTAGAGTTCACCTACCCCCACTGTTCCGGAGAGGTCAGCTCCTGTATCTCACAGATCCGAGTCCCCACAAAAACTTTGTACCTGCAGGAGCTGGACTGGATCCACTGAAGCACTGTAGTGGAATCTGTCCACAGGTAGACTGAGTGAAGGGGTAGTGAGAGCTCAGTTTGGAGTACCTTAGCCAGTTGGGCTCCAGTGAGCGCAGCACACAGCTCCAGTCGGGGTATCGACACCTGCTTGCGGGGCGCTACTCTGGAGCGTGACATGATGAAGGAGGTGGAGATGTGAGCCTGCTGCTCTATAACTCTGAGATATGCCACAGCTCCATACGCCTTCTCTGAGGCGTCACAGAAGACGTGAGCCTCATATGTAGCACTGTTGCTGTTGTGAGGAGGAGCGTAACATCGGGGGATAGTGACATACTGGAGATGAAGCAATTCCTTTTCCCATTCAAGCCAGGACTGAAGCAGGTTTCCTTCTATGGGCTCATCCCATCCTCTTTCTGTGCTCCATAGGGCTTGCACAATGAGCTTTGCTCTTGTAGTGTAGGGGCAAATATAACCCAATGGGTCATACTGACTGGCCAGTACTTTGTAAACACTGCGCAGCGTCACAGTTGTGTAGGTTACAGGACGGTGCTTGTATCCCAGGACGTCAGTAGTGCAGTGCCAGCTGAGACCCAGTGTTGACTCCTGAGGATCAAGGCTTTTAAAGTTTAGCCACAGTTCACAGCTATCTGATCTGGCCGTACCTGGCAGATGAGCGACCACCTCAGGGATGTTGCTAGCCCACTGGCGTATCTCAAATCCGCCTTGGATAAGCAGCTCTCTCATTCTATCAATGAGCAACTTGGCCTCTTGTGGGTCAGAAAGGGACTGCAGGCAGTTGTCCACGTAGAAAGCTGTGTGGACAGAGTCGTAGATGTCTTTATAGGTGTCTCTGTGCTCCCTCACGTGGCTCTGAAGGGCAAATGTAGCACAGCAGGGGCTACACGTTGTCCCAAAGGGCAGGACTCTCCACTCATATACATCTGGGGGCCTCTCTGTTTCACAGTCTCTCCATAAGAACCGCAGTAGGGGGCAGTCTTCAGAGAGCAGGCGGATCTGGTGAAACATAGCTTTTATGTCTCCGCTCACTGCTACAGGATACTGGCGGAAACGCAGGAGCACACCCAGCAGTGTAGGCCCCAGGGTAGGTCCTGGCAGGAGGTATTGGTTAAGAACGGTCCCCTGGAACTCAAAGGAGCAGTTAAAGACCACCCGAGCTTTGTTATTGTGATGTACAATGTGGTGTGGTACATACCAAGATTCAGTAGAGCTATGAATCTCTTCGGGAGTCAGCTTTACCACATAACCAGAATCTATCAACCTCTTGATCTCCTGGTTGTATTTGAGTGCCAGGTCAGGATTCTTAGCTAGCTTACGCTCAGTGGACCTCAAAAGGCCTTTAACTACTTCAGAGGAGACATGCATCTGTGGGAAGTCCTTCTTCCTGAGCAGGGGGGTGGAATATCGCTCTACACCATCCACAGGTACTCTGATAGTCTTGGCCTCTAACATGGCTATGGCCTCTCGGTCCTCCTTTGAGCGTGTGACCTCCTTCCCAGGTCTATGAAGGGGAGCATCTAGTTGCCACAGGCGCTGTACATCCTGTTGAAGGGCAATGGCGGGAGAAAGGCATGATATGTTCAGGCAGTGCGCTTCCCCTTGCTGTGTGGGCATACTGCAGCTCGGACCCTGGATGGCCCACCCGAGCTTGGTGTAGACGGCGACAGGCCCTTGGGCTGAACCTCGCAGGATAGAACGGACAGGAGTTATGAGGTGAGCATTGTCAGAACCGATTAACACAAGTGGCTGAATCTGATTGAACCCTTCAAGCTGCACTCGCTGTAGGTGGTGATACTTCTCCTTTAGGAGCTCCACTGGGCATGACTGTTCAGCTAGGCTGAGCTGTTGGGCGGTAAAGGCGCGCGTTATCTTGTAACGTATTTTCGGCTTGGCCTTTGAGGACACATGGAAAGAGACATAGCCTCCTTTAATATGGATCACATCTTGACGAATAGTACGCAGAGACAGAGTTTCCTCTTCCTGGATTAAGCCTAACAACTTGACAGCAGCAGGGAGTATAATAGTTTTCTCTGAGCCATCATCAAGAAGAGCATATGTGTCCAGAGACTTCCTTTGGTAGTGTAACTGGATGGGCACAACCTTAAGCATTACACGGCCAGAGTGACTAATAGGAGCCAAAAACACTCGGCTGGTGCTCACTGTTAGGATATTCGGGTCCCTCTTCTTCGCTTCAGCCAGATCATGAAGCACTAATAAGTGCTGTTCTCCACAGGTGCTGCACATCTTCTTAAGAGTGCACTGCTCAGGGGTATGTTTACGGCCACAGCGCCAACATTTGGATTTTTCTTTCATCCAAGAAGCTATAGCTTTGAGGTCTAGCTTCTTAAAATCTACACAGCCACTGAGGTAGTGCTCTGTCCCTTCACAGTACGGGCAATATGGCTTAAACTGCTTCTTCTTAGAGGAGGGAGAAGGATTAGTAATGTGTGCCTTAGTGTCCATCTTTCGCTGTGTTTGAACGGGATCTGAGCCATAATAGATGGATGTAGACTTACTCTGTGCCCTGGACCCTGCATAGGCTCTGGGGTTGCCCCTCTCTGGGCGTGGTCTGTCTGAGGGCTGTGGCTGAATGGCTTGCTGTGATAACTGTAGAACTTGGGACTTGCGTTCGAGCCACCCGGAGAAGTCATACATATTGTAGGTGCAACTGCTGCCTGTGCGTATGATACCACGCGTGATGCAGTACTCGATGAAACTGTCTCTGTAGCTAGGCGGAAGCTTAGTGAGTAACCTGTCTACGTGTGAACCACACTGGAGCTCACTGGCTGCTACATCGTCCATAGTACTGAGGAGGCCTACTAGGCTGGATACCGCCAGGGAGAAATCTTCAAAGGCTTGAGGGTCACCTGCCTTAATAGGAGAGCAGTTAAGTATAGCACTCAGTTCACTCTGGACCAATTGCCTGGGTTGCCCATATCTCTGCTCCAAAGCTCTCATTGCACTAGTGTAGGGAGTGCGGTCGTGAATATAGCGTCTGGCCACTTGTAACGCACATGGATGCTCTAACTGATCTATCAGAATGTGATATTTATACTCCTCTGTGAGATGAGCATGTGGCCCGAGTAGGCTGTCCAGTCCTTTCTTCAGTAATACAAAGTCACTCTCTCTGCCTGATTTAAATGTCACCAGTCTAGGCTTCGGGATGCCATATGAAGACGCTAAGATCATCTCCATCATGTTTGGCTGGGTGACTTCAGCTGCAGGAAGTACTGTGTCTTGTGCAGTACATGCAGCAGGCAGTGAGGGGTAGGCAGAGACTGATGGATAGGCAGCAGAGTAGTAGCGGGCAGAATCAGGAGGTGGAGCTGCATAAAGCTGGCTATAAGTCTGCTGTGCTGATATCCCTGGTGGATGCTGATACAGTGATGCTGAGACTGCAGAGAAGTCGTGGGACTGTGCAGAGTGTACCTGGGTGGAGCTGCCTGGAGGCTGCGGGTGTTGGTACCTCTGACTGTATAGGGGGTCAGCTTGACGTGGTTCAAGCCTCCCAAACTGTATTGATTGTGCTACTTGATTGACAGGTTGTAGAGCAGGCTGAATCACGTAACTCATTCTGGGGGGCGGAGCAGGTAGCGGTGCCGGCTGAATACCTGGATGGGCCACAGGGATTCTCAGCTGTGGTGCAGGCTTTGGCGCGGGCCAAGGTGCAGACTGACGTTTGGGCTGAAATGCAGGTTGAGGTACTAGCACTGCGCCTGTCTGCTGTGCAGGTTGAGCTACAGGGTTCGGTGACAGCGGCACTGGCTGAATATTAGAAGTAGGTTGAATAATAGGGCTTAAAGGTAGTGGAGCTGACGTTGGTGCTGAATGGAGAATGGGGTTTGCATTTCGCAGTGGTGAAGATTCAGTAGGTTCTACTGGCCTGAACAGGTTTACAGGCGTTCCAATGTCCTGCCTCACTGCTGGTGCCAGGACGTGTAGTTGATCAGTAGTATGGATGCTGCTCATGCCTGTACTGCTATGCTGTGGTGTTTGGAGTAGAGCAGGAAGCGAAGCGGCTCTATCTTGCTGTTGAGCATCACTCTGAGTAGGGAGAGGACTGCATGACTTGCATGCTCTCTCCAGTTGTTCCACACGCTTGGTTAATGCACCACTGGTCTCTTTCATAGTGATTTGCATCTCATTCATTGTTTTCAGTACACTGCCCCAAACTGCCTCCATTCTCTTCCATTTCTTCGTCTCCTTTTTCGTCTTCTCCTTATCAGATTCCTCTGAACTGCTGCTGACTGATGACTCTGTCTCCTCTGGATTAGATAGGTCATGTTCGTACTCCGCCAGATGCCCCGGAAGCTTTCTGCTCCTTCTTGGACGGGAACTATGCTTTGGACTCTTCTCCTGAGGAACTTCATCTTGTGGAGTCGCCATCTTGTTGACTCAGCCAATAAACATCCGGCTCGAAGGACCACTTGTAAGAGACCGTGTGCGTCTGCGGCTGATTATGGATTGCTCGTCAACTGAGTCTTCCTCGGTCAGAAGGAATAGGCAAATCCAATGATGCAGTTTGAGAATTTATTAATGAGGAGTCATGAAGATGATGATGATGGTTTACAGGTGACAAATTAGGTGTGTTTGTAGGTGTGTGTGTATATGTGTGGTTATCTGAAACAGAAATACAATAAAATGTATATTAATAAACATGTATGCTATGGTTACATACAGATGCATAAAGAACTGGCCCGCAGTACAACCAAAATCCACTAGTGGGAGCTCTAACACTATAAATGAACTTGCATAAATGCTATAAATCTCCAAATGGTGTTAAGTACCAAAAACAGGCGAATTATACATTAAATATAATATTTGCAGTTATTTGTAAGGCAATAACTAAAGTATATACAGTGGATGGCTGCTTTAAGAGCACATATGGAGCGCCGTAATGGACCACATCTGTATAGCACGGAATAACGCGAGTATAACAACTTCGCCAACTGGACTAATAACTCAGCAATCAAACGCGCCATTCATACAAAAGCGATACTTACATATTAAGGACGCACACAGCACTCATACACACAAGAATCACGTAGGATTAACAAAGGATGGCAATTCTCTGCACCGTGAATGATGCTCTCGTGACACGGGACCACACTAAAGTGAAAGCGCCTAGCAGCTATGCAAACAAACAAGGGAACGTGTGCATTATGGGTAACGTAGTCTATGTCAGGGCACGGACTTTTAACAGGTGTCTTAAACCCGAAAAATTGATGTCAAATGTGCACAAGCATCTATAAACACTCTGTACATGAATCCCTAGGTTGGCTGCTCTGTTTATATTGGGAAATGGGATCATTTGCACTTACCTCTTCCCGTTCGGGCCAGAAATGCCCAAATGACTCGAAAGTCACATAAACGCGTTCGGCAGAGCGCCCTTACTACGATTTGGGTGTTTTAATCCCGAAAAATTTATATCAAATGTGCACAAGCATCTGTAAACACTGTGTCCGCCAACCCATAATTTGTTATTGGGAACTGGGATCATTTGCGCTTACCTCGTCCCGTTCGGGCCAGAAATGCCCGAATGACTCGAAAGTCACATAAACGCGTGCGGCAGAGTGCCCTTAGTACCGCTTGGGTGTTTAATCCCAAAAATATTGTGTCCATGAACCCTTAGGTATTCTGCTCTTTATGTATTGGGAACTGGGATCATTTGCACTTACCTCTTCCCGTTCGGGCGAGAAATGCCCGAAAGACTCGAAAGGTACATAAACGCGTTCGGCAGAGCGCCCTTAGTACAGTTTGGGTGTTTTAATCCCGAAAAATTGATATCAAATGTGCACAAGCATCTATAAACACTGTGTCCACCAACCCATAATTTGTTACAGGGAACTGGGATCATTTGCGCTTACCTCATCCCGTTCGGGCCAGAAATGCCCGAATGACTCGAAAGTCACAAAAACGCGTGCGGCAGAGTGCCCTTAGTACCGCTTGGGTGTTTTAATCCCGAAAAATTTATATCAAATTTGCACAAGCATTTATAAACTTGTGTCCACGAACCCCTAGTTTGTCTGCTCTTTATGTATTGGGAACTGGGATCATTTGCACTTACCTCTTCCCGTTCGGGAGAGAAATGCCCAAACGACTCGAAAGTTGCATAAACGCGTGCGGCAGAGCGCCCTTACTATGATTTGGGTGTCTTAAACCCGAAAAATTGATGTCAGATGTGCACAAGCATCTATAAACACTCTGTACATGAACCCCTAGGTTGGCTGCTCTGTTTTTATTGGGAAATGGGATCATTTGCACTTACCTCTTCCCGTTCGGCCATTTCTCACCCGAACGACTCGAAAGTTACATAAACCTGTTCGGCAGGGTGCCCTTAGTACAGTTTGGGTGTTTTAATCCCGAAAAATTGATATCAAATGTGCACAAGCATCTGTAAACACTGTGTCCGCCAACCCATAATTTGTTATTGGGAACTGGGATCATTTGCGATTACCTCGTCCCGTTCGGGCCAGAAATGCCCGAATGACTCGAAAGTCACATAAACACGTGCCCTTACTACGATTTGGGTGTTTTAATCCCGAAAAATGTATATCAAATGTGCACAAGCATCTATAAATACTTTGTCCGCCAACCCATAATTTGTTATTGGGAACTGGGATCATTTGCACTTACCTCTTCCCGTTCGGCCATTTCTCGCCCGAACGACTCAAAAGTTACATAAACCTGTTCGGCAGGGTGCCCTTAGTACAGTTTGGGTGTTTTAGTCCCGAAAAATTTATATCAAATTTGCACAGAGCATTTATAAACTTGTGTCCACGAACCCCTAGTTTGTCTGCTTTTTTTTATTGGGAAATGGGATCATTTGCACTTACCTCTTCCCGTTCGGGTGAGAAATGCCCGAATGACTCGAAAGTCACATAAACGCGTGCGGCAGAGCGCCCTTAGTACCGCTTGGGTGTTTTAATCCCAAAAATACTGTGTCCACAAACCCATAGGTATTCTGCTCTTTATGTATTGGGAACTGGGATCATTTGCACTTACCTCTTCCCGTTCGGGAGAGAAATGCCGAAACGACTCGAAAGTTGCATAAACGCGTGCGGCAGAGCGCCCTTACTATGATTTGGGTGTGTTAAACCCGAAAAATTGATGTCAGATGTGCACAAGCATCTATAAACACTCTGTACATGAACCCCTAGGTTGGCTGCTCTGTTTTTATTGGGAAATGGGATCATTTGCACTTACCTCTTCCCGTTCGGCCATTTCTCACCCGAACGACTCGAAAGTTACATAAACCTGTTCGGCAGGGTGCCCTTAGTACAGTTTGGGTGTTTTAATCCCGAAAAATTGATATCAAATGTGCACAAGCATCTGTAAACACTGTGTCCGCCAACCCATAATTTGTTATTGGGAACTGGGATCATTTGCGATTACCTCGTCCCGTTCGGGCCAGAAATGCCCGAATGACTCGAAAGTCACATAAACACGTGCCCTTACTACGATTTGGGTGTTTTAATCCCGAAAAATGTATATCAAATGTGCACAAGCATCTATAAATACTTTGTCCGCCAACCCATAATTTGTTATTGGGAACTGGGATCATTTGCACTTACCTCTTCCCGTTCGGCCATTTCTCGCCCGAACGACTCAAAAGTTACATAAACCTGTTCGGCAGGGTGCCCTTAGTACAGTTTGGGTGTTTTAGTCCCGAAAAATTTATATCAAATTTGCACAGAGCATTTATAAACTTGTGTCCACGAACCCCTAGTTTGTCTGCTTTTTTTTATTGGGAAATGGGATCATTTGCACTTACCTCTTCCCGTTCGGGCGAGAAATGCCCGAATGACTCGAAAGTCACATAAACGCGTGCGGCAGAGTGCCCTTAGTACCGCTTGGGTGTTTTAATCCCAAAAATACTGTGTCCACAAACCCATAGGTATTCTGCTCTTTATGTATTGGGAACTGGGATCATTTGCACTTACCTCTTCCCGTTCGGGAGAGAAATGCCGAAACGACTCGAAAGTTGCATAAACGCGTGCGGCAGAGCGCCCTTACTACGATTTGGGTGTCTTAAACCCGAAAAATTGATGTCAAATGTGCACAAGCATCTCTAAACACTCTGTACATGAACCCCTAGGTTGGCTGCTCTGTTTTTATTGGGAAATGGAATCATTTCCACTTACCTCTTCCCGTTCGGCCATTTCTCGCCCGAACGACTCGAAAGTTACATAAACCTGTTCGGCAGGGTGCCCTTAGTACAGTTTGGGTGTTTTAATCCCGAAAAATTGATATCAAATGTGCACAAGCATCTATAAACACTTTGTCCGCCAACCCATAATTTGTTATTTGGAACTGGGATCATTTGCGCTTACCTCGTTCCGTTCGGGCCAGAAATGCCCGAATGACTCGAAAGTCACAAAAATGCGTGCGGCAGAGTGCCCTTAGTACCGCTTGTGTGTTTTAATCCCAAAAATACTGTGTCCACGAACCCCTAGGTCAGGGGTCGGGAACCTTTTTGACTAAGAGAGCCATGAAAGCAAAAAATTTGGAAATTTATTTCAGTGAGAGCCATATAATATATTTTAAAAGTGAATTCAACTAAATGTCAGTATAATAAGCCTCTGAATTTATTCTTTTAAATAATGTTGTTATAACACTCACCATTAATGCGACTTCTGGTGCTGCATGGATTTGCTGATGTCTTTGTAGTCGGGTTGGTACTTGGTGAGGTTAAGCTTCATGCAAGCGTTGAGGCTTTCATCCGTTAAACGTGATCGTAGGTTGGACTTGATGTTTTTAAGATGTGAGAATGACTGCTCACATGCATACGTAGATCCAAACATGGTCAATACAGCAATACTCACACGCTGCAGTGTGTGGTATGTAACAGGAAGCGCGTTCCAAGTTTTGAGAATCAGCTGGTCTTCGGGTTGGAGTTTTTTAATTTCTGTCCACATGTGCTTGCTCGCCAACTCCGCTTTCTGTCGTGTGATTCTTTCCAAATCTTCATTCATTGACTTGAACTTATTCACCCACATGTCTGAGGCCTTCAGGTCAGCCACTTCTGCTTCAAAATCTCTGACGGAGACACCAGGGATGTGATTCAAGGCGGCTGTGTTCAGTGAACACTCGTTTGGATGGGTGATGAACTTAAAAAGACGAGTGTGCTCACGAAATTCTCCAAAGCGTGCTTTGAAGGACTGTAGGAGACTGGATGTGCAGCCAGCTAGCTGGTGGAGATCAAGGTTTTGAATGGGCTCACTTGCTGTGCATGCATCTTTAAATTGGCTCAGTTTTTCAAAATGTAGTAAACGACCTGTTTCAAGATCCGTGATGAAAAGCTCCAGCTTGTTTTCAAAAGCAAATACAGCTTGTTGAAGGGATAACACTGTATTTCCAATGCCTTGCATTTTCACGTTGAGCTGGTTCAGATGTTCAGTCAGATCTATGAGATAGTAAAACTTGAGGAGCCACTCGGTGTCGGCTAGCTCAGGATGCTCGACGCCTTTCATTTCAAGGAAAGTCCGGATTTCGTTCAGGCAAGCCGCAAAACGGCTAAGCACCTTCCCTCTTGACAACCAACGCACATTGCTGTGCAAAAGGAGACCAGGATAGTTATTTACAACTTCATCCAGCAGTGTTTTAAACTGGCGATCATTTAAGGCTCGGGCAACAATAAAGTTGATCACACGAATGACCAGCGACATCACTTCCCCAAACTGCCTGTCACACATCTGAGCACAAAGTGCCTCCTGGTGTATAATGCAATGGAAACTTAGGATGGGTCTATTTTCATGTTCACGGAGAAGCGCCACAAATCCTTTGTTTTTCCTCACCATACACGGAGCACCATCAGTACACACTGAGAGAAGTTTATCCATAGGTAGACTTTTTTCTTGAGCAAACTCCATGAAAGACTTGAATAAATCCTCACCTCTTGTGGACCCTTTTAATGGAAGAACAGCAAGACTTTCTTCGCGCAGTGTGTCACCAACAGCATATCTTGCAATCACGCTGAATTGCGACAAATGGCTCACGTCTGTTGACTCATCCAAAGCCAGAGAAAAGAACGGCGCTGCATTTATGTCCTTCACTTGCGTTTCCTCCACTTTGTTTGCCATCACGATGGTACGATCATGAACAGTTCTTGCCGACAGAGGCATGTCTTGTATCCGTTTGATTATCTTGTCTTTGTTCGGAAGATCATCAAAAAGTTCATTGGCTACATCCAGCATGAACGTTTTAGCATACTCGCCATCTGTGAATGGTTTTCCGTTCCTCACTATTGCTAAAGAACCAGCAAAGCTAGCCGAATTATAGTCACCTTGCCGGGTCCATATGCGGAGTTGCTGCTGGCTAGCTTGCACCCTGCTCAGAAGCTCTTGGCACGCTTTCTTTCTGCTGTCTCCCGCAGGGTATTTTGATGCAAAGGTAGCGTGGCGTGTGTCGAAGTGCCGCTTTACATGCGACCGTTTCAACGATGTAATTTTGTCATTGCAAATTAGACACACCGCAGAACCCGCTCTCTCCACAAAGGCGAATTCTTCGGTCCATTCGTCCTGAAATGTACGATACTCGTCGTCTTTTTTTCTTTTCGCCAACTTCTTCGTCGAAGGGTTAGCTTTGAGCTAATGACCGAGCAGACGCAGTCTCAGACTGATTCAAAAGGGGGCGTTTACCTGTTTTACCCAGCAACGGCAAACGTAGGCCAGTCCAATCATCCAATTAATGATTAATGATTAATGATTAATTAATTAAAATAATGGACAATTGCTCCTGCAGCCCTGAACAGGACATGCGCAGTGAAAAATCGATGGATGGATTAAAACAAGTGAGAATATTTTGTTTTATCTGCGAGCCATATGCAATCATCAAAAGAGCCACATCTGGCTCGCGAGCCATAGGTTCTGCTCTTTATGTATGGGGAACTGGGATCATTTGCACTTACCTCTTCCCGTTCGGGAGAGAAATGCCCAAACGACTCGAAAGTTGCATAAACGCGTGCGGCAGAGCGCCCTTACTACGATTTGGGTGTTTCAATCCCGAAAAATTGATATCAAATGTGCACAAGCATCTATAAACACTGTGTCCGCCAACCCATAATTTGTTATTGGGAACTGGGATCATTTGCGCTTACCTCGTCCCGTTCGTGCCAGAAATGCCTGAAGGATTTGAAAGTCACATAAACGCGTGCGGCAGAGCGCCCTTACTACGATTTGGGTGTCTTAAACCCGAAAAATTGATGTCAAATGTGCACAAGCATCTATAAACACTCTGTACATGAACCCCTAGGTTGGCTGCTCTGTTTTTATTGGGAAATGGGATCATTTGCACTTACCTCTTCCCGTTCGGCCATTTCTCGTCCGAACGACTCAAAAGTTACATAAACCTGTTCGGCAGGGTGCCCTTAGTACAGTTTGGGTGTTTTAGTCCCGAAAAATTTATATCAAATTTGCACAGAGCATTTATAAACTTGTGTCCACGAACCCCTAGGTTGGCTGCTCTGTTTTTATTGGGAAATGGGATCATTTGCACTTACCTCTTCCGACTCGGCCATTTCTCGCCCGAACGACTCGAAAGTTACATAAACCTGTTCGGCAGGGTGCCCTTAGTACAGTTTGGGTGTTTTAATCCCGAAAAATTGATATCAAATGTGCACAAGCATCTATAAACACTTTGTCCGCCAACCCATAATTTGTTATTGGGAACTGGGATCATTTGCGCTTACCCTGTCCCGTTCGGGCCAGAAATGCCCGAAAGACTCGAAAGTTACATAAACGCGTTCGGCAGAGCGCCCTTAGTACGATTTGGGTGTTTTAATCCCGAAAAATTTATATCAAATTTGCATAAGCATTTATAAACTTGTGTCCACGAACCCCTAGTTTGTCTGCTTTTTTTTATTGGGAAATGGGATCATTTGCACTTACCTCTTCCCGTTCGGGCGAGACATGCCCGAATGACTCGAAAGTCACAAAAACGCGTGCGGCAGAGTGCCCTTAGTACCGCTTGAGTGTTTTAATCCCAAAAATACTGTGTCCACGAACCCATAGGTATTCTGCTCTTTATGTATTGGGAACTGGGATCATTTGCACTTACCTCTTCCCGTTCGGGCCAGAAATGCCCAAATGACTCGAAAGTCACATAAACGCGTGCGGCAGAGTGCCCTTACTACGATTTGGGTGTCTTAAACCCGAAAAATTGATGTCAAATGTGCACAAGCATCTATAAACACTCTGTCCCACGAACCCCTTGGTATTCTGCTCTTTATGTATTGGGAAATGGGATCATTTGCACTTACCTCTTCCCGTTCGGGCGAGAAATGCCCGAAAGACTCGAAAGTTACATAAGAGTTCGGCAGAGCGTCCTTACTACGATTTGGGTGTCTTAAACCCGAAAAATTGATGTCAAATGTGCACAAGCATCTATAAAAACTCTGTACATGATCCCATAATTTGTTATTGGGATCTGGGATCATTTGCGCTTATCTCGTCCCGTTCGGGCCAGAAATGCCCGAATGACTCGAAAGTCACATAAACGCGTGCGGCAGAGTGCCCTTAGTACGGTTCGGGTGTTTTAATCCCAAAAAAACTCTGTCCACGAACCCATAGGTATTCTGCTCTTTATGTATGGGGAACTGGGATCATTTGCACTTACCTCTTCCCGTTTGGGCATTTCTCGCCCGATTGACTCGCAAGTTCCGCTCCTGTCTACGTCTCGGCACCCTGTGCCGTAATCCAGAGTTTCGAGAAAATCGGAGAAACTTTTTTTTCAGACCCAAAAAAGCAGTAAGGGGTACGTTTTATGGGTTCGTGGACGGTGGAATTTTGGGACGAAACTTGGTGCTACGCACTCAGGGGTGCCTGCCGAGCGCAGTAAAATAGTTTTTATGACGACAGGACCTAACCTTCAAATTCATGAACTGGAAAGTTATAATGGGTTACTGAACAGTCACCCCGGTGACCGATGGGAGGGGGCCGTGGCATCGGACACGTGGCTGGGAGTCGTCTGAAAATTTTTGTGTGTATTTGGACAAAATAGGGGTCCGTGGGACGGGGCGTGGCTTAAGACTGTGGGCGTGGCTTCCCGGCTCATTTGCCAACTTTTATGGGTAAGTGGACAAAATAGGGGTTCGTGGAACGGGACTTCCCAACTTTAATAGGCAATTGGACACATTATGGGTTCGTGGGACGGGTCACTTCCCAACTTTAATGGGCAATTGGACACAATAGGGGTTCGTGGGACGGGTCACTTCCCTACTTTAATGGGCAATTGGACACAATAGGGGTTCGTGGGACGGGTCACTAGAGACTTTAATGGGCAAATGGACACATTATGGGTTCGTGGGACGGGTCACTACCCAACTTTAATGGGCAATTGGACACAATAGGGGTTCGTGGGACGGGTCACTTCCCTACTTTAATGGGCAATTGGACACAATAGGGGTTCGTGGGACGGGTCACTAGAGACTTTAATGGGCAAATGGACACATTATGGGTTCGTGGGACGGGTCACTACCCAACTTTAATGGGCAAATGGACACATTATGGGTTCGTGGGATGGGTCACTACCCTACTTTATTGGGCAATTGGACACAATAGGGGTTCGTGGGACGGGTCACTAGAGACTTTAATGGGCAAATGGACACATTATGGGTTCGTGGGACGGGTCACTACCCATCTTTAATGGGCAATTGGACACAATAGGGGTTCGTGGGACGGGTCACTTCCCTACTTTAATGAGCAAATGGACACATTATGGGAACGTGGGTCGGACTTCCCATCTTTAATGGGCAATTGGACACAATAGGGGTTCGTGGGACGGGTCACTTCCCTACTTTAATGGGCAATTGGACACAATAGGGGTTCGTGGGACGGGTCACTAGATACTTTAATGAGCAAATGGACACATTAGGGGTTCGTGGGACTGGTCACTTCCTACTTTAATGGGCAATTGGACAAATCGGGGGTTCGTGGGACGTGGGGGGAATCGAAAAGGGTCCCACGTCTGGGTAATATGAATGGCCAAGAATCCCATTCAATCTATGGGCAATTGGACGGTATAGCTCCTCACTGTGGACGAAGGCTGAACTGCAATTTTGGGTCTCGGATTTCGGGGGGCTCCCGTCCGGCCCCCGGGCGTCAGGTTAATTCCATTGTACCGTTTGATGGGATCTTTGATGGGAACTGGGATCAGTTGCACTTACCTCGTCCCGTTCGGGCATTTCTCGCCCGAATGACTCGAAAGTCACATAAACGCGTGCGGCAGAGTGCCCTTAGTACGTTTCGGGTGTTTTAATCCCAAAAATACTGTGTCCACGAACCCATAGGTATTCTGCTCTTTATGTATTGGGAAATGGGATCATTTGCACTTACCTCTTCCCGTTCAGGCATTTCTCGCCCGAATGACTCGAAAGTTACAAAAACACGTTCGGCAGAGCGCCCTTAGTACGATTTGCGTGTCTTAAACCCGAAAAATTGATGTCAAATGTGCACAAGCATCTATAAACACTCTGTCCACAAACCCATAATTTGTTATTGGAAACTGGGATCATTTGCACTTACCTCGTCCCGTTCGGGCCAGAAATGCCCGAATGACTCGAAAGTCACATAAATGCGTGCGGCAGAGTGCCCTTAGTATGGTTCGGGTGTTTTAATGCCAAAAATACTCTGTCCACAAACCCCTAGGTATTCTGCTCTTTATGTATGGGGAACTGGGATCATTTGCACTTACCTCTTCCTGTTCGGCCATTTCTCGTACAAAAACACGTTCGGCAGAGCGCCTTTAGTACGATTTGGGTGTTTTAATCCCGAAAAATTCATATCAAATTTGCACAAGCATTTATAAACTTGTGTCCACAAACCCATAGTTTGTCTGCTTTTTTTTATTGGGAAATGGGATCATTTGCACTTACCTCTTCCCGTTTGGGCATTTCTCGCCCAATCGACTCGAAAGTTCCACTCCTGTCTACGTCTTGGCACCCTGTGCCGTAATCCAGAGTTTCGAGAAAATCGGAGAAACTTTTTTTTCAGACCCAAAAAAGCAGTAAGGGTACACCTTAAAGTTTTTTTCGGTCCGAAAAAAAAGTTTCTCCGATCTTCTCGAAACTCGGGATTCCGTTCCAGGACGACCAGACTTAGACAGGACCGCCAGTTTCGTGGCGCTAGACCCTTCCAGAGCCGAGATACGGCGATCCCACGACAGGTTAATTCCATTGTAACTTTTTATGGGTACGTGGACGGTGGAATTTTGGGACGAAACTTGGTGCTACGCACTCAGGGGGGCCTGCCGAGCGCAGTAAAATAGTTTTAATGACGACAGGACCTAACCTTCAAATTCATGAACTGGAAAGTTATAACGGGTTACTGAACAGTCACCCCGGTGACCGACGGGAGGGGGCCGTGGCATCGGACACGTGGCTGGGAGTCGTCTGAAAAATTTTGTGGGTATTTGGACAAAATAGGGGTCCGTGGGATGGGGGCGTGGCTTGCGGCCGTGGGCGTGGCACCCCAGCTCATTTGCCAACTTTTATGGGTAATTGGACAAAATAGGGGTTCATGGGATGGGGGGCGTGGCCTGGGAGCGGTCAGCGGGGGTTCCCGGTCATTTGCCAACTTTAATGGGCAAATGGACAAATTAGGGGTTCGTGGGACGGGTCACTTCCCAACTTTAATGGGCAATTGGACACAATAGGGGTTCGTGGGACGGGTCACTAGAGACTTTAATGGGCAAATGGACACATTATGGGTTCGTGGGACGGGTCACTTCCCAACTTTAATGGGCAATTGGACACAATAGGGGTTCATGGGACGGGTCACTTCCCTACTTTATTGGGCAATTGGACACAATAGGGGTTCGTGGGACGGGTCACTAGAGACTATAATGGGCAAATGGACACATTATGGGTTCGTGGGACGGGTCACTTCCCAACTTTAATGGGCAATTGGACACAATAGGGGTTCGTGGGACGGGTCACTTCCCTACTTTATTGGGCAATTGGACACAATAGGGGTTCGTGGGACGGGTCACTAGAGACTTTAATGGGCAAATGGACACATTATGGGTTCGTGGGACGGGTCACTACCCATCTTTAATGGGCAAATGGACACATTATGGGTACGTGGGTCGGGTCACTTCCCAACTTTAATGGGCATTTGGACACAATAGGGGTTCGTGGGACGGGTCACTTCCCTACTTTAATGAGCAAATGGACACATTATGGGTACGTGGGTCGGACTTCCCAACTTTAATGGGCAAATGGACACATTATGGGTTCGTGGGACGGGTCACTTCCCTACTTTAATGGGCAATTGGACACATTATGGGTTCGTGGGACGGACTTCCCAACTTTAATGGGCAATTGGACACATTATGGGTTCGTGGGATGGGTCACTACCCAACTTTAAAGGGCAAATGGACACATTATGGGTTCGTGGGACGGGTCACTAGAGACTTTAATGGGCAAATGGACACATTATGGGTTCGTGGGACGGGTCACTACCCAACTTTAATGGGCAATTGGACACATTAGGGGTTCGTGGGACGGGTCTCTAGAGACTTTAATGGGCAAATGGACACATTATGGGTTCGTGGGACGGGTCACTACCCAACTTTAATGGGCAATTGAACACATTAGGGGTTTGTGGGACGGGTCACTTCCCTACTTTAATGGGTAATTGGACACAATAGGGGTTCGTGGGACGGGTCACTAGAGACTTTAATGGGCAAATGGACACATTATGGGTTCGTGGGACGGGTCACTTCCCAACTTTAATGGGCAATTGGACACAATAGGTGTTCGTGGGACGGGTCACTTCCCAACTTTAATGGGCAATTGGACACATTAGGGGTTCGTGGGACGGGTCACTAGAGACTTTAATGGGCAAATGGACACGTTATGGGTTCGTGGGACGGGTCCTCCCATCTTTAATGGACAATTGGACACATTATGGGTTCGTGGGACGGGTCCTCCCAACTTTAATGGGCAATTGGACACATTATGGGTTCGTGGGACGGGTCACTACCCAACTTTAATGGGCAATTGGACACATTATGGGTTCGTGGGACGGGTCACTTCCCAACTTTAATGGGCAATTGGACACATTAGGGGTTCGTGGGACGGGTCACTAGAGACTTTAATGGGCAAATGGACACATTATGGGTTCGTGGGACGGGTCACTACCCAACTTTAATGGGCAATTGAACACATTAGGGGTTTGTGGGACGGGTCACTTCCCTACTTTAATGGGCAATTGGACACAATAGGGGTTCGTGGGATGGGCAGTAGAGACTTTAATGGGCAAATGGACACATTATGGGTTCGTGGGACGGGTCACTACCCATCTTTAATGGGCAATTGGACACAATAGGGGTTCGTGGGACGGTTCACTTCCCTACTTTAATGGGCAATTGGACACAATAGGGGTTCGTGGGCTGGGTCACTTCCCAACTTTAATGGGCAATTGGACACAATAGGGGTTCGTGGGACGGGTCACTTCCCTACTTAAATGGGCAATTGGACACAATAGGGGTTCGTTGGATGGGTCACTAGAGACTTTAATGGGCAAATGGACACATTATGAGTTCGTGGGACGGGTCACTACCCATCTTTAATGGGCAATTGGACACAATAGGGGTTCGTGGGACGGGTCACTTCCCTACTTTAATGAGCAAATGGACACATTATGGGTTCGTGGGATGGGTCACTACCCATCTTTAATGGGCAATTGAACACAATAGGGGTTCGTGGGATGGGTCACTAGAGACTTTAATGGGCAATTGGACACAATAGGGGTTCGTGGGACGGGTCACTTCCCTACTTTATTGGGCAATTGGACACAATAGGGGTTCGTGGGACAGGTCACTAGAGACTTTAATGGGCAATTGGACACAATAGGGGTTCGTGGGATGGGTCACTACCCAACTTTAATGGGCAAATGGACACATTATGGGTACGTGGGTCGGACTTCCCAACTTTAATGGGCAATTGGACACATTATGGGTTCGTGGGACGGGTCACTTCCCTTCTTTAATGGGCAATTGGACACATTATGGGTTCGTGGGACGGGTCACTTCCCAACTTTAATGGGCATTTGGACACAATAGGGGTTCGTGGGACGGGTCACTTCCCTACTTTAATGAGCAAATGGACACATTATGGGTACGTGGGTCGGACTTCCCAACTTTAATGGGCAAATGGACACATTATGGGTTCGTGGGACGGGTCACTACCCATCTTTAATGGGCAATTGGACACAATAGGGGTTCGTGGGACGGGTCACTTCCCTACTTTAATGGGCAATTGGACACAATAGGGGTTCGTGGGACGGGTCACTAGATACTTTAATGAGCAAATGGACACATTAGGGGTTCGTGGGACTGGTCACTTCCTACTTTAATGGGCAATTGGACAAATCGGGGGTTCGTGGGACGTGGGGGGAATCGAAAAGGGTCCCACGTCTGGGTAATATGAATGGCCAAGAATCCCATTCAATCTATGGGCAATTGGACGGTATAGCTCCTCACTGTGGACGGAGGCTGAACTGCAATTTTGGGTCTCGGATTTCGGGGGGCTCCCGTACGGCCCCCGGGCGTCAGGTTAATTCCATTGTACCGTTTGATGGGATCTTTGATGGGAACTGGGATCAGTTGCACTTACCTCGTCCCGTTCGGGCATTTCTCGCCCGAATGTCTCGAAAGTCACATAAACGCGTGCGGCAGAGTGCCCTTAGTACGTTTCGGGTGTTTTAATCCCAAAAATACTGTGTCCACGAACCCATAGGTATTCTGCTCTTTATGTATTGGGAAATGGGATCATTTGCACTTACCTCTTCCCGTTCGGCCATTTCTCGCCCGAACGACTCGAAAGTTACAAAAACACGTTCGGCAGAGCGCCCTTAGTACGATTTGGGTGTCTTAAACCCGAAAAATTGATGTCAAATGTGCACAAGCATCTATAAACACTCTGTCCACAAACCCATAATTTGTTATTGGAAATTGGGATCATTTGCACTTACCTCGTCCCGTTCGGGCCAGAAATGCCCGAATGACTCGAAAGTCACATAAACGCGTGCGGCAGAGTGCCCTTAGTATGGTTCGGGTGTTTTAATGCCAAAAATACTCTGTCCACGAACCCCTAGGTATTCTGCTCTTTATGTATGGGGAACTGGGATCATTTGCACTTACCTCTTCCTGTTCGGCCATTTCTCGCCCGAACGACTCGAAAGTTACAAAAACACTCGAAAGTTACAAAAACACGTTCGGCAGAGCGCCTTTAGTACGATTTGGGTGTTTTAATCCCGAAAAATTCATATCAAATTTGCACAAGCATTTATAAACGTGTGTCCACAAACCCATAGTTTGTCTGCTTTTTTTTATTGGGAAATGGGATCATTTGCACTTACCTCTTCCCGTTTGGGCATTTCTCGCCCGATCGACTCGAAAGTTCCACTCCTGTCTACGTCTTGGCACCCTGTGCCGTAATCCAGAGTTTCGAGAAAATCGGAGAAACTTTTTTTTCAGACCCAAAAAAGCAGTAAGGGTACACCTTAAAGTTTTTTTCGGTCCGAAAAAAAAGTTTCTCCGATCTTCTCGAAACTCGGGATTCCGTTCCAGGACGACCAGACTTAGACAGGACCGCCAGTTTCGTGGCGCTAGACCCTTCCAGAGCCGAGATACGGCGATCCCACGACAGGTTAATTCCATTGTAACTTTTTATGGGTACGTGGACGGTGGAATTTTGGGACGAAACTTGGTGCTACGCACTCAGGGGGGCCTGCCGAGCGCAGTAAAATAGTTTTAATGACGACAGGACCTAACCTTCAAATTCATGAACTGGAAAGTTATAACGGGTTACTGAACAGTCACCCCGGTGACCGACGGGAGGGGGCCGTGGCATCGGACACGTGGCTGGGAGTCGTCTGAAAAATTTTGTGGGTATTTGGACAAAATAGGGGTCCGTGGGATGGGGGCGTGGCTTGCGGCCGTGGGCGTGGCACCCCAGCTCATTTGCCAACTTTTATGGGTAATTGGACAAAATAGGGGTTCATGGGATGGGGGGCGTGGCCTGGGAGCGGTCAGCGGGGGTTCCCGGTCATTTGCCAACTTTAATGGGCAAATGGACAAATTAGGGGTTCGTGGGACGGGTCACTTCCCAACTTTAATGGGCAATTGGACACAATAGGGGTTCGTGGGACGGGTCACTAGAGACTTTAATGGGCAAATGGACACATTATGGGTTCGTGGGACGGGTCACTTCCCAACTTTAATGGGCAATTGGACACAATAGGGGTTCATGGGACGGGTCACTTCCCTACTTTATTGGGCAATTGGACACAATAGGGGTTCGTGGGACGGGTCACTAGAGACTATAATGGGCAAATGGACACATTATGGGTTCGTGGGACGGGTCACTTCCCAACTTTATTGGGCAAATGGACACATTATGGGTTCGTGGGACGGGTCACTACCCATCTTTAATGGGCAAATGGACACATTATGGGTACGTGGGTCGGGTCACTTCCCAACTTTAATGGGCATTTGGACACAATAGGGGTTCGTGGGACGGGTCACTTCCCTACTTTAATGAGCAAATGGACACATTATGGGTACGTGGGTCGGACTTCCCAACTTTAATGGGCAAATGGACACATTATGGGTTCGTGGGACGGGTCACTTCCCTACTTTAATGGGCAATTGGACACATTATGGGTTCGTGGGACGGACTTCCCAACTTTAATGGGCAATTGGACACATTATGGGTTCGTGGGATGGGTCACTACCCAACTTTAAAGGGCAAATGGACACATTATGGGTTCGTGGGACGGGTCACTAGAGACTTTAATGGGCAAATGGACACATTATGGGTTCGTGGGACGGGTCACTACCCAACTTTAATGGGCAATTGGACACATTAGGGGTTCGTGGGACGGGTCTCTAGAGACTTTAATGGGCAAATGGACACATTATGGGTTCGTGGGACGGGTCACTACCCAACTTTAATGGGCAATTGAACACATTAGGGGTTTGTGGGACGGGTCACTTCCCTACTTTAATGGGTAATTGGACACAATAGGGGTTCGTGGGACGGGTCACTAGAGACTTTAATGGGCAAATGGACACATTATGGGTTCGTGGGACGGGTCACTTCCCAACTTTAATGGGCAATTGGACACAATAGGTGTTCGTGGGACGGGTCACTTCCCAACTTTAATGGGCAATTGGACACATTAGGGGTTCGTGGGACGGGTCACTAGAGACTTTAATGGGCAAATGGACACGTTATGGGTTCGTGGGACGGGTCCTCCCATCTTTAATGGACAATTGGACACATTATGGGTTCGTGGGACGGGTCCTCCCAACTTTAATGGGCAATTGGACACATTATGGGTTCGTGGGACGGGTCACTACCCAACTTTAATGGGCAATTGGACACATTATGGGTTCGTGGGACGGGTCACTTCCCAACTTTAATGGGCAATTGGACACATTAGGGGTTCGTGGGACGGGTCACTAGAGACTTTAATGGGCAAATGGACACATTATGGGTTCGTGGGACGGGTCACTACCCAACTTTAATGGGCAATTGAACACATTAGGGGTTTGTGGGACGGGTCACTTCCCTACTTTAATGGGCAATTGGACACAATAGGGGTTCGTGGGATGGGCAGTAGAGACTTTAATGGGCAAATGGACACATTATGGGTTCGTGGGACGGGTCACTACCCATCTTTAATGGGCAATTGGACACAATAGGGGTTCGTGGGACGGTTCACTTCCCTACTTTAATGGGCAATTGGACACAATAGGGGTTCGTGGGCTGGGTCACTTCCCAACTTTAATGGGCAATTGGACACAATAGGGGTTCGTGGGACGGGTCACTTCCCTACTTAAATGGGCAATTGGACACAATAGGGGTTCGTTGGATGGGTCACTAGAGACTTTAATGGGCAAATGGACACATTATGGGTTCGTGGGACGGGTCACTACCCATCTTTAATGGGCAATTGGACACAATAGGGGTTCGTGGGACGGGTCACTTCCCTACTTTAATGAGCAAATGGACACAATAGGTGTTCGTGGGACGGGTCACTTCCCAACTTTAATGGGCAATTGGACACATTAGGGGTTCGTGGGACGGGTCACTAGAGACTTTAATGGGCAAATGGACACGTTATGGGTTCGTGGGACGGGTCCTCCCATCTTTAATGGACAATTGGACACATTATGGGTTCGTGGGACGGGTCCTCCCAACTTTAATGGGCAATTGGACACATTATGGGTTCGTGGGACGGGTCACTACCCAACTTTAATGGGCAATTGGACACATTATGGGTTCGTGGGACGGGTCACTTCCCAACTTTAATGGGCAATTGGACACATTAGGGGTTCGTGGGACGGGTCACTAGAGACTTTAATGGGCAAATGGACACATTATGGGTTCGTGGGACGGGTCACTACCCAACTTTAATGGGCAATTGAACACATTAGGGGTTTGTGGGACGGGTCACTTCCCTACTTTAATGGGCAATTGGACACAATAGGGGTTCGTGGGATGGGCAGTAGAGACTTTAATGGGCAAATGGACACATTATGGGTTCGTGGGACGGGTCACTACCCATCTTTAGTGGGCAATTGGACACAATAGGGGTTCGTGGGACGGTTCACTTCCCTACTTTAATGGGCAATTGGACACAATAGGGGTTCGTGGGCTGGGTCACTTCCCAACTTTAATGGGCAATTGGACACAATAGGGGTTCGTGGGACGGGTCACTTCCCTACTTAAATGGGCAATTGGACACAATAGGGGTTCGTTGGATGGGTCACTAGAGACTTTAATGGGCAAATGGACACATTATGGGTTCGTGGGACGGGTCACTACCCATCTTTAATGGGCAATTGGACACAATAGGGGTTCGTGGGACGGGTCACTTCCCTACTTTAATGAGCAAATGGACACATTATGGGTTCGTGGGATGGGTCACTACCCATCTTTAATGGGCAATTGAACACAATAGGGGTTCGTGGGATGGGTCACTAGAGACTTTAATGGGCAATTGGACACAATAGGGGTTCGTGGGACGGGTCACTTCCCTACTTTATTGGGCAATTGGACACAATAGGGGTTCGTGGGACGGGTCACTAGAGACTTTAATGGGCAATTGGACACAATAGGGGTTCGTGGGATGGGTCACTACCCAACTTTAATGGGCAAATGGACACATTATGGGTACGTGGGTCGGACTTCCCAACTTTAATGGGCAATTGGACACATTATGGGTTCGTGGGACGGGTCACTTCCCTTCTTTAATGGGCAATTGGACACATTATGGGTTCGTGGGACGGGTCACTTCCCAACTTTAATGGGCATTTGGACACAATAGGGGTTCGTGGGACGGGTCACTTCCCTACTTTAATGAGCAAATGGACACATTATGGGTACGTGGGTCGGACTTCCCAACTTTAATGGGCAAATGGACACATTATGGGTTCGTGGGACGGGTCACTACCCATCTTTAATGGGCAATTGGACACAATAGGGGTTCGTGGGACGGGTCACTTCCCTACTTTAATGGGCAATTGGACACAATAGGGGTTCGTGGGACGGGTCACTAGATACTTTAATGAGCAAATGGACACATTAGGGGTTCGTGGGACTGGTCACTTCCTACTTTAATGGGCAATTGGACAAATCGGGGGTTCGTGGGACGTGGGGGGAATCGAAAAGGGTCCCACGTCTGGGTAATATGAATGGCCAAGAATCCCATTCAATCTATGGGCAATTGGACGGTATAGCTCCTCACTGTGGACGGAGGCTGAACTGCAATTTTGGGTCTCGGATTTCGGGGGGCTCCCGTACGGCCCCCGGGCGTCAGGTTAATTCCATTGTACCGTTTGATGGGATCTTTGATGGGAACTGGGATCAGTTGCACTTACCTCGTCCCGTTCGGGCATTTCTCGCCCGAATGTCTCGAAAGTCACATAAACGCGTGCGGCAGAGTGCCCTTAGTACGTTTCGGGTGTTTTAATCCCAAAAATACTGTGTCCACGAACCCATAGGTATTCTGCTCTTTATGTATTGGGAAATGGGATCATTTGCACTTACCTCTTCCCGTTCGGCCATTTCTCGCCCGAACGACTCGAAAGTTACAAAAACACGTTCGGCAGAGCGCCCTTAGTACGATTTGGGTGTCTTAAACCCGAAAAATTGATGTCAAATGTGCACAAGCATCTATAAACACTCTGTCCACAAACCCATAATTTGTTATTGGAAATTGGGATCATTTGCACTTACCTCGTCCCGTTCGGGCCAGAAATGCCCGAATGACTCGAAAGTCACATAAACGCGTGCGGCAGAGTGCCCTTAGTATGGTTCGGGTGTTTTAATGCCAAAAATACTCTGTCCACGAACCCCTAGGTATTCTGCTCTTTATGTATGGGGAACTGGGATCATTTGCACTTACCTCTTCCTGTTCGGCCATTTCTCGCCCGAACGACTCGAAAGTTACAAAAACACTCGAAAGTTACAAAAACACGTTCGGCAGAGCGCCTTTAGTACGATTTGGGTGTTTTAATCCCGAAAAATTCATATCAAATTTGCACAAGCATTTATAAACTTGTGTCCACAAACCCATAGTTTGTCTGCTTTTTTTTATTGGGAAATGGGATCATTTGCACTTACCTCTTCCCGTTTGGGCATTTCTCGCCCGATCGACTCGAAAGTTCCACTCCTGTCTACGTCTTGGCACCCTGTGCCGTAATCCAGAGTTTCGAGAAAATCGGAGAAACTTTTTTTTCAGACCCAAAAAAGCAGTAAGGGTACACCTTAAAGTTTTTTTCGGTTCGAAAAAAAAGTTTCTCCGATCTTCTCGAAACTCGGGATTCCGTTCCAGGACGACCAGACTTAGACAGGACCGCCAGTTTCGTGGCGCTAGACCCTTCCAGAGCCGAGATACGGCGATCCCACGACAGGTTAATTCCATTGTAACTTTTTATGGGTACGTGGACGGTGGAATTTTGGGACGAAACTTGGTGCTACGCACTCAGGGGGGCCTGCCGAGCGCAGTAAAATAGTTTTAATGACGACAGGACCTAACCTTCAAATTCATGAACTGGAAAGTTATAACGGGTTACTGAACAGTCACCCCGGTGACCGACGGGAGGGGGCCGTGGCATCGGACACGTGGCTGGGAGTCGTCTGAAAAATTTTGTGGGTATTTGGACAAAATAGGGGTCCGTGGGATGGGGGCGTGGCTTGCGGCCGTGGGCGTGGCACCCCAGCTCATTTGCCAACTTTTATGGGTAATTGGACAAAATAGGGGTTCATGGGATGGGGGGCGTGGCCTGGGAGCGGTCAGCGGGGGTTCCCGGTCATTTGCCAACTTTAATGGGCAAATGGACAAATTAGGGGTTCGTGGGACGGGTCACTACCCATCTTTAATGGGCAATTGGACACAATAGGGGTTCGTGGGACGGGTCACTTCCCTACTTTAATGGGCAATTGGACACAATAGGGGTTCGTGGGACGGGTCACTTCCCTTCTTTAATGGGCAATTGGACACAATAGGGGTTCGTGGGACGGGTCACTAGAGACTTTAATGGGCAATTGGACACAATAGGGGTTCGTGGGATGGGTCACTACCCAACTTTAATGGGCAAATGGACACATTATGGGTACGTGGGTCGGACTTCCCAACTTTAATGGGCAATTGGACACATTATGGGTTCGTGGGACGGGTCACTTCCCAACTTTAATGGGCAATTGGACACAATAGGGGTTCGTGGGACGGGTCACTAGAGACTTTAATGGGCAAATGGACACATTATGGGTTCGTGGGACGGGTCACTTCCCAACTTTAATGGGCAATTGGACACAATAGGGGTTCGTGGGACGGGTCACTTCCCTACTTTATTGGGCAATTGGACACAATAGGGGTTCGTGGGACGGGTCACTAGAGACTTTAATGGGCAAATGGACACATTATGGGTTCGTGGGACGGGTCACTTCCCAACTTTAATGGGCAATTGGACACAATAGGGGTTTGTGGGACGGGTCACTTCCCTACTTTAATGAGCAAATGGACACATTATGGGTTTGTGGGATGGGTTGGACACAATAGGGGTTTGTGGGACGGGTCACTTCCCAACTTTAATGGGCAATTGGACACAATAGGGGTTCGTGGGACGGGTCACTAGAGACTTTAATGGGCAAATGGACACGTTATGGGTTCGTGGGACGGGTCCTCTCAACTTTAATGGGCAATTGGACACATTATGGTTTCGTGGGACGGGTCACTAGAGCCTTTAATGGGCAAATGGACACATTATGGGTTCGTGGGACGGGTCACTACCCAACTTTAATGGGCAATTGGACACATTAGGGGTTCGTGGGACGGGTCACTAGAGACTTTAATGGGCAAATGGACACATTATGGGTTCGTGGGACGGGTCACTACCCGACTTTAATGGGCAATTGGACACAATAGGGGTTCGTGGGACGGGTCACTTCCCTTCTTTAATGGGCAATTGGACACAATAGGGGTTCGTGGGACGGTTCACTACCCAACTTTAATAGGCAAATGGACACATTATGGGTTCGTGGGACGGGTCCTCCCAACTTTAATGGGCAATTGGACACATTATGGGTTCGTGGGACGGGTCACTTCCCTACTTAAATGGGCAATTGGACACAATAGGGGTTCGTTGGATGGGTCACTAGAGACTTTAATGGGCAAATGGACACATTATGGGTTCGTGGGACGGGTCACTACCCATCTTTAATGGGCAATTGGACACAATAGGGGTTCGTGGGACGGGTCACTTCCCTACTTTAATGAGCAAATGGACACATTATGGGTTCGTGGGATGGGTCACTACCCATCTTTATCGGGCAATTGAACACAATAGGGGTTCGTGGGATGGGTCACTAGAGACTTTAATGGGCAATTGGACACAATAGGGGTTCGTGGGACGGGTCACTTCCCTACTTTATTGGGCAATTGGACACAATAGGGGTTCGTGGGACGGGTCACTAGAGACTTTAATGGGCAATTGGACACAATAGGGGTTCGTGGGATGGGTCACTACCCAACTTTAATGGGCAAATGGACACATTATGGGTACGTGGGTCGGACTTCCCAACTTTAATGGGCAATTGGACACATTATGGGTTCGTGGGACGGGTCACTTCCCTTCTTTAATGGGCAATTGGACACATTATGGGTTCGTGGGACGGGTCACTTCCCAACTTTAATGGGCATTTGGACACAATAGGGGTTCGTGGGACGGGTCACTTCCCTACTTTAATGAGCAAATGGACACATTATGGGTACGTGGGTCGGACTTCCCAACTTTAATGGGCAAATGGACACATTATGGGTTCGTGGGACGGGTCACTACCCATCTTTAATGGGCAATTGGACACAATAGGGGTTCGTGGGACGGGTCACTTCCCTACTTTAATGGGCAATTGGACACAATAGGGGTTCGTGGGACGGGTCACTAGATACTTTAATGAGCAAATGGACACATTAGGGGTTCGTGGGACTGGTCACTTCCTACTTTAATGGGCAATTGGACAAATCGGGGGTTCGTGGGACGTGGGGGGAATCGAAAAGGGTCCCACGTCTGGGTAATATGAATGGCCAAGAATCCCATTCAATCTATGGGCAATTGGACGGTATAGCTCCTCACTGTGGACGGAGGCTGAACTGCAATTTTGGGTCTCGGATTTCGGGGGGCTCCCGTACGGCCCCCGGGCGTCAGGTTAATTCCATTGTACCGTTTGATGGGATCTTTGATGGGAACTGGGATCAGTTGCACTTACCTCGTCCCGTTCGGGCATTTCTCGCCCGAATGTCTCGAAAGTCACATAAACGCGTGCGGCAGAGTGCCCTTAGTACGTTTCGGGTGTTTTAATCCCAAAAATACTGTGTCCACGAACCCATAGGTATTCTGCTCTTTATGTATTGGGAAATGGGATCATTTGCACTTACCTCTTCCCGTTCGGCCATTTCTCGCCCGAACGACTCGAAAGTTACAAAAACACGTTCGGCAGAGCGCCCTTAGTACGATTTGGGTGTCTTAAACCCGAAAAATTGATGTCAAATGTGCACAAGCATCTATAAACACTCTGTCCACAAACCCATAATTTGTTATTGGAAATTGGGATCATTTGCACTTACCTCGTCCCGTTCGGGCCAGAAATGCCCGAATGACTCGAAAGTCACATAAACGCGTGCGGCAGAGTGCCCTTAGTATGGTTCGGGTGTTTTAATGCCAAAAATACTCTGTCCACGAACCCCTAGGTATTCTGCTCTTTATGTATGGGGAACTGGGATCATTTGCACTTACCTCTTCCTGTTCGGCCATTTCTCGCCCGAACGACTCGAAAGTTACAAAAACACTCGAAAGTTACAAAAACACGTTCGGCAGAGCGCCTTTAGTACGATTTGGGTGTTTTAATCCCGAAAAATTCATATCAAATTTGCACAAGCATTTATAAACTTGTGTCCACAAACCCATAGTTTGTCTGCTTTTTTTTATTGGGAAATGGGATCATTTGCACTTACCTCTTCCCGTTTGGGCATTTCTCGCCCGATCGACTCGAAAGTTCCACTCCTGTCTACGTCTTGGCACCCTGTGCCGTAATCCAGAGTTTCGAGAAAATCGGAGAAACTTTTTTTTCAGACCCAAAAAAGCAGTAAGGGTACACCTTAAAGTTTTTTTCGGTCCGAAAAAAAAGTTTCTCCGATCTTCTCGAAACTCGGGATTCCGTTCCAGGACGACCAGACTTAGACAGGACCGCCAGTTTCGTGGCGCTAGACCCTTCCAGAGCCGAGATACGGCGATCCCACGACAGGTTAATTCCATTGTAACTTTTTATGGGTACGTGGACGGTGGAATTTTGGGACGAAACTTGGTGCTACGCACTCAGGGGGGCCTGCCGAGCGCAGTAAAATAGTTTTAATGACGACAGGACCTAACCTTCAAATTCATGAACTGGAAAGTTATAACGGGTTACTGAACAGTCACCCCGGTGACCGACGGGAGGGGGCCGTGGCATCGGACACGTGGCTGGGAGTCGTCTGAAAAATTTTGTGGGTATTTGGACAAAATAGGGGTCCGTGGGATGGGGGCGTGGCTTGCGGCCGTGGGCGTGGCACCCCAGCTCATTTGCCAACTTTTATGGGTAATTGGACAAAATAGGGGTTCATGGGATGGGGGGCGTGGCCTGGGAGCGGTCAGCGGGGGTTCCCGGTCATTTGCCAACTTTAATGGGCAAATGGACAAATTAGGGGTTCGTGGGACGGGTCACTACCCATCTTTAATGGGCAATTGGACACAATAGGGGTTCGTGGGACGGGTCACTTCCCTACTTTAATGGGCAATTGGACACAATAGGGGTTCGTGGGACGGGTCACTTCCCTTCTTTAATGGGCAATTGGACACAATAGGGGTTCGTGGGACGGGTCACTAGAGACTTTAATGGGCAATTGGACACAATAGGGGTTCGTGGGATGGGTCACTACCCAACTTTAATGGGCAAATGGACACATTATGGGTACGTGGGTCGGACTTCCCAACTTTAATGGGCAATTGGACACATTATGGGTTCGTGGGACGGGTCACTTCCCAACTTTAATGGGCAATTGGACACAATAGGGGTTCGTGGGACGGGTCACTAGAGACTTTAATGGGCAAATGGACACATTATGGGTTCGTGGGACGGGTCACTTCCCAACTTTAATGGGCAATTGGACACAATAGGGGTTCGTGGGACGGGTCACTTCCCTACTTTATTGGGCAATTGGACACAATAGGGGTTCGTGGGACGGGTCACTAGAGACTTTAATGGGCAAATGGACACATTATGGGTTCGTGGGACGGGTCACTTCCCAACTTTAATGGGCAATTGGACACAATAGGGGTTTGTGGGACGGGTCACTTCCCTACTTTAATGAGCAAATGGACACATTATGGGTTTGTGGGATGGGTTGGACACAATAGGGGTTTGTGGGACGGGTCACTTCCCAACTTTAATGGGCAATTGGACACAATAGGGGTTCGTGGGACGGGTCACTAGAGACTTTAATGGGCAAATGGACACGTTATGGGTTCGTGGGACGGGTCCTCTCAACTTTAATGGGCAATTGGACACATTATGGTTTCGTGGGACGGGTCACTAGAGCCTTTAATGGGCAAATGGACACATTATGGGTTCGTGGGACGGGTCACTACCCAACTTTAATGGGCAATTGGACACATTAGGGGTTCGTGGGACGGGTCACTAGAGACTTTAATGGGCAAATGGACACATTATGGGTTCGTGGGACGGGTCACTACCCGACTTTAATGGGCAATTGGACACAATAGGGGTTCGTGGGACGGGTCACTTCCCTTCTTTAATGGGCAATTGGACACAATAGGGGTTCGTGGGACGGTTCACTACCCAACTTTAATAGGCAAATGGACACATTATGGGTTCGTGGGACGGGTCCTCCCAACTTTAATGGGCAATTGGACACATTATGGGTTCGTGGGACGGGTCACTTCCCAACTTTAATGGGCAATTGGACACAATAGGGGTTCGTGGGATGGGTCACTTTCCAACTTTAATGGGCAATTGGACACAATAGGGGTTCGTGGGACGGGTCACTTCCCTTCTTTAATGGGCAATTGGACACAATAGGGGTTCGTGGGACGGGTCACTTCCCTACTTTAATGAGCAAATGGACACATTATGGGTACGTGGGTCGGACTTCCCAACTTTAATGGGCAAATGGACACATTATGGGTTCGTGGGACGGGTCACTACCCAACTTTAATGGGCAATTGGACACAATAGGGGTTCGTGGGACGGGTCACTTCCCTTCTTTAATGGGCAATTGGACACAATAGGGGTTCGTGGGATGGGTCACTAGAGACTTTAATGGGCAAATGGACACATTATGGGTTCGTGGGACGGGTCACTACCCAACTTTAATGGGCAAATAGACACAATATGGGTTCGTGGGACGGGACTTCCCAACTTTAATGGGCAAATGGACACATTATGGGTTCGTGGGACGGGTCACTACCCTTCTTTAATGGGCAATTGGACACAATAGGGGTTCGTGGGACGGGTCACTTCCCTACTTTAATGGGCATTTGGACACAATAGGGGTTCGTGGGATGGGTCACTAGAGACTTTAATGGGCAAATGGACACATTATGGGTTCGTGGGACAGGTCACTACCCAACTTTAATGGGCAAATGGACACAATATGGGTTCGTGGGACGGGACTTCCCAACTTTAATGGGCAAATGGACACATTATGGGTTCGTGGGACGGGTCACTTCCCTTCTTTAATGGGCAATTGGACACAATAGGGGTTCGTGGGACAGGTCACTACCCTTCTTTAATGGGCAATTGGACACATTATGGGTTCGTGGGATGGGTCACTAGAGACTTTAATGGGCAAATGGACACATTATGGGTTCGTGGGACGGGTCACTACCCTTCTTTAATGGGCAATTGGACACAATAGGGGTTCGTGGGATGGGTCAGTAGAGACTTTAATGGGCAAATGGACACATTATGGGTTCGTGGGACGGGTCACTACCCATCTTTAATGGGCAATTGGACACAATAGGGGTTCGTGGGACGGGTCACTTCCCTACTTTAATGAGCAAATGGACATATTAGGGGTTCGTGGGACTGGTCACTTCCAAACTTTAATGGGCAATTGGACACAATAGGGGTTCGTGGGACGGGTCACTTCCCTACTTTAATGGGCAAATGGACACAATAGGGGTTCGTGGGACTGGTCACTACATACTTTAATGAGCAAATGGACACATTAGGGGTTCGTGGGACTGGTCAATTCCTACTTTAATGGGCAATTGGACAATTCGGGGGTTCGTGGGACGTGGGGGGAATCGAAAAGGGTCCCACGTCCGGGCAATATGAATGGCCAAGAATCCCATTCAATCTATGGGCAATTGGACGGTATAGCTCCTCACTGTGGACGAAAGCTGAACTGCAATTTTGGGTCTCTGATTTCGGGGGGCTCCCGTCCGGCCCCCGGGCGAGGTGTGACCCGGCCGAAAAGCTCGGGCCGGCCAGGATCAGAGGAGCGCTTCGGCCGGCCCCCCAAAAATTTCGGGGGGCCGGCGCGCAGCGACCACGAACCACCGTCCACGAACCCTTCCTCTAAGGATGAAATGGACAAAATATCTTTTTCGGGACTACCTAGAGGAAGTAAAAGTCGTAACAAGGTTTCCGTAGGTGAACCTGCGGAAGGATCATTAACGGTCGGCCTGGGCCCCGAGAATCGGCCAGACCTCCCCAGAGCCTGGGGCCGCTCCGGCGTGCCCCACCCTTGGTAGGAACCGGACAGGAACCGCTCGGTGAACCGAGGCGGTCGAGAGTCACCTCCCGGCGGGTACCCGTAGGCTCCTCTCCCCTTTACGGGGAGAGGGGACCGTGGGTTTAATGACCTCCGCTCCCCTCTCGGGGGGAGCGCTGGCGCCCGTCCGGAGTCTCGCCGCAAAACCCATTTTCTTTACCAACCTCTCTGTCGTGGTTTAGTCCCCTGTCAAACAGAACAAAAAGAGTACAACTCTTAGCGGTGGATCACTCGGCTCGTGCGTCGATGAAGAACGCAGCCAGCTGCGAGAACTAATGTGAATTGCAGGACACATTGATCATCGACACTTCGAACGCACTTTGCGGCCCCGGGTTCCTCCCGGGGCCACGTCTGTCTGAGGGTCGCTTTGCAATCGATCGGGAGCCCGCCTCCGGGCGAGCACCCGCGGCTGGAGGTTCGCAGGGGGGCCCGCTCCCCTCCGTCCTCTTAAGTGCAGACCGTCCGGCGACCCGTCCCGTCCCTACCTCCTCTCTCTCTCCCCTGGCCGGGGAGAGGCCTCCGTATTCCCCTCCGGGGGGATGGCGTCGCGCCGTCGCGCCGATGCGGTCAGGGTGACCTCCTCCGCGGCTGCCGGTGGCTCTGCCGCCCGCCGCCCGCGCCTGGAGGGCCGCTGCCCGCCGGTTAGGCGGCCTTCGTCGTGGGGGCCTCGCTCGCACCCGGCCAGGCGGGGGGTTAGACGGTGCCGGGGGGACACAGTCGGCGGGTCGCTTCGTGGCGAAACTCTCGTCCATGGCCAGTCCTCTCCTCTCCCCTTCGGGGGGGTGCGTCAGGCGGCCGCGAAACCACCCCACTCTCGAGGGGGGGTTTCCCATCCGCACGCGACCTCAGTTCAGACGAGACGACCCGCTGAATTTAAGCATATTACTAAGCGGAGGAAAAGAAACTAACAAGGATTCCCTCAGTAGCGGCGAGCGAAGAGGGAAGAGCCCAGCGCCGAATCCCCGTCCCCCGAGCGGGGCGAGGGAATTGTGGCGTACGGAAGACCGTTTTCTCTCGGCGTGGGCCGGGGGCCTAAGTCCTTCTGATGGAGGCTTAGCCCGTGGACGGTGTGAGGCCGGTGTCGGCCCCCGCCCGCGTCGGGGTACGGTTCTTCTCGGAGTCGGGTTGTTTGTGAATGCAGCCCAAAGCAGGTGGTAAACTCCATCTAAGGCTAAATACCGGCACGAGACCGATAGCGGACAAGTACCGTGAGGGAAAGTTGAAAAGAACTTTGAAGAGAGAGTTCAAGAGGGCGTGAAACCGCTAAGAGGTAAACGGGTGGGGTCCGCACGGTCCGCCCGGAGGATTCAACCCGGCGGGCGGGTCGGCCCGGCCGGTGCGCGCGGATCCCCCTCTCCGGGGGACCGCCGCCCGGCCGGCGCTCGGCCTCCGTCGGGCGCACTTCCTCCGCGGCGGTGCTCCGCGACCGGCTCCGGTTCGGCCAGGAAGGGCCCGGGGGCAAAGGTGGCTCTGGCGGTCGGGGTTTGTCGGGGCTCGCCCCGGCCTCCCCGCCGCCGAGCTTTACAGCGCCTCCCCGCTCCGACTTCGCCGTGCTCAACCCCGGGGCCGCGGGCAGTGTCCTCCGCGCCTTCCCTCCTCTCGTTCCCCCTGAGGAGGGACGGGGCCCCCCGCCCCCGGCGCCGGCGTCGACCGGGGCGGACTGTCCTCAGTCCGTCTCCGACCGCGCCGCGCCGTCCAGGGCGGGGACCGGCCCACGTACAGCAGGCGCTCGAGGTCCGCGGTGAGGTCGGCCACCCACCCGACCCGTCTTGAAACACGGACCAAGGAGTCTAACGCGCGCGCGAGTCAGAGGGTGTCTCCGAGCCCCCACGGCGCAATGAAGGTGAAGGCCGGCGCCCGCCGGTCCAGGTGGGATCCCCCCTCCCCGGAGGGGGGCGCACCACCGGCCCGTCTCTCCCGCACCGCCGGGGAGGTGGAGCAAGAGCGCGCGCGATGGTACCCGAAAGATGGTGAACTATGCCTGGGCAGGGCGAAGCCAGGGGAAACCCTGGTGGAGGCCCGCAGCGGTCCTGACGTGCAAATCGGTCGTCCGACCTGGGTATAGGGGCGAAAGACTAATCGAACCATCTAGTAGCTGGTTCCCTCCCAAGAATCTAGGCCGGAGACAATGGAGCCAGTGCTGATCACCATGGGTACACAGCACCTAGGGGCGGGGGTGTTGGGTGACAGCCTCGGCTGGTGGTTCGGTCGGTCGATCTAGAAAGGATGGTTGGGCGAGTTGAGTGTCAGCCAGTCGGGTTCAGGACCCCGGGGTATGGGCTATTCTTGGGTTGCGTCGAACCCTCCATCTTGAGCCCGAAACCGTGGCCGGCGCAGGGCAGTGGTGAATGAAACTGAACATCTGCAGTCCCTCGGGGCTGCAGTGTTTATGGGCTGACCTCACCAAGCCCCCAGCTGACAGTGTGGTGGGCGCATGGGGGCTCTTGGTCGGGGGGTCCTATGAGCTAACTGCACAGCTCTTCTCATCCCTACCTCCACGGCAAAGGCGTGCAAGTAACTAGAAGGTATCGAAGGGCGTTTGGAAGAATCATTATCTAGACGGTATCGAAGGGCG
>CM076081.1:1536942-1546942 GCA_038088235.1 Zacco platypus | reverse complement strand
GGTCCCCGAGATATGGATTTTTAAAGCCCTCAGCGCGGGGCTGGTGACCTGCGACGCGCGTTGTTTTTCTATTTCTATCTCCACGGAGGTACGGGGTAGGGACTCCAAATTTATACCCGAATAAGAAGGGGATAGTACGGTTAAAATGAGCCCAGGCCTGGGAGGATTGCCTAATGGGTCCCCGAGATATGAATTTTTGAAGTCTGCAGCACGGGGCTGGTGACCTGCGACGCGCGGTGGTTTTTGACTCATATCTCCACGGAGGTAGGGGGTAGTGACTCCATATTTGTACCCAAGTAAAGTGGGGTTAGTACGGTTAAAATGAGCCCGGGCCTGGGAGAATAGCTCCACGGGTCCCCGAGATATGGATTTTTAAAGCCCTCAGCGCGGGGCTGGTGACCTGCAACGCGGGGCGGTTTTTGACTCATATCTCCCCGGAGGTAGGGGGTAGTGACTCCATATTTGTACCCAAGTAAGGTGGGGTTAGCACGGTTAAAATGAGCCCAGACCTGGGAGGATTGCCTAATGGGTCCCCGAGATATGGATTTTTAAAACCCTCAGCGCGGGGCTGGTGACCTGCGACGCGCGGTGGTTTTTGACTCATATCTCCACGGAGGTAGGGTGTAATGACTCCAAATTTATTCCCTAATAAGAAGGGGTTAGTACGGTTAAAATGAGCCCTGGCCTGGGAGAATAGCTCCACGGGTCCCCGAGATATGGATTTTTAAAGCCCTCAGCGCGGGGCTGGTGACCTGCGACGCGCGGTGGTTTTTGACTCATATCTCCACGGAGGTAGGGGGTAGGGACTCCAAATTCATACCCAAGTAAGGTGGGGTTAGCACGGTTAAAATGAGCCCAGGCCTGGGAGGATTGCCTAATGGGTCCCCGAGATATGGATTTTTAAAGCCCTCAGCGCGGGGCTGGTGACCTGCGACGCGCGGTGGTTTTTGACTCATATCTCCACGGAGGTAGGGGGTAGTGACTCCACATTTGTACCCAAGTAAGGTGGGGTTAGCACGGTTAAAATGAGCCCTGGCCTGGGAGAATAGCTCCACGGGTCCCCGAGATATGAATTTTTAAAGCCCTCAGCGCGGGGCTGGTGACCTGCGACGCGCGGTGGTTTTTGACTCATATCTCCCCGGAGGTAGGGGGTAGTGACTCCATATTTGTACCCAAGTAAGGTGGGGTTAGCGCGGTTAAAATGAGCCCTGGCCTGGGAGAATAGCTCCACGGGTCCCCGAGAAATGAATTTTTTAAAGTCCCCAGCGCGGGGCTGGAGAGCTGTAAGGCGGGGTGGTTTTCGACTGATATCTCCACGGAGGTAGGGGGCAGTGACTCCATATTTGTACCCAAGTAAGGTGGGGTTAGCACGGTTAAAATGAGCCCTGGCCTGGGAGAATAGCTCCACGGGTCCCCGAGAAATGAATTTTTTAAAGTCCCCAGCGCGGGGCTGGAGAGCTGTAAGGCGGGGTGGTTTTCGACTGATATCTCCACGGAGGTAGGGGGCAGTGACTCCATATTTGTACCCAAGTAAGGTGGGGTTAGCACGGTTGAAATGAGCCCGGGCCTGGGAGAATAGCTCCACGGGTCCCCGAGATATGGATTTTTAAAGCCCTCAGTTCGGGGCTGGTGACCTGCGACGCGCGGTGGTTTTTTATTTCTATCTCCACGGAGGTAGGGGGTAGGGACTCCATATTTGTACCCAAGTAAGGTGGGGTTAGTACGGTTAAAATGAGGCCGGGCCTGGGAGAATAGCTCCACGGGTCCCCGAGATATGAATTTTTAAAACCCTCATCGCGGGGCTGGTGACCTGCGACGCGCGGTGGTTTTTGACTCATATCTCCACGGAGGTAGGGGGCAGTGACTCCATATTTGTACCCAAGTAAGCTGGGGTTAGCACGGTTAAAATGAGGCCGGGCCTGTGAGGATAGCTCCACGGGTCCCCGAGATATGGATTTTTAAAGTGTTCCAAGTTCCTCCGCGTACCAGGCGGCACGGTTGGGGGCTTATATCTCGGGAACGGCGCGGCGAAAAATTCTGAATCTCGGGTCGGTGGAAGGTCTCGGGGGTCTGCAGCGAACGGCACCGTCCCCGTGGTCCGGGCCCCCGGGGGTCCCGAGTTATACGCGGCGCAACGTAAACCTTTTTGGGCTTATATCTCGGGAACGGCGGGGTCTGGAGGGCTGGGGCGGGCGTCCCCGGAGAGAGTGGGCCGGGGCCTTTCCAACGGGCCCGGGCACTCGGTCCGGGGAGGCGGGATTCGGGCGCTAGAGGCCACGGAAGATCGGGACCCCCGCGATCCGCGATCCGGGGGGGGTGCTCCCCGAGGCCCGGGAAGGATGTGTTCGGGCAAGGGCCGGGAGAGGAGCATTTCACCCGAGTTTGAGCGCTCTGGGTCTTTGGGTTCCCGAGTTATGAGCGAAAGTCTGCCGAAAACGGAGCCTCTCGGGCTCCCGCCATTTTGTGAAGCGCCCGATGGTTTTTGGCGAATAGCTCCGCGAAGGCAGGGCGAAACGGCGTGAAATTTTCAGGGTACATCGAGGCAGTTACCCCGGTTCGAACGAGACCGGCCCTGGGTCTCTGGGCGGCGGGAGAGCCGAGTTTCGTGACTTTACGTGCAAAGTATTAAAATCACCAAGAACCAATAAGTCCCAGAGACTAAGTGTTGAAAATCACCAAAAAACAATAAGTCTGCTGAAAAAATGACTAAGTGTTGAAAATCACCAAGAACCAATAAGTCCCACGCACTAAGTGTCAAAAATCACCAAGAACCAATAAGTCTGCTGAAAAAATGACTAAGTGTTGAAAATCACCAAGAACCAATAAGTCCCACGCACTAAGTGTCAAAAATCACCAAGAACCAATAAGTCTGCTGAAAAAATGACTAAGTGTCGAAAATCACCAAGAACCAATAAGTCTGCTGAAAAAATGACTAAGTGTTGAAAATCACCAAGAACCAATAAGTCTGCTGAAAAAATGACTAAGTGTCAAAAATCACCAAGAACCAATAAGTCTGCTGAAAAAATGACTAAGTGTTGAAAATCACTAAGAACCAATAAGTCCCAGAGACTAAGTGTCAAAAATCACCAAGAACCAATAAGTCTGCTGAAAAAATGACTAAGTGTTGAAAATCACCAAGAACCAATAAGTCCCAGAGACTAAGTGTCAAAAATCACCAAGAACCAATAAGTCTGCTGAAAAAATGACTAAGTGTTGAAAATCACCAAGAACCAATAAGTCCCAGAGACTAAGTGTCAAAAATCACCAAGAACCAATAAGTCTGCTGAAAAAATGACTAAGTGTTGAAAATCACTAAGAACCAATAAGTCCCAGAGACTAAGTGTCAAAAATCACCAAGAACCAATAAGTCTGCTGAAAAAATGACTAAGTGTTGAAAATCACCAAGAACCAATAAGTCCCAGAGACTAAGTGTCAAAAATCACCAAGAACCAATAAGTCTGCTGAAAAAATGACTAAGTGTTGAAAATCACCAAGAACCAATAAGTCCCAGAGACTAAGTGTCAAAAATCACCAAGAACCAATAAGTCTGCTGAAAAAAATGACTAAGTGTTGAAAATCACCAAGAACCAATAAGTCCCAGAGACTAAGTGTCAAAAATCACCAAGAACCAATAAGTCTGCTGAAAAAATGACTAAGTGTTGAAAATCACCAAGAACCAATAAGTCCCAGAGACTAAGTGTCGAAAATCACCAAGAACCAATAAGTCTGCTGAAAAAATGACTAAGTGTCAAAAATCACCAAGAACCAATAAGTCCCGGAGACTAAGTGTCAAAAATCACCAAGAACCAATAAGTCTGCGGTACGGTTGGGGGCTTATATCTCGGGAACGGCGCGGCGAAAAATTCTGAATCTCGGGTCGGTGGAAGGTCTCGGGGGTCTGCAGCGAACGGCGCCGTCCCCGTGGTCCGGGCCCCAGGGGGTCCCGAGTTATACGCAGCGCAACGTAAACCTTTTTGGGCTTATATCTCGGGAACGGCGGGGTCTGGAGGGCTGGGGCGGGCGTCCCCGGAGAGAGTGGGCCGGGGCCTTTCCAACGGGCCCGGGCACTCGGTCCGGGGAGGCGGGACTCGGGCGCTAGAGGCCACGGAAGATCGGGACCCCCGCGATCCGCGATCCGGGGGGGGGTGCTCCCCGAGGCCCGGGAAGGATGTGTTCGGGCAAGGGCCGGGAGAGGAGCATTTCACCCGAGTTTGAGCGCTCTGGGTCTTTGGGTTCCCGAGTTATGAGCGAAAGTCTGCCGAAAACGGAGCCTCTCGGGCGCCCGCCATTTTGTGAAGCGCCCGATGGTTTTTGGCGAATAGCTCCGCGAAGGCAGGGCGAATCGGCGTGAAATTTTCAGGGTACATCGAGGCAGTTACCCCGGTTCGAACGAGACCGGCCCTGGGTCTCTGGGCGGCGGGAGAGCCGAGTTTCGTGACTTTACGTGCAAAGTATTAATGGAGCATAAGAACCAATAAGTCCCGGAGACTAAGTGTCAAAAATCACCAAGAACCAATAAGTTTGCCGAAAAAATGACTAAGTGTTGAAAATCACCAAGAACCAATAAGTCCCAGAGACTAAGTGTCAAAAATCACCAAGAACCAATAAGTCTGCTGAAAAAATGACTAAGTGTCGAAAATCACCAAGAACCAATAAGTCCCAGAGACTAAGTGTCAAAAATCACCAAGAACCAATAAGTCTGCTGAAAAAATGACTAAGTGTTGAAAATCACCAAGAACCAATAAGTCCCAGAGACTAAGTGTCAAAAATCACCAAGAACCAATAAGTCTGCTGAAAAAATGACTAAGTGTTGAAAATCACCAAGAACCAATAAGTCCAACGCACTAAGTGTCAAAAATCACCAAGAACCAATAAGTCTGCTGAAAAAATGACTAAGTGTCAAAAATCACCAAGAACCAATAAGTCTGCTGAAAAAATGACTAAGTGTTGAAAATCACCAAGAACCAATAAGTCCCACGCACTAAGTGTTGAAAATCACCAAGAACCAATAAGTCTGCTGAAAAAATGACTAAGTGTTGAAAATCACCAAGAACCAATAAGTCCCAGAGACTAAGTGTCAAAAATCACCAAGAACCAATAAGTCTGCTGAAAAAATGACTAAGTGTTGAAAATCACCAAGAACCAATAAGTCCCAGAGACTAAGTGTCAAAAATCACCAAGAACCAATAAGTCTGCTGAAAAAATGACTAAGTGTTGAAAATCACCAAGAACCAATAAGTCCCACGCACTAAGTGTTGAAAATCACCAAGAACCAATAAGTCTGCTGAAAAAATGACTAAGTGTTGAAAATCACCAAGAACCAATAAGTCCCAGAGACTAAGTGTCAAAAATCACCAAGAACCAATAAGTCTGCTGAAAAAATGACTAAGTGTCAAAAATCACCAAGAACCAATAAGTCTGCTGAAAAAATGACTAAGTGTCAGAAAATCACCAAGAACCAATAAGTCCCACGCACTAAGTGTCAAAAAAAACACCAAGAACCAATAAGTCCCACGCACTAAGTGTCAAAACTACACCAAGAACCAATAAGTCCCGCGCACTAAGTCGAGTAATTTGAGGTGTTGGTCTGAGAACCAGCAGCGCGGTGATCGGTTTCCCAAGGCCCAAAAAAGAGTACAACTCTTAGCGGTGGATCACTCGGCTCGTGCGTCGATGAAGAACGCAGCCAGCTGCGAGAACTAATGTGAATTGCAGGACACATTGATCATCGACACTTCGAACGCACTTTGCGGCCCCGGGTTCCTCCCGGGGCCACGTCTGTCTGAGGGTCGCTTTGCAATCGATCGGGAGCCCGCCTCCGGGCGAGCACCCGCGGCTGGAGGTTCGCAGGGGGGCCCGCTCCCCTCCGTCCTCTTAAGTGCAGACCGTCCGGCGACCCGTCCCGTCCCTACCTCCTCTCTCTCTCCCCTGGCCGGGGAGAGGCCTCCGTATTCCCCTCCGGGGGGATGGCGTCGCGCCGTCGCGCCGATGCGGTCAGGGTGACCTCCTCCGCGGCTGCCGGTGGCTCTGCCGCCCGCCGCCCGCGCCTGGAGGGCCGCTGCCCGCCGGTTAGGCGGCCTTCGTCGTGGGGGCCTCGCTCGCACCCGGCCAGGCGGGGGGTTAGACGGTGCCGGGGGGACACAGTCGGCGGGTCGCTTCGTGGCGAAACTCTCGTCCATGGCCAGTCCTCTCCTCTCCCCTTCGGGGGGGGTGCGTCAGGCGGCCGCGAAACCACCCCACTCTCGAGGGGGGGTTTCCCATCCGCACGCGACCTCAGTTCAGACGAGACGACCCGCTGAATTTAAGCATATTACTAAGCGGAGGAAAAGAAACTAACAAGGATTCCCTCAGTAGCGGCGAGCGAAGAGGGAAGAGCCCAGCGCCGAATCCCCGTCCCCCGAGCGGGGCGAGGGAATTGTGGCGTACGGAAGACCGTTTTCTCTCGGCGTGGGCCGGGGGCCTAAGTCCTTCTGATGGAGGCTTAGCCCGTGGACGGTGTGAGGCCGGTGTCGGCCCCCGCCCGCGTCGGGGTACGGTTCTTCTCGGAGTCGGGTTGTTTGTGAATGCAGCCCAAAGCAGGTGGTAAACTCCATCTAAGGCTAAATACCGGCACGAGACCGATAGCGGACAAGTACCGTGAGGGAAAGTTGAAAAGAACTTTGAAGAGAGAGTTCAAGAGGGCGTGAAACCGCTAAGAGGTAAACGGGTGGGGTCCGCACGGTCCGCCCGGAGGATTCAACCCGGCGGGCGGGTCGGCCCGGCCGGTGCGCGCGGATCCCCCTCTCCGGGGGACCGCCGCCCGGCCGGCGCTCGGCCTCCGTCGGGCGCACTTCCTCCGCGGCGGTGCTCCGCGACCGGCTCCGGTTCGGCCAGGAAGGGCCCGGGGGCAAAGGTGGCTCTGGCGGTCGGGGTTTGTCGGGGCTCGCCCCGGCCTCCCCGCCGCCGAGCTTTACAGCGCCTCCCCGCTCCGACTTCGCCGTGCTCAACCCCGGGGCCGCGGGCAGTGTCCTCCGCGCCTTCCCTCCTCTCGTTCCCCCTGAGGAGGGACGGGGCCCCCCGCCCCCGGCGCCGGCGTCGACCGGGGCGGACTGTCCTCAGTCCGTCTCCGACCGCGCCGCGCCGTCCAGGGCGGGGACCGGCCCACGTACAGCAGGCGCTCGAGGTCCGCGGTGAGGTCGGCCACCCACCCGACCCGTCTTGAAACACGGACCAAGGAGTCTAACGCGCGCGCGAGTCAGAGGGTGTCTCCGAGCCCCCACGGCGCAATGAAGGTGAAGGCCGGCGCCCGCCGGTCCAGGTGGGATCCCCCCTCCCCGGAGGGGGGCGCACCACCGGCCCGTCTCTCCCGCACCGCCGGGGAGGTGGAGCAAGAGCGCGCGCGATGGTACCCGAAAGATGGTGAACTATGCCTGGGCAGGGCGAAGCCAGGGGAAACCCTGGTGGAGGCCCGCAGCGGTCCTGACGTGCAAATCGGTCGTCCGACCTGGGTATAGGGGCGAAAGACTAATCGAACCATCTAGTAGCTGGTTCCCTCCCAAGAATCTAGGCCGGAGATAATGGAGCCAGTGCTGATCACCATGGGTACACAGCACCTAGCGGCGGAGGTGTTGGGTGACAGCCTCGGCTGGTGGTTCGGTTGGTCAACCTTAAAGGTGATTGGGCTAGTCGAGTGTCAGCCAGTCGGAATCAGGACCCCAGGGTATGGGCTATTCTCGGGTCACGCCAGACCCTCCATCTTGAGCCCGAAACTGTGGCCGGCGTAGGGCAGTGGCGAGTGAAACTGGGTGTCTGCGGTTCCTCGGGGCGGCAGCGTCTAAGGGCTGATCTCACCAAGCCCCCAGCTGACAGCGGGGGGGGACAAGGCGAATGGAGGCCCGGTGAGGGGGCTCCCGTCAACCAACCTCGCAACTCTTCTGGTCTCGATCCCCTCCTGGCCTTTGGGCCGTTGGTGCATTAGGACGGATTTACGGTATTGACCTCTGGAAGAACCATTGACGATGAGATGGCATAACCCTTTAACATGACGCACGGACACACCCCGGAGGGGGTTTCCCTCCAAACTACCATGGCTGACAAATTACAGAAACCCATACTGGCTGGTACGTCGCCCAGGATAAAAAGGTACCCTGCAGGTGCTTCGGGATTGGGCACCTGTGGTATAGAAGCTAGATCCCCCTGCCGTCCCCCGGCCAGGGACGGTGGAGGCGGCGGTGGCCAACCGGTAAACGAATCATTGCCTGGAACCCGACTACGAGACTGCTCAGTGGTACTGACCCGTCTTCCAGAGGGACGGGGCAGAGAGGGGCCACTGAGGACGGAGCGTGCAGCGAACGGTTGCCCTGGCGGTGCGGGCTCCTCTGAAAATCCCCCAAGGGATGGCTTCCACCGGGCCATCCCCCAAGCGAATAGGCCGAGGGCGGGGACTGGAGTGGTGATTCTATTGCCTCTTCAGGACTTCACCTGCGGCCTATGTGGCGTGTCGGCAAGCGCGTTGGCGTGGGTGCGGAGTCACTTCGCATCCGCTCATGGTGAAGCGCTCGTTAGATATAGTTGCAGAGAATGCGGAAAAACCTCCGAGTCTGGGCACTCTATAGCATGTCACGTCCCTAAGTGCAAAGGTGTAAGGGAAGCTGCTCCGGCCGGAGCAGTTTGTTGCGAGGGATGTGACGCTAGGTTTGCCACAGAGCGGGGAAGGAGTATGCATGAACTGCACGTCCACCCCGATATTCGCAATCGGAAACGGATCTCTCACAAACGGCAGAGGGGTGACACGGCACCTACTCAAGTTGCGGGGGGAGCGGGAGCCCAAGCTGCCTCGGTTGCCGAAGCGGATGGACCCGCAAAGCGGCTTAGGTCCCATGCTGCTAGGGACAGTGGAACTCCGTCTGAGCCTGCGGCGAGTGCGTCGGTTCCCCCAAGACAGCGTACCTTGCCAGAAGGCAACCTCCGTAGGCTCCTAACGGAGACAGCCCGACTAACGGTGAGAGTAGCGGGGGGCGGCGACACGGAGCTAACCCACGTGCTGCAAGCTTGGCTGGATGGCAGCGACCAGCTACCCGAGCTGGTCGAGGCGGCAACGCAGAGGGCTCTCCAGGGATTGACCCCTGGAGGGGGGAGAAGGACAGAGCGGAAATCGACTAGGAGATCGCGTAGGCCCCTGAGGGGCAGCTGGCGCCGACGTAGTCTCGCCCGACGTCGCGCTTACCATGACTGCCAACTCAAGTACAGAACCGACCCGGCCCGCTTAGCGAAAGAGATACTGGATGGGAAGACGGAAGGGCGATGCCCAATATCTCTCGGAGCGGTTTATGAAGCGTTTCGCAACAAGTGGGAGGTTCCCCCCTCCTTCAGCGGGCTGGGTCAATTTCGGGCCGAGGAGTGTGCTAACAACACATACCTCTTAGGATCCATCTCCCCGGGCGAAGTCCGAACTAGCCTCCAGAGAGCTTTGAAACATTCCGCACCGGGCCCAGACAGGATTGGGAAACGGGACATTCTCAAATGGGATCCCAAGTGCGAGACCCTCACTCGGCTGTTCAACATGTGGTGGATCACGGGAGTCGTGCCTACCCGCCTGAAGAAAAGTCGAACGGTGCTGATCCCAAAGACATCTGACCCAGGAGCGGTGATGGAGATCGGCAACTGGAGACCGGTCACCATCGGGTCGATGATCTTAAGGCTCTTCACTAGGGTGATCACAAAACGAATGTCGGATGCGTGCCCGATCCACCCTAGACAGAGGGGGTTCCGTCCTACCCCTGGGTGCGCGGAAAACCTAGAGGTTCTGCGAGGCCTCATCCGCCACTGCAAAGAGGAGCGCAGCCAACTCGCAGTAGCATTTATCGACTTTGCACAGGCGTTCGACTCCGTCTCCCATGAGCACATCCTGTCAGCTCTTGGGCAGATTAAAGTGGACCCCCACATGGTAGGTCTGATCCAGCAGATCTACGAGGGCAGCACGACGAGTGTCGAGGTCGGGGGTGGAAACACTCCCGATATC
>CM076081.1:1521942-1531942 GCA_038088235.1 Zacco platypus | reverse complement strand
GGTAGGGACTCCAAATTTATACCGTTGTGAGAGGGGGGAAGGACGGTTGAAATGAAGCCGGGCCTGGGTGGATAGCCTTCTGGGTCCCCGAGAAATGAATTTTTTTAAAGTCCCCAGCGCGGGGCTGGAGAGCTGTAAGGCGGGGTGGTTTTTTATTTCTATCTCCACGGAGGTAGGGGGTAGGGACTCCAAATTTATACCGTTGTGAGAGGGGGGAAGGCCGGTTAAAATGAAGCCAGGCCTGGGTGGATAGCCTTCTGGGTCCCCGAGAAATGAATTTTTTTAAAGTCCCCAGCGCGGGGCTGGAGAGCTGTAAGGCGGGGTGGTTTTTTATTTCTATCTCCACGGAGGTAGGGGGTAGGGACTCCAAATTTATACCCGAATAAGAAGGGGTTAGCACGGTTGAAATGAAGCCGGGCCTGGGTGGATAGCCTAATGGGTCCCCGAGATATGAATTTTCAAAGTCTGCAGCACGGGGCTGGTGACCTGCGACGCGCGGTGGTTTTTGACTCATATCTCCACGGAGGTAGGGGGTAGGGACTCCAAATTCATACCCAAGTAAGGTGGGGTTAGCACGGTTAAAATGAGCCCAGGCCTGGGAGGATTGCCTAATGGGTCCCCGAGATATGAATTTTTAAAGCCCTCAGCGCGGGGCTGGTGACCTGCGACGCGCGGTGGTTTTTGACTCATATCTCCACGGAGGTAGGGGGTAGGGACTCCAAATTCATACCCAAGTAAGGTGGGGTTAGCACGGTTAAAATGAGCCCAGGCCTGGGAGGATTGCCTAATGGGTCCCCGAGATATGAATTTTCAAAGTCTGCAGCACGGGGCTGGTGACCTGCGACGCGCGGTGGTTTTTGACTCATATCTCCACGGAGGTAGGGGGTAGGGACTCCAAATTCATACCCAAGTAAGGTGGGGTTAGCACGGTTAAAATGAGCCCAGGCCTGGGAGGATTGCCTAATGGGTCCCCGAGATATGGATTTTTAAAGCCCTCAGCGCGGGGCTGGTGACCTGCGACGCGCGGTGGTTTTTTATTTCTATCTCCACGGAGGTACGGGGTAGGGACTCCAAATTTATACCCGAATAAGAAGGGTATAGTACGGTTAAAATGAGCCCGGGCCTGGGAGGATTGCCTAATGGGTCCCCGAGATATGGATTTTTAAAGCCCTCAGCGCGGGGCTGGTGACCTGCGACGCGCGGTGGTTTTTGACTCATATCTCCACGGAGGTAGGGGGTAGTGACTCCATATTTGTACCCGAGTAAGGTGGGGTTAGCACGGTTAAAATGAGCCCTGGCCTGGGAGAATAGCTCCACGGGTCCCCGAGATATGAATTTTTAAAGCCCTCAGCGCGGGGCTGGTGACCTGCGACGCGCGGTGGTTTTTGACTCATATCTCCCCGGAGGTAGGGGGTAGTGACTCCATATTTGTACCCAAGTAAGGTGGGGTTAGCACGGTTAAAATGAGCCCTGGCCTGGGAGAATAGCTCCACGGGTCCCCGAGAAATGAATTTTTTAAAGTCCCCAGCGCGGGGCTGGAGAGCTGTAAGGCGGGGTGGTTTTCGACTAATATCTCCACGGAGGTAGGGGGCAGTGACTCCATATTTGTACCCAAGTAAGGTGGGGTTAGCACGGTTAAAATGAGCCCTGGCCTGGGAGAATAGCTCCACGGGTCCCCGAGATATGGATTTTTAAAGCCCTCAGTTCGGGGCTGGTGACCTGCGACGCGCGGTGGTTTTTTATTTCTATCTCCACGGAGGTACGGGGTAGTGACTCCATATTTGTACCCAAGTAAGGTGGGGTTAGTACGGTTAAAATGAGCCCGGGCCTGGGAGAATAGCTCCACGGGTCCCCGAGATATGAATTTTTAAAGCCCTCAGCGCGGGGCTGGTGACCTGCGACGCGCGGTGGTTTTTGACTCATATCTCCCCGGAGGTAGGGGGTAGTGACTCCATATTTGTACCCAAGTAAGGTGGGGTTAGTACGGTTAAAATGAGCCCGGGCCTGGGAGAATAGCTCCACGGGTCCCCGAGATATGGATTTTTAAAGCCCTCAGTTCGGGGCTGGTGACCTGCGACGCGCGGTGGTTTTTTATTTCTATCTCCACGAAGGTACGGGGTAGTGACTCCATATTTGTACCCAAGTAAGGTGGGGTTAGCCCGGTTAAAATGAGCCCTGGCCTGGGAGAATAGCTCCACGGGTCCCCGAGAAATGAATTTTTTAAAGTCCCCAGCGCGGGGCTGGAGAGCTGTAAGGCGGGGTGGTTTTCGACTAATATCTCCACGGAGGTAGGGGGTAGTGACTCCATATTTGTACCCAAGTAAGGTGGGGTTAGTACGGTTAAAATGAGCCCTGGCCTGGGAGAATAGCTCCACGGGTCCCCGAGATATGAATTTTTAAAACCCTCATCGCGGGGCTGGTGACCTGCGACGCGCGGTGGTTTTTTATTTCTATCTCCACGGAGGTACGGGGTAGGGACTCCAAATTTATTCCCTAATAAGAAGGGGTTAGTACGGTTAAAATGAGCCCTGGCCTGGGAGAATAGCTCCACGGGTCCCCGAGATATGAATTTTTAAAACCCTCAGCTCGGGGCTGGTGACCTGCGACGCGCGGTGGTTTTTGACTCATATCTCCACGGAGGTAGAGTGTAATGACTCCATATTTGTACCCAAGTAAGGTGGGGTTAGCCCGGTTAAAATGAGCCCTGGCCTGGGAGAATAGCTCCACGGGTCCCCGAGAAATGAATTTTTTAAAGTCCCCAGCGCGGGGCTGGAGAGCTGTAAGGCGGGTTGGTTTTCGACTAATATCTCCACGGAGGTAGGGGGTAGTGACTCCATATTTGTACCCAAGTAAGGTGGGGTTAGTACGGTTAAAATGAGCCCTGGCCTGGGAGAATAGCTCCACGGGTCCCCGAGATATGAATTTTTAAAACCCTCATCGCGGGGCTGGTGACCTGCGACGCGCGGTGGTTTTTTATTTCTATCTCCACGGAGGTACGGGGTAGGGACTCCAAATTTATTCCCTAATAAGAAGGGGTTAGTACGGTTAAAATGAGCCCTGGCCTGGGAGAATAGCTCCACGGGTCCCCGAGATATGAATTTTTAAAACCCTCAGCTCGGGGCTGGTGACCTGCGACGCGCGGTGGTTTTTTATTTCTATCTCCACGGAGGTAGGGGGTAGTGACTCCATATTTGTACCCAAGTAAGGTGGGGTTAGTACGGTTAAAATGAGCCCTGGCCTGGGAGAATAGCTCCACGGGTCCCCGAGATATGAATTTTTAAAACCCTCAGCGCGGGGCTGGTGACCTGCGACGCGCGGTGGTTTATGACTCATATCTCCCCGGAGGTAGGGGGTAGTGACTCCATATTTGTACCCAAGTAAGGTGGGGTTAGCACGGTTAAAATGAGCCCAGACCTGGGAGGATTGCCTAATGGGTCCCCGAGATATGAATTTTTAAAGCCCTCAGCGCGGGGCTGGTGACCTGCGACGCGCGGTGGTTTTTGACTCATATCTCCCCGGAGGTAGGGGGTAGTGACTCCACATTTGTACCCAAGTAAGGTGGGGTTAGTACGGTTAAAATGAGCCCTGGCCTGGGAAGCTAGCTCCACGGGTCCCCGAGATATGAATTTTTAAAGCCCTCAGCGCGGGGCTGGTGCCCTGCGACGCGCGGTGGTTTTTGACAGATATCTCCCCGGAGGTAGGGGGTAGTGACTCCATATTTGTACCCAAGTAAGGTGGGGTTAGTACGGTTAAAATGAGCCCTGGCCTGGGAGAATAGCTCCACGGGTCCCCGAGAAATGAATTTTTTAAAGTCCCCAGCGCGGGGCTAGAGAGCTGTAAGGCGGGGTGGTTTTCGACTGATATCTCCACGGAGGTAGGGGGCAGTGACTCCATATTTGTACCCAAGTAAGGTGGGGTTAGCACGGTTAAAATGAGCCCTGGCCTGGGAGAATAGCTCCACGGGTCCCCGAGATATGAATTTTTAAAACCCTCATCGCGGGGCTGGTGACCTGCGACGCGCGGTGGTTTTTGACTCATATCTCCCCGGAGGTAGGGTGTAATGACTCCAAATTTATACCCAAGTAAGCTGGGGTTAGCACGGTTAAAATGAGGCCGGGCCTGTGAGGATAGCTCCACGGGTCCCCGAGATATGGATTTTTAAAGTGTTCCAAGTTCCTCCGCGTACCAGGCGGCACGGTTGGGGGCTTATATCTCGGGAACGGCGCGGCGAAAAATTCTGAATCTCGGGTCGGTGGAAGGTCTCGGGGGTCTGCAGCGAACGGCGCCGTCCCCGTGGTCCGGGCCCCCGGGGGTCCCGAGTTATACGCAGCGCAACGTAAACCTTTTTGGGCTTATATCTCGGGAACGGCGGGGTCTGGAGGGCTGGGGCGGGCGTCCCCGGAGAGAGTGGGCCGGGGCCTTTCCAACGGGCCCGGGCACTCGGTCCGGGGAGGCGGGATTCGGGCGCTAGAGGCCACGGAAGATCGGGACCCCCGCGATTCGCGATCCGGGGGGGGTGCTCCCCGAGGCCCGGGAAGGATGTGTTCGGGCAAGGGCCGGGAGAGGAGCATTTCACCCGAGTTTGAGCGCTCTGGGTCTTTGGGTTCCCGAGTTATGAGCGAAAGTCTGCCGAAAACGGAGCCTCTCGGGCGCCCGCCATTTTGTGAAGCGCCCGATGGTTTTTGGCGAATAGCTCCGCGAAGGCAGGGCGAATCGGCGTGAAATTTTCAGGGTACATCGAGGCAGTTACCCCGGTTCGAACGAGACCGGCCCTGGGTCTCTGGGCGGCGGGAGAGCCGAGTTTCGTGACTTTACGTGCAAAGTATTAATGGAGCATAAGAACCAATAAGTCCCGGAGACTAAGTGTCAAAAATCACCAAGAACCAATAAGTTTGCCGAAAAAATGACTAAGTGTTGAAAATCACCAAGAACCAATAAGTCCCAGAGACTAAGTGTCAAAAATCACCAAGAACCAATAAGTCTGCTGAAAAAATGACTAAGTGTCAAAAATCACCAAGAACCAATAAGTCCCAGAGACTAAGTGTCAAAAATCACCAAGAACCAATAAGTCTGCTGAAAAAATGACTAAGTGTTGAAAATCACCAAGAACCAATAAGTTCCAGAGACTAAGTGTCAAAAATCACCAAGAACCAATAAGTCTGCTGAAAAAATGACTGTGTTGAAAATCACCAAGAACCAATAAGTCCCAGAGACTAAGTGTCAAAAATCACCAAGAACCAATAAGTCTGCTGAAAAAATGACTAAGTGTTGAAAATCACCAAGAACCAATAAGTCCCAGAGACTAAGTGTCAAAAATCACCAAGAACCAATAAGTCTGCTGAAAAAATGACTAAGTGTTGAAAATCACCAAGAACCAATAAGTCCCAGAGACTAAGTGTCAAAAATCACCAAGAACCAATAAGTCTGCTGAAAAAATGACTAAGTGTTGAAAATCACCAAGAACCAATAAGTCCCAGAGACTAAGTGTCAAAAATCACCAAGAACCAATAAGTCTGCTGAAAAAATGACTAAGTGTTGAAAATCACCAAGAACCAATAAGTCTGCTGAAAAAATGACTAAGTGTCAAAAATCACCAAGAACCAATAAGTCTGCTGAAAAAATGACTAAGTGTTGAAAATCACCAAGAACCAATAAGTCCCACGCACTAAGTGTCAAAAATCACCAAGAACCAATAAGTCTGCTGAAAAAATGACTAAGTGTTGAAAATCACCAAGAACCAATAAGTCCCAGAGACTAAGTGTCAAAAATCACCAAGAACCAATAAGTCTGCTGAAAAAATGACTAAGTGTTGAAAATCACCAAGAACCAATAAGTCCCACGCACTAAGTGTCAAAAATCACCAAGAACCAATAAGTCTGCTGAAAAAATGACTAAGTGTTGAAAATCACCAAGAACCAATAAGTCTGCTGAAAAAATGACTAAGTGTCAAAAATCACCAAGAACCAATAAGTCTGCTGAAAAAATGACTAAGTGTTGAAAATCACCAAGAACCAATAAGTCTGCTGAAAAAATGACTAAGTGTCAAAAATCACCAAGAACCAATAAGTCTGCTGAAAAAATGACTAAGTGTTGAAAATCACCAAGAACCAATAAGTCCCACGCACTAAGTGTTGAAAATCACCAAGAACCAATAAGTCTGCTGAAAAAATGACTAAGTGTCAAAAATCACCAAGAACCAATAAGTCTGCTGAAAAAATGACTAAGTGTCAAAAATCACCAAGAACCAATAAGTCTGCTGAAAAAATGACTAAGTGTCAGAAAATCACCAAGAACCAATAAGTCCCACGCACTAAGTGTCAAAAAAAACACCAAGAACCAATAAGTCCCACGCACTAAGTGTCAAAACTACACCAAGAACCAATAAGTCCCGCGCACTAAGTCGAGTAATTTGAGGTGTTGGTCTGAGAACCAGCAGCGCGGTGATCGGTTTCCCAAGGCCCAGAGGGGTCACCCGTCCTGGGCATGGGTCATCCCTGGTGGGGGGTGGTGAGCGCAGAAACCACAAAATCTGGCCATCGCGGTATTGTAGGAGAGAGGTTGAGTCTGGGAAGAACCGGAGGAAACGAAGCGAGGCAGGGTGAGCCTCGGCCCAGACACCACCGGCGCTGAGAGGGGGTGCCGGTGGCGGTTGTATGCGAACGAACGAAGGCTCCGGGTGGTCCGGGGGGCGCGCGCGCCCGCTCCTCGGACCCGGCGAGAAGGCATCGGTATGGGGGGCGCGCCGCGTTTCTGATCGATGGGACAGAGAGAAGCGCCGGGGGCAGGCCTTTATGCCCGGTCGGAGACGGCCGCCATGGGCATCGCGCACCTCCCCGCGAAGCGCTTCATTTTTCTCGGAGGACGCCCCTCGCGGGCGCTCCGACCCAGGGAGACTCAGACGGCCGGTCAGCCTCGGAGGTCCGTCGCGGCGGCGGGACCGGGGCGGACGGGCGGGTTTCGGAGGCGGTTTTCGGGCCCAGGCCCGTTATCACGTCTCCCGCCCGACTCGTTCGTCCTCCCCGCCGCCGTCTCTGCACGCTTTCCCCAGTGACGGCCGCGATTCAGCGGCCACCCCCCCTTTCCTCAAGTCGTCCCCCAGCCCGGGGTGAGAGACGGGTTAGGGTTCGGGTAGCGGGGTGGGGTTTTGACCGAACGCCTCTAAGTCAGAACGACCCCCCGGGCCCGGCCCGTCCCGTCCCCCTCTCCCGGACAGAGTGGCGGCTACCTGGTTGATCCTGCCAGTAGCATATGCTTGTCTCAAAGATTAAGCCATGCAGGTCTAAGTGCACACGGCCGGTACAGTGAAACTGCGAATGGCTCATTAAATCAGTTATGGTTCCTTTGATCGCTCCAAAGCCACTTGGATAACTGTGGCAATTCCAGAGCTAATACATGCTAACGAGCGCCGACCCGGCCGCCGACCCGGCCGGGGACGCGTGCATTTATCAGTGCCAAAACCCACGCGGGTGCGGCGGGGGTCCGCCCTCGCCGTCCCGGCCGCTTTGGTGACTCTAGATAACCTCGGGCCGATCGCGCGCCCTCCGCGGCGGCGACGACTCTTTCGAATGTCTGCCCTATCAACTTTCGATGGTACGTTCGGCGCCTACCATGGTGACCACGGGTAACGGGGAATCAGGGTTCGATTCCGGAGAGGGAGCCTGAGAAACGGCTACCACATCCAAGGAAGGCAGCAGGCGCGCAAATTACCCATTTCCGACACGGAGAGGTAGTGACGAAAAATAACAATACAGGTCTCTTTCGAGGCCCTGTAATTGGAATGAGCGTATCCTAAACCCATGGGCGAGGACCCATTGGAGGGCAAGTCTGGTGCCAGCAGCCGCGGTAATTCCAGCTCCAATAGCGTATACTAAAGTTGCTGCAGTTAAAAAGCTCGTAGTTGGATCTCGGGAGTGGGCTGGCGGTCCGCCGCGAGGCGAGCCACCGCCTGTCCCGGACCCTGCCTCACGGCGCCCCCCGGATGCCCTTAGCTGGGTGTCCGGTCCGGGGCCCGAAGCGTTTACTTTGAAAAAATTAGAGTGTTCAAAGCAGGCCACCCGTCGCCGCTGAATACCGCAGCTAGGAATAATGGAATAGGACTCCGGTTCTATTTTGTGGGTTTCTGGAACCCGGGGCCATGATTGAGAGGGACGGCCGGGGGCATTCGTATTGCGCCGCTAGAGGTGAAATTCTTGGACCGGCGCAAGACGGACGAGAGCGAAAGCATTTGCCAAGAATGTTTTCATTAATCAAGAACGAAAGTCGGAGGTTCGAAGACGATCAGATACCGTCGTAGTTCCGACCGTAAACGATGCCGACCCGCGATCCGGCGGCGTTATTCCCATGACCCGCCGGGCAGCGTGCGGGAAACCACGAGTCTTTGGGTTCCGGGGGGAGTATGGTTGCAAAGCTGAAACTTAAAGGAATTGACGGAAGGGCACCACCAGGAGTGGAGCCTGCGGCTTAATTTGACTCAACACGGGAAAGCTCACCCGGCCCGGACACGGAAAGGATTGACAGATTGATAGCTCTTTCTCGATTCTGTGGGTGGTGGTGCATGGCCGTTCTTAGTTGGTGGAGCGATTTGTCTGGTTCATTCCGATAACGAACGAGATTCCGGCATGCTAAATAGTTACGCGGCCCCGCGCGGTCGGCGTCCAACTTCTTAGAGGGACAAGTGGCGTTCAGCCACGCGAGATGGAGCAATAACAGGTCTGTGATGCCCTTAGATGTCCGGGGCTGCACGCGCGCCACAATGGGCGGATCAGCGTGTGCCTACCCTGCGCCGAGAGGCGCGGGTAACCCGCTGAACCCCGCTCGTGATTGGGACTGGGGATTGAAACTGTTTCCCATCAACGAGGAATTCCCAGTAAGCGCGGGTCATAAGCTCGCGTTGATTAAGTCCCTGCCCTTTGTACACACCGCCCGTCGCTACTACCGATTGGGTGGTTTAGTGAGGTCCTTGGATCGGCCCCGCCGGGGCTCCTCGCGGGCTCCTGGCGGTGTTGTCGAGAAGACGATCGAACTTGACCATCTAGAGGAAGTAAAAGTCGTAACAAGGTTTCCGTAGGTGAACCTGCGGAAGGATCATTAACGGTCGGCCTGGGCCCCGAGAATCGGCCAGACCTCCCCAGAGCCTGGGGCCGCTCCGGCGTGCCCCACCCTTGGTAGGAACCGGACAGGAACCGCTCGGTGAACCGAGGCGGTCGAGAGTCACCTCCCGGCGGGTACCCGTAGGCTCCTCTCCCCTTTACGGGGAGAGGGGACCGTGGGTTTAATGACCTCCGCTCCCCTCTCGGGGGGAGCGCTGGCGCCCGTCCGGAGTCTCGCCGCAAAACCCATTTTCTTTACCAACCTCTCTGTCGTGGTTTAGTCCCCTGTCAAACAGAACAAAAAGAGTACAACTCTTAGCGGTGGATCACTCGGCTCGTGCGTCGATGAAGAACGCAGCCAGCTGCGAGAACTAATGTGAATTGCAGGACACATTGATCATCGACACTTCGAACGCACTTTGCGGCCCCGGGTTCCTCCCGGGGCCACGTCTGTCTGAGGGTCGCTTTGCAACCGATCGGGAGCCCGCCTCCGGGCGAGCACCCGCGGCTGGAGGTTCGCAGGGGGGCCCGCTCCCCTCCGTCCTCTTAAGTGCAGACCGTCCGGCGACCCGTCCCGTCCCTACCTCCTCTCTCTCTCCCCTGGCCGGGGAGAGGCCTCCGTATTCCCCTCCGGGGGGATGGCGTCGCGCCGTCGCGCCGATGCGGTCAGGGTGACCTCCTCCGCGGCTGCCGGTGGCTCTGCCGCCCGCCGCCCGCGCCTGGAGGGCCGCTGCCCGCCGGTTAGACGGCCTTCGTCGTGGGGGCCTCGCTCGCACCCGGCCAGGCGGGGGGTTAGACGGTGCCGGGGGGACACAGTCGGCGGGTCGCTTCGTGGCGAAACTCTCGTCCATGGCCAGTCCTCCTCTCCCCTTCCCCTCGGGGTCGGGGGGTGTCAGGCGGCCGCGAAACCA
>CM076081.1:1501942-1516942 GCA_038088235.1 Zacco platypus | reverse complement strand
CAAAACCTAAGTTGAATTTGGGTGACCAGTGGTCTTTTGTCATTTTGGGTGACCAGTGGCCCGGTCGTCTGGAGGCGCGGGCTTGCTGGGTCAGTAACCCGGGCTTCAGTGCGCGGCTCCCCGGGTACGCACGGTGAACAGGTGATGGTATAGCTCCATAGGAGGCAGTTATCCGTGGTAGCGTTGCCCGGAGAAGGCGCATGGGAACGCGGGGCGGTTTTTGACTGATATCTCCACGGAGGTAGGGGGTAGGGACTCCAAATTTATACCGGGGTGAGAGGGGGGAAGGACGGTTGAAATGAAGCCGGGCCTGGGTGGATAGCCTTCTGGGTCCCCGAGAAATGAATTTTTTTAAAGTCCCCAGCGCGGGGCTGGAGAGCTGTAAGGCGGGGTGGTTTTTTATTTCTATCTCCACGGAGGTAGGGGGTAGGGACTCCAAATTTATACCGGGGTGAGAGGGGGGAAGGACGGTTGAAATGAAGCCGGGCCTGGGTGGATAGCCTTCTGGGTCCCCGAGAAATGAATTTTTTTAAAGTCCCCAGCGCGGGGCTGGAGAGCTGTAAGGCGGGGTGGTTTTTTATTTTTATCTCCACGGAGGTAGGGGGTAGGGACTCCAAATTTACACCGGTGTGAGAGGGGGGAAGGACGGTTGAAATGAAGCCGGGCCTGGGTGGATAGCCTTCTGGGTCCCCGAGAAATGAATTTTTTTAAAGTCCCCAGCGCGGGGCTGGAGAGCTGTAAGGCGGGGTGGTTTTTGACTCATATCTCCACGGAGGTAGGGGGTAGTGACTCCATATTTGTACCCAAGTAAGGTGGGGTTAGTACGGTTAAAATGAGCCCGGCCCTGGGATAATAGCTCCACGGGTCCCCGAGATATGAATTTTTAAAGCCCTCAGCGCGGGGCTGGTGACCTGCAACGCGGGGTGGTTTTTGATTCATATCTCCACGGAGGTAGGGGGTAGTGACTCCATATTTGTACCCAAGTAAGGTGGGGTTAGCACGGTTAAAATGAGCCCAGACCTGGGAGGATTGCCTAATGGGTCCCCGAGATATGGATTTTTAAAGCCCTCAGCGCGGGGCTGGTGACCTGCGACGCGCGGTGGTTTATGACTCATATCTCCACGGAGGTAGGGGGTAGTGACTCCATATTTGTACCCAAGTAAAGTGGGGTTAGCACGGTTAAAATGAGCCCGGCCCTGGGAGAATAGCTCCACGGGTCCCCGAGATATGAATTTTTAAAACCCTCAGCGCGGGGCTGGTGACCTGCGACGCGCGGTGGTTTTTGACTCATATCTCCACGGAGGTAGGGGGTAGGGACTCCAAATTTATACCCAAGTAAGGTGGGGTTAGCACGGTTAAAATGAGCCCAGGCCTGGGAGGATTGCCTAATGGGTCCCCGAGATATGAATTTTCAAAGTCTGCAGCACGGGGCTGGTGACCTGCGACGCGCGGTGGTTTTTGACTCATATCTCCACGGAGGTAGGGGGTAGGGACTCCAAATTCATACCCAAGTAAGGTGGGGTTAGCACGGTTAAAATGAGCCCGGCCCTGGGAGAATAGCTCCACGGGTCCCCGAGATATGAATTTTTAAAACCCTCAGCGCGGGGCTGGTGACCTGCGACGCGCGGTGGTTTTTGACTCATATCTCCACGGAGGTAGGGGGTAGGGACTCCAAATTTATACCCAAGTAAGGTGGGGTTAGCACGGTTAAAATGAGCCCGGGCCTGGGAGAATAGCTCCACGGGTCCCCGAGATATGAATTTTTAAAGCCCTCAGCGCGGGGCTGGTGACCTGCAACGCGGGGTGGTTTTTGATTCATATCTCCACGGAGGTAGGGTGTAATGACTCCAAATTTATACCCAAGTAAGGTGGGGTTAGCACGGTTAAAATGAGCCCGGGCCTGGGAGGATTGCCTAAGGGGTCCCCGAGATATGGATTTTTAAAGCCCTCAGCGCGGGGCTGGTGACCTGCAACGTTGGGCGGTTTTTGACTCATATCTCCCCGGAGGTAGGGGGTAGTGACTCCATATTTGTACCCAAGTAAGGTGGGGTTAGTACGGTTAAAATGAGCCTGGGCCTGGGAGAATAGCTCCACGGGTCCCCGAGATATGGATTTTTAAAGCCCTCAGTTCGGGGCTGGTGACCTGCGACGCGCGGTGGTTTTTTATTTCTATCTCCACGGAGGTACGGGGTAGTGACTCCATATTTGTACCCAAGTAAGGTGGGGTTAGTACGGTTAAAATGAGCCCGGGCCTGGGAGAATAGCTCCACGGGTCCCCGAGATATGAATTTTTAAAGCCCTCAGCGCGGGGCTGGTGACCTGCGACGCGCGGTGGTTTTTGACTCATATCTCCACGGAGGTAGGGGGTAGTGACTCCATATTTGTACCCAAGTAAGGTGGGGTTAGCACGGTTAAAATGAGCCCTGGCCTGGGAGAATAGCTCCACGGGTCCCCGAGATATGAATTTTTAAAGCCCTCAGCGCGGGGCTGGTGACCTGCGACGCGCGGTGGTTTTTGACTCATATCTCCCCGGAGGTAGGGGGTAGTGACTCCATATTTGTACCCAAGTAAGGTGGGGTTAGCGCGGTTAAAATGAGCCCTGGCCTGGGAGAATAGCTCCACGGGTCCCCGAGAAATGAATTTTTTAAAGTCCCCAGCGCGGGGCTGGAGAGCTGTAAGGCGGGGTGGTTTTCGACTGATATCTCCACGGAGGTAGGGGGCAGTGACTCCATATTTGTACCCAAGTAAGGTGGGGTTAGCACGGTTAAAATGAGCCCTGGCCTGGGAGAATAGCTCCACGGGTCCCCGAGATATGGATTTTTAAAGCCCTCAGCGCGGGGCTGGTGACCTGCGACGCGCGGTGGTTTTTGACTGATATCTCCACGGAGGTAGGGGGTAGTGACTCCATATTTGTACCCAAGTAAGGCGGGGTTAGTACGGTTAAAATGAGCCCGGCCCTGGGAGAATAGCTCCACGGGTCCCCGAGATATGAATTTTTAAAGCCCTCAGCGCGGGGCTGGAGAGCTGTAAGGCGGGGTGGTTTTCGACTGATATCTCCACGGAGGTAGGGGGCAGTGACTCCATATTTGTACCCAAGTAAGGTGGGGTTAGCACGGTTAAAATGAGCCCTGGCCTGGGAGAATAGCTCCACGGGTCCCCGAGAAATGAATTTTTTAAAGTCCCCAGCGCGGGGCTGGAGAGCTGTAAGGCGGGGTGGTTTTCGACTGATATCTCCACGGAGGTAGGGGGTAGTGACTCCATATTTGTACCCAAGTAAGGTGGGGTTAGCACGGTTAAAATGAGCCCAGACCTGGGAGGATTGCCTAATGGGTCCCCGAGATATGGATTTTTAAAGCCCTCAGCGCGGGGCTGGAGACCTGCGACGCGCGGTGGTTTATGACTCATATCTCCACGGAGGTAGGGGGTAGTGACTCCATATTTGTACCCAAGTAAAGTGGGGTTAGTACGGTTAAAATGAGCCCGGGCCTGGGAGAATAGCTCCACGGGTCCCCGAGATATGAATTTTTAAAGCCCTCAGCGCGGGGCTGGTGACCTGCGACGCGCGGTGGTTTTTGACTGATATCTCCACGGAGGTAGGGGGTAGTGACTCCATATTTGTACCCAAGTAAGGTGGGGTTAGTACGGTTAAAATGAGCCCGGGCCTGGGAAGCTAGCTCCACGGGTCCCCGAGATATGAATTTTTAAAGCCCTCAGCGCGGGGCTGGTGACCTGCGACGCGCGGTGGTTTTTGACTGATATCTCCACGGAGGTAGGGGGTAGGGACTCCATATTTGTACCCGAGTAAGGTGGGGTTAGTACGGTTAAAATGAGCCCGGGCCTGGGAGAATAGCTCCACGGGTCCCCGAGATATGGATTTTTGAAGCCCTCAGCGCGGGGCTGGTGACCTGCAACGCGGGGCGGTTTTTGACTGATATCTCCCCGGAGGTAGGGGGTAGTGACTCCATATTTGTACCCAAGTAAGGTGGGGTTAGCACGGTTAAAATGAGCCCAGACCTGGGAGGATTGCCTAATGGGTCCCCGAGATATGGATTTTTAAAGCCCTCAGCGCGGGGCTGGTGCCCTGCGACGCGCGGTGGTTTTTGACAGATATCTCCCCGGAGGTAGGGGGTAGTGACTCCATATTTGTACCCAAGTAAGGTGGGGTTAGTACGGTTAAAATGAGCCCGGGCCTGGGAAGCTAGCTCCACGGGTCCCCGAGATATGAATTTTTAAAGCCCTCAGCGCGGGGCTGGTGACCTGCAACGCGGGGCGGTTTTTGACTCATATCTCCCCGGAGGTAGGGGGTAGTGACTCCATATTTGTACCCAAGTGAGGTGGGGTTAGCACGGTTAAAATGAGCCCAGGCCTGGGAGGATTGCCTAATGGGTCCCCGAGAAATGAATTTTTAAAACCCTCATCGCGGGGCTGGTGACCTGCGACGCGCGGTGGTTTTTGACTCATATCTCCACGGAGGTAGGGGGTAGTGACTCCATATTTGTACCCAAGTAAGGTGGGGTTAGCACGGTTAAAATGAGCCCTGGCCTGGGAGAATAGCTCCACGGGTCCCCGAGAAATGAATTTTTAAAACCCTCATCGCGGGGCTGGTGACCTGCGACGCGCGGTGGTTTTTGACTCATATCTCCACGGAGGTAGGGTGTAATGACTCCAAATTTATACCCAAGTAAGCTGGGGTTAGCACGGTTAAAATGAGCCCAGACCTGGGAGAATAGCTCCACGGGTCCCCGAGATATGAATTTTTAAAACCCTCAGCGCGGGGCTGGTGACCTGCGACGCGCGGTGGTTTTTGACTCATATCTCCCCGGAGGTAGGGGGTAGTGACTCCATATTTGTACCCAAGTAAGGTGGGGTTAGCACGGTTAAAATGAGCCCTGTCCTGGGGGAATAGCTCCACGGGTCCCCGAGAAATGAATTTTTTAAAGTCCCCAGCGCGGGGCTAGAGAGCTGTAAGGCGGGGTGGTTTTCGACTGATATCTCCACGGAGGTAGGGGGTAGTGACTCCATATTTGTACCCAAGTAAGGTGGGGTTAGCACGGTTAAAATGAGCCCTGGCCTGGGAGAATAGCTCCACGGGTCCCCGAGAAATGAATTTTTAAAACCCTCATCGCGGGGCTGGTGACCTGCGACGCGCGGTGGTTTTTGACTCATATCTCCACGGAGGTAGGGGGTAGTGACTCCATATTTGTACCCAAGTAAGGTGGGGTTAGCACGGTTAAAATGAGCCCGGGCCTGGGAGAATAGCTCCACGGGTCCCCGAGATATGAATTTTTAAAACCCTCAGCGCGGGGCTGGTGACCTGCGACGCGCGGTGGTTTTTGACTCATATCTCCACGGAGGTAGGGTGTAATGACTCCAAATTTATACCCAAGTAAGCTGGGGTTAGCACGGTTAAAATGAGCCCAGACCTGGGAGAATAGCTCCACGGGTCCCCGAGATATGAATTTTTAAAACCCTCAGCGCGGGGCTGGTGACCTGCGACGCGCGGTGGTTTTTGACTCATATCTCCACGGAGGTAGGGTGTAATGACTCCAAATTTATACCCAAGTAAGCTGGGGTTAGCACGGTTAAAATGAGGCCGGGCCTGTGAGGATAGCTCCACGGGTCCCCGAGATATGGATTTTTAAAGTGTTCCAAGTTCCTCCGCGTACCAGGCGGCACGGTTGGGGGCTTATATCTCGGGAACGGCGCGGCGAAAAATTCTGAATCTCGGGTCGGTGGAAGGTCTCGGGGGTCTGCAGCGAACGGCGCCGTCCCCGTGGTCCGGGCCCCCGGGGGTCCCGAGTTATACGCGGCGTAACGTAAACCTTTTTGGGCTTATATCTCGGGAACGGCGGGGTCTGGAGGGCTGGGGCGTGCGTCCCCGGAGAGAGTGGGCCGGGGCCTTTCCAACGGGCCCGGGCACTCGGTCCGGGGAGGCGGGATTCGGGCGCTAGAGGCCACGGAAGATCGGGACCCCCGCGATCCGCGATCCGGGGGGGGTGCTCCCCGAGGCCCGGGAAGGATGTGTTCGGGCAAGGGCCGGGAGAGGAGCATTTCACCCGAGTTTGAGCGCTCTGGGTCTTTGGGTTCCCGAGTTATGAGCGAAAGTCTGCCGAAAACGGAGCCTCTCGGGCTCCCGCCATTTTGTGAAGCGCCCGATGGTTTTTGGCGAATTGCTCCGCGAAGGCAGGGCGAAACGGCGTGAAATTTTCAGGGTACATCGAGGCAGTTACCCCGGTTCGAACGAGACCGGCCCTGGGTCTCTGGGCGGCGGGAGAGCCGAGTTTCGTGACTTTACGTGCAAAGTATTAAAATCACCAAGAACCAATAAGTCCCAGAGACTAAGTGTTGAAAATCACCAAAAAACAATAAGTCTGCTGAAAAAATGACTAAGTGTTGAAAATCACCAAGAACCAATAAGTCTGCTGAAAAAATGACTAAGTGTTGAAAATCACCAAGAACCAATAAGTCTGCTGAAAAAATGACTAAGTGTTGAAAATCACCAAGAACCAATAAGTCTGCTGAAAAAATGACTAAGTGTTGAAAATCACCAAGAACCAATAAGTCCCAGAGACTAAGTGTCAAAAATCACCAAGAACCAATAAGTCTGCTGAAAAAATGACTAAGTGTTGAAAATCACCAAGAACCAATAAGTCTGCTGAAAAAATGACTAAGTGTTGAAAATCACCAAGAACCAATAAGTCTGCTGAAAAAATGACTAAGTGTTGAAAATCACCAAGAACCAATAAGTCCCACGCACTAAGTGTCAAAAATCACCAAGAACCAATAAGTCTGCTGAAAAAATGACTAAGTGTTGAAAATCACCAAGAACCAATAAGTCCCAGAGACTAAGTGTCAAAAATCACCAAGAACCAATAAGTCTGCTGAAAAAATGACTAAGTGTCAAAAATCACCAAGAACCAATAAGTCTGCTGAAAAAATGACTAAGTGTTGAAAATCACTAAGAACCAATAAGTCCCAGAGACTAAGTGTCAAAAATCACCAAGAACCAATAAGTCTGCTGAAAAAATGACTAAGTGTTGAAAATCACCAAGAACCAATAAGTCCCAGAGACTAAGTGTCAAAAATCACCAAGAACCAATAAGTCTGCTGAAAAAATGACTAAGTGTCAAAAATCACCAAGAACCAATAAGTCTGCTGAAAAAATGACTAAGTGTTGAAAATCACTAAGAACCAATAAGTCCCAGAGACTAAGTGTTGAAAATCACCAAGAACCAATAAGTCTGCTGAAAAAATGACTAAGTGTTGAAAATCACTAAGAACCAATAAGTCCCAGAGACTAAGTGTCAAAAATCACCAAGAACCAATAAGTCTGCTGAAAAAATGACTAAGTGTCAAAAATCACTAAGAACCAATAAGTCTGCTGAAAAAATGACTAAGTGTTGAAAATCACCAAGAACCAATAAGTCCCAGAGACTAAGTGTCAAAAATCACCAAGAACCAATAAGTCTGCTGAAAAAATGACTAAGTGTTGAAAATCACCAAGAACCAATAAGTCCCAGAGACTAAGTGTTGAAAATCACCAAGAACCAATAAGTCTGCTGAAAAAATGACTAAGTGTCAAAAATCACTAAGAACCAATAAGTCCCAGAGACTAAGTGTCAAAAATCACCAAGAACCAATAAGTCCCAGAGACTAAGTGTCAAAAATCACCAAGAACCAATAAGTCTGCTGAAAAAATGACTAAGTGTTGAAAATCACCAAGAACCAATAAGTCCCAGAGACTAAGTGTTGAAAATCACCAAGAACCAATAAGTCTGCTGAAAAAATGACTAAGTGTTGAAAATCACCAAGAACCAATAAGTCCCGGAGACTAAGTGTCAAAAATCACCAAGAACCAATAAGTCTGCGGTACGGTTGGGGGCTTATATCTCGGGAACGGCGCGGCGAAAAATTCTGAATCTCGGGTCGGTGGAAGGTCTCGGGGGTCTGCAGCGAACGGCGCCGTCCCCGTGGTCCGGGCCCCCGGGGGTCCCGAGTTATACGCAGCGCAACGTAAACCTTTTTGGGCTTATATCTCGGGAACGGCGGGGTCTGGAGGGCTGGGGCGGGCGTCCCCGGAGAGAGTGGGCCGGGGCCTTTCCAACGGGCCCGGGCACTCGGTCCGGGGAGGCGGGATTCGGGCGCTAGAGGCCACGGAAGATCGGGACCCCCGCGATTCGCGATCCGGGGGGGGTGCTCCCCGAGGCCCGGGAAGGATGTGTTCGGGCAAGGGCCGGGAGAGGAGCATTTCACCCGAGTTTGAGCGCTCTGGGTCTTTGGGTTCCCGAGTTATGAGCGAAAGTCTGCCGAAAACGGAGCCTCTCGGGCGCCCGCCATTTTGTGAAGCGCCCGATGGTTTTTGGCGAATAGCTCCGCGAAGGCAGGGCGAATCGGCGTGAAATTTTCAGGGTACATCGAGGCAGTTACCCCGGTTCGAACGAGACCGGCCCTGGGTCTCTGGGCGGCGGGAGAGCCGAGTTTCGTGACTTTACGTGCAAAGTATTAATGGAGCATAAGAACCAATAAGTCCCGGAGACTAAGTGTCAAAAATCACCAAGAACCAATAAGTCTGCTGAAAAAATGACTAAGTGTTGAAAATCACCAAGAACCAATAAGTCCCAGAGACTAAGTGTCAAAAATCACCAAGAACCAATAAGTTTGCCGAAAAAATGACTAAGTGTTGAAAATCACCAAGAACCAATAAGTCCCAGAGACTAAGTGTCAAAAATCACCAAGAACCAATAAGTCTGCTGAAAAAATGACTAAGTGTCAAAAATCACCAAGAACCAATAAGTCCCAGAGACTAAGTGTCAAAAATCACCAAGAACCAATAAGTCTGCTGAAAAAATGACTAAGTGTCGAAAATCACCAAGAACCAATAAGTCCCAGAGACTAAGTGTCAAAAATCACCAAGAACCAATAAGTCTGCTGAAAAAATGACTAAGTGTTGAAAATCACCAAGAACCAATAAGTCCCAGAGACTAAGTGTCAAAAATCACCAAGAACCAATAAGTCTGCTGAAAAAATGACTAAGTGTTGAAAATCACCAAGAACCAATAAGTCCCAGAGACTAAGTGTCAAAAATCACCAAGAACCAATAAGTCTGCTGAAAAAATGACTAAGTGTTGAAAATCACCAAGAACCAATAAGTCCCACGCACTAAGTGTCAAAAATCACCAAGAACCAATAAGTCTGCTGAAAAAAATGACTAAGTGTCAAAAATCACCAAGAACCAATAAGTCTGCTGAAAAAATGACTAAGTGTTGAAAATCACCAAGAACCAATAAGTCCCACGCACTAAGTGTCAAAAATCACCAAGAACCAATAAGTCTGCTGAAAAAATGACTAAGTGTCAAAAATCACCAAGAACCAATAAGTCTGCTGAAAAAATGACTAAGTGTTGAAAATCACCAAGAACCAATAAGTCCCACGCACTAAGTGTCGAAAATCACCAAGAACCAATAAGTCTGCTGAAAAAATGACTAAGTGTCAAAAATCACCAAGAACCAATAAGTCTGCTGAAAAAATGACTAAGTGTTGAAAATCACCAAGAACCAATAAGTCCCACGCACTAAGTGTTGAAAATCACCAAGAACCAATAAGTCTGCTGAAAAAATGACTAAGTGTTGAAAATCACCAAGAACCAATAAGTCTGCTGAAAAAATGACTAAGTGTCGAAAATCACCAAGAACCAATAAGTCCCAGAGACTAAGTGTCAAAAATCACCAAGAACCAATAAGTCTGCTGAAAAAATGACTAAGTGTCAAAAATCACCAAGAACCAATAAGTCTGCTGAAAAAATGACTAAGTGTCAGAAAATCACCAAGAACCAATAAGTCCCACGCACTAAGTGTCAAAAAAAACACCAAGAACCAATAAGTCCCACGCACTAAGTGTCAAAACTACACCAAGAACCAATAAGTCCCGCGCACTAAGTCGAGTAATTTGAGGTGTTGGTCTGAGAACCAGCAGCGCGGTGATCGGTTTCCCAAGGCCCAGAGGGGTCACCCGTCCTGGGCATGGGTCATCCCTGGTGGGGGGTGGTGAGCGCAGAAACCACAAAATCTGGCCATCGCGGTATTGTAGGAGAGAGGTTGAGTCTGGGAAGAACCGGAGGAAACGAAGCGAGGCAGGGTGAGCCTCGGCCCAGACACCACCGGCGCTGAGAGGGGGTGCCGGTGGCGGTTGTATGCGAACGAACGAAGGCTCCGGGTGGTCCGGGGGGCGCGCGCGCCCGCTCCTCGGACCCGGCGAGAAGGCATCGGTATGGGGGGCGCGCCGCGTTTCTGATCGATGGGACAGAGAGAAGCGCCGGGGGCAGGCCTTTATGCCCGGCCGGAGACGGCCGCCTTGGGCATCGCGCACCTCCCCGCGAAGCGCTTCATTTTTCTCGGAGGAAGCCCCTCGCGGGCGCTCCGACCCAGGGAGACTCAGACGGCCGGTCAGCCTCGGAGGTCCGTCGCGGCGGCGGGACCGGGGCGGACGGGCGGGTTTCGGAGGCGGTTTTCGGGCCCAGGCCCGTTATCACGTCTCCCGCCCGACTCGTTCGTCCTCCCCGCCGCCGTCTCTGCACGCTTTCCCCAGTGACGGCCGCGATTCAGCGGCCACCCCCCTTTTCCTCGAGTCGTCCCCCAGCCCGGGGTGAGAGACGGGTTAGGGTTCGGGTAGCGGGGTGGGGTTTTGACCGAACGCCTCTAAGTCAGAACGACCCCCCGGGCCCGGCCCGTCCCGTCCCCCTCTCCCGGACAGAGTGGCGGCTACCTGGTTGATCCTGCCAGTAGCATATGCTTGTCTCAAAGATTAAGCCATGCAGGTCTAAGTGCACACGGCCGGTACAGTGAAACTGCGAATGGCTCATTAAATCAGTTATGGTTCCTTTGATCGCTCCAAAGCCACTTGGATAACTGTGGCAATTCCAGAGCTAATACATGCTAACGAGCGCCGACCCGGCCGCCGACCCGGCCGGGGACGCGTGCATTTATCAGTGCCAAAACCCACGCGGGTGCGGCGGGGGTCCGCCCTCGCCGTCCCGGCCGCTTTGGTGACTCTAGATAACCTCGGGCCGATCGCGCGCCCTCCGCGGCGGCGACGACTCTTTCGAATGTCTGCCCTATCAACTTTCGATGGTACGTTCGGCGCCTACCATGGTGACCACGGGTAACGGGGAATCAGGGTTCGATTCCGGAGAGGGAGCCTGAGAAACGGCTACCACATCCAAGGAAGGCAGCAGGCGCGCAAATTACCCATTTCCGACACGGAGAGGTAGTGACGAAAAATAACAATACAGGTCTCTTTCGAGGCCCTGTAATTGGAATGAGCGTATCCTAAACCCATGGGCGAGGACCCATTGGAGGGCAAGTCTGGTGCCAGCAGCCGCGGTAATTCCAGCTCCAATAGCGTATACTAAAGTTGCTGCAGTTAAAAAGCTCGTAGTTGGATCTCGGGAGTGGGCTGGCGGTCCGCCGCGAGGCGAGCCACCGCCTGTCCCGGACCCTGCCTCACGGCGCCCCCCGGATGCCCTTAGCTGGGTGTCCGGTCCGGGGCCCGAAGCGTTTACTTTGAAAAAATTAGAGTGTTCAAAGCAGGCCACCCGTCGCCGCTGAATACCGCAGCTAGGAATAATGGAATAGGACTCCGGTTCTATTTTGTGGGTTTCTGGAACCCGGGGCCATGATTGAGAGGGACGGCCGGGGGCATTCGTATTGCGCCGCTAGAGGTGAAATTCTTGGACCGGCGCAAGACGGACGAGAGCGAAAGCATTTGCCAAGAATGTTTTCATTAATCAAGAACGAAAGTCGGAGGTTCGAAGACGATCAGATACCGTCGTAGTTCCGACCGTAAACGATGCCGACCCGCGATCCGGCGGCGTTATTCCCATGACCCGCCGGGCAGCGTGCGGGAAACCACGAGTCTTTGGGTTCCGGGGGGAGTATGGTTGCAAAGCTGAAACTTAAAGGAATTGACGGAAGGGCACCACCAGGAGTGGAGCCTGCGGCTTAATTTGACTCAACACGGGAAAGCTCACCCGGCCCGGACACGGAAAGGATTGACAGATTGATAGCTCTTTCTCGATTCTGTGGGTGGTGGTGCATGGCCGTTCTTAGTTGGTGGAGCGATTTGTCTGGTTCATTCCGATAACGAACGAGATTCCGGCATGCTAAATAGTTACGCGGCCCCGCGCGGTCGGCGTCCAACTTCTTAGAGGGACAAGTGGCGTTCAGCCACGCGAGATGGAGCAATAACAGGTCTGTGATGCCCTTAGATGTCCGGGGCTGCACGCGCGCCACAATGGGCGGATCAGCGTGTGCCTACCCTGCGCCGAGAGGCGCGGGTAACCCGCTGAACCCCGCTCGTGATTGGGACTGGGGATTGAAACTGTTTCCCATCAACGAGGAATTCCCAGTAAGCGCGGGTCATAAGCTCGCGTTGATTAAGTCCCTGCCCTTTGTACACACCGCCCGTCGCTACTACCGATTGGGTGGTTTAGTGAGGTCCTTGGATCGGCCCCGCCGGGGCTCCTCGCGGGCTCCTGGCGGTGTTGTCGAGAAGACGATCGAACTTGACCATCTAGAGGAAGTAAAAGTCGTAACAAGGTTTCCGTAGGTGAACCTGCGGAAGGATCATTAACGGTCGGCCTGGGCCCCGAGAATCGGCCAGACCTCCCCAGAGCCTGGGGCCGCTCCGGCGTGCCCCACCCTTGGTAGGAACCGGACAGGAACCGCTCGGTGAACCGAGGCGGTCGAGAGTCACCTCCCGGCGGGTACCCGTAGGCTCCTCTCCCCGTCAGGGGAGAGGGGACCGTGGGTTTAATGACCTCCGCTCCCCTCTCGGGGGGAGCGCTGGCGCCCGTCCGGAGTCTCGCCGCAAAACCCATTTTCTTTACCAACCTCTCTGTCATGGTTTAGTCCCCTGTCAAACAGAACAAAAAGAGTACAACTCTTAGCGGTGGATCACTCGGCTCGTGCGTCGATGAAGAACGCAGCCAGCTGCGAGAACTAATGTGAATTGCAGGACACATTGATCATCGACACTTCGAACGCACTTTGCGGCCCCGGGTTCCTCCCGGGGCCACGTCTGTCTGAGGGTCGCTTTGCAATCGATCGGGAGCCCGCCTCCGGGCGAGCACCCGCGGCTGGAGGTTCGCAGGGGGGCCCGCTCCCCTCCGTCCTCTTAAGTGCAGACCGTCCGGCGACCCGTCCCGTCCCTACCTCCTCTCTCTCTCCCCTGGCCGGGGAGAGGCCTCCGTATTCCCCTCCGGGGGGATGGCGTCGCGCCGTCGCGCCGATGCGGTCAGGGTGACCTCCTCCGCGGCTGCCGGTGGCTCTGCCGCCCGCCGCCCGCGCCTGGAGGGCCGCTGCCCGCCGGTTAGGCGGCCTTCGTCGTGGGGGCCTCGCTCGCACCCGGCCAGGCGGGGGGTTAGACGGTGCCGGGGGGACACAGTCGGCGGGTCGCTTCGTGGCGAAACTCTCGTCCATGGCCAGTCCTCTCCTCTCCCCTTCGGGGGGGTGCGTCAGGCGGCCGCGAAACCACCCCGCTCTCGAGGGGGGGTTTCCCATCCGCACGCGACCTCAGTTCAGACGAGACGACCCGCTGAATTTAAGCATATTACTAAGCGGAGGAAAAGAAACTAACAAGGATTCCCTCAGTAGCGGCGAGCGAAGAGGGAAGAGCCCAGCGCCGAATCCCCGTCCCCCGAGCGGGGCGAGGGAATTGTGGCGTACGGAAGACCGTTTTCTCTCGGCGTGGGCCGGGGGCCTAAGTCCTTCTGATGGAGGCTTAGCCCGTGGACGGTGTGAGGCCGGTGTCGGCCCCCGCCCGCGTCGGGGTACGGTTCTTCTCGGAGTCGGGTTGTTTGTGAATGCAGCCCAAAGCAGGTGGTAAACTCCATCTAAGGCTAAATACCGGCACGAGACCGATAGCGGACAAGTACCGTGAGGGAAAGTTGAAAAGAACTTTGAAGAGAGAGTTCAAGAGGGCGTGAAACCGCTAAGAGGTAAACGGGTGGGGTCCGCACGGTCCGCCCGGAGGATTCAACCCGGCGGGCGGGTCGGCCCGGCCGGTGCGCGCGGATCCCCCTCTCCGGGGGACCGCCGCCCGGCCGGCGCTCGGCCTCCGTCGGGCGCACTTCCTCCGCGGCGGTGCTCCGCGACCGGCTCCGGTTCGGCCAGGAAGGGCCCGGGGGCAAAGGTGGCTCTGGCGGTCGGGGTTTGTCGGGGCTCGCCCCGGCCTCCCCGCCGCCGAGCTTTACAGCGCCTCCCCGCTCCGACTTCGCCGTGCTCAACCCCGGGGCCGCGGGCAGTGTCCTCCGCGCCTTCCCTCCTCTCGTTCCCCCTGAGGAGGGACGGGGCCCCCCGCCCCCGGCGCCGGCGTCGACCGGGGCGGACTGTCCTCAGTCCGTCTCCGACCGCGCCGCGCCGTCCAGGGCGGGGACCGGCCCACGTACAGCAGGCGCTCGAGGTCCGCGGTGAGGTCGGCCACCCACCCGACCCGTCTTGAAACACGGACCAAGGAGTCTAACGCGCGCGCGAGTCAGAGGGTGTCTCCGAGCCCCCACGGCGCAATGAAGGTGAAGGCCGGCGCCCGCCGGTCCAGGTGGGATCCCCCCTCCCCGGAGGGGGGCGCACCACCGGCCCGTCTCTCCCGCACCGCCGGGGAGGTGGAGCAAGAGCGCGCGCGATGGTACCCGAAAGATGGTGAACTATGCCTGGGCAGGGCGAAGCCAGGGGAAACCCTGGTGGAGGCCCGCAGCGGTCCTGACGTGCAAATCGGTCGTCCGACCTGGGTATAGGGGCGAAAGACTAATCGAACCATCTAGTAGCTGGTTCCCTCCCAAGAATCTAGGCCGGAGACAATGGAGCCAGTGCTGATCACCATGGGTACACAGCACCTAGGGGCGGGGGTGTTGGGTGACAGCCTCGGCTGGTGGTTCGGTCGGTCGATCTAGAAAGGATGGTTGGGCGAGTTGAGTGTCAGCCAGTCGGGTTCAGGACCCCGGGGTAT
>CM076081.1:1486942-1496942 GCA_038088235.1 Zacco platypus | reverse complement strand
CTCCACGGAGGTAGGGGGTAGTGACTCCATATTTGTACCCAAGTAAAGTGGGGTTAGTACGGTTAAAATGAGCCCGGGCCTGGGAGAATAGCTCCACGGGTCCCCGAGATATGAATTTTTAAAGCCCTCAGCGCGGGGCTGGTGACCTGCGACGCGCGGTGGTTTTTGACTGATATCTCCACGGAGGTAGGGGGTAGTGACTCCATATTTGTACCCAAGTAAGGTGGGGTTAGTACGGTTAAAATGAGCCCGGGCCTGGGAAGCTAGCTCCACGGGTCCCCGAGATATGAATTTTTAAAGCCCTCAGCGCGGGGCTGGTGACCTGCGACGCGCGGTGGTTTTTGACTGATATCTCCACGGAGGTAGGGGGTAGGGACTCCATATTTGTACCCGAGTAAGGTGGGGTTAGTACGGTTAAAATGAGCCCGGGCCTGGGAGAATAGCTCCACGGGTCCCCGAGATATGGATTTTTGAAGCCCTCAGCGCGGGGCTGGTGACCTGCAACGCGGGGCGGTTTTTGACTGATATCTCCCCGGAGGTAGGGGGTAGTGACTCCATATTTGTACCCAAGTAAGGTGGGGTTAGCACGGTTAAAATGAGCCCAGACCTGGGAGGATTGCCTAATGGGTCCCCGAGATATGGATTTTTAAAGCCCTCAGCGCGGGGCTGGTGCCCTGCGACGCGCGGTGGTTTTTGACAGATATCTCCCCGGAGGTAGGGGGTAGTGACTCCATATTTGTACCCAAGTAAGGTGGGGTTAGTACGGTTAAAATGAGCCCGGGCCTGGGAAGCTAGCTCCACGGGTCCCCGAGATATGAATTTTTAAAGCCCTCAGCGCGGGGCTGGTGACCTGCAACGCGGGGCGGTTTTTGACTCATATCTCCCCGGAGGTAGGGGGTAGTGACTCCATATTTGTACCCAAGTGAGGTGGGGTTAGCACGGTTAAAATGAGCCCAGGCCTGGGAGGATTGCCTAATGGGTCCCCGAGAAATGAATTTTTAAAACCCTCATCGCGGGGCTGGTGACCTGCGACGCGCGGTGGTTTTTGACTCATATCTCCACGGAGGTAGGGGGTAGTGACTCCATATTTGTACCCAAGTAAGGTGGGGTTAGCACGGTTAAAATGAGCCCTGGCCTGGGAGAATAGCTCCACGGGTCCCCGAGAAATGAATTTTTAAAACCCTCATCGCGGGGCTGGTGACCTGCGACGCGCGGTGGTTTTTGACTCATATCTCCACGGAGGTAGGGTGTAATGACTCCAAATTTATACCCAAGTAAGCTGGGGTTAGCACGGTTAAAATGAGCCCAGACCTGGGAGAATAGCTCCACGGGTCCCCGAGATATGAATTTTTAAAACCCTCAGCGCGGGGCTGGTGACCTGCGACGCGCGGTGGTTTTTGACTCATATCTCCCCGGAGGTAGGGGGTAGTGACTCCATATTTGTACCCAAGTAAGGTGGGGTTAGCACGGTTAAAATGAGCCCTGTCCTGGGGGAATAGCTCCACGGGTCCCCGAGAAATGAATTTTTTAAAGTCCCCAGCGCGGGGCTAGAGAGCTGTAAGGCGGGGTGGTTTTCGACTGATATCTCCACGGAGGTAGGGGGTAGTGACTCCATATTTGTACCCAAGTAAGGTGGGGTTAGCACGGTTAAAATGAGCCCTGGCCTGGGAGAATAGCTCCACGGGTCCCCGAGAAATGAATTTTTAAAACCCTCATCGCGGGGCTGGTGACCTGCGACGCGCGGTGGTTTTTGACTCATATCTCCACGGAGGTAGGGGGTAGTGACTCCATATTTGTACCCAAGTAAGGTGGGGTTAGCACGGTTAAAATGAGCCCGGGCCTGGGAGAATAGCTCCACGGGTCCCCGAGATATGAATTTTTAAAACCCTCAGCGCGGGGCTGGTGACCTGCGACGCGCGGTGGTTTTTGACTCATATCTCCACGGAGGTAGGGTGTAATGACTCCAAATTTATACCCAAGTAAGCTGGGGTTAGCACGGTTAAAATGAGCCCAGACCTGGGAGAATAGCTCCACGGGTCCCCGAGATATGAATTTTTAAAACCCTCAGCGCGGGGCTGGTGACCTGCGACGCGCGGTGGTTTTTGACTCATATCTCCACGGAGGTAGGGTGTAATGACTCCAAATTTATACCCAAGTAAGCTGGGGTTAGCACGGTTAAAATGAGGCCGGGCCTGTGAGGATAGCTCCACGGGTCCCCGAGATATGGATTTTTAAAGTGTTCCAAGTTCCTCCGCGTACCAGGCGGCACGGTTGGGGGCTTATATCTCGGGAACGGCGCGGCGAAAAATTCTGAATCTCGGGTCGGTGGAAGGTCTCGGGGGTCTGCAGCGAACGGCGCCGTCCCCGTGGTCCGGGCCCCCGGGGGTCCCGAGTTATACGCGGCGTAACGTAAACCTTTTTGGGCTTATATCTCGGGAACGGCGGGGTCTGGAGGGCTGGGGCGTGCGTCCCCGGAGAGAGTGGGCCGGGGCCTTTCCAACGGGCCCGGGCACTCGGTCCGGGGAGGCGGGATTCGGGCGCTAGAGGCCACGGAAGATCGGGACCCCCGCGATCCGCGATCCGGGGGGGGTGCTCCCCGAGGCCCGGGAAGGATGTGTTCGGGCAAGGGCCGGGAGAGGAGCATTTCACCCGAGTTTGAGCGCTCTGGGTCTTTGGGTTCCCGAGTTATGAGCGAAAGTCTGCCGAAAACGGAGCCTCTCGGGCTCCCGCCATTTTGTGAAGCGCCCGATGGTTTTTGGCGAATTGCTCCGCGAAGGCAGGGCGAAACGGCGTGAAATTTTCAGGGTACATCGAGGCAGTTACCCCGGTTCGAACGAGACCGGCCCTGGGTCTCTGGGCGGCGGGAGAGCCGAGTTTCGTGACTTTACGTGCAAAGTATTAAAATCACCAAGAACCAATAAGTCCCAGAGACTAAGTGTTGAAAATCACCAAAAAACAATAAGTCTGCTGAAAAAATGACTAAGTGTTGAAAATCACCAAGAACCAATAAGTCTGCTGAAAAAATGACTAAGTGTTGAAAATCACCAAGAACCAATAAGTCTGCTGAAAAAATGACTAAGTGTTGAAAATCACCAAGAACCAATAAGTCTGCTGAAAAAATGACTAAGTGTTGAAAATCACCAAGAACCAATAAGTCCCAGAGACTAAGTGTCAAAAATCACCAAGAACCAATAAGTCTGCTGAAAAAATGACTAAGTGTTGAAAATCACCAAGAACCAATAAGTCTGCTGAAAAAATGACTAAGTGTTGAAAATCACCAAGAACCAATAAGTCTGCTGAAAAAATGACTAAGTGTTGAAAATCACCAAGAACCAATAAGTCCCACGCACTAAGTGTCAAAAATCACCAAGAACCAATAAGTCTGCTGAAAAAATGACTAAGTGTTGAAAATCACCAAGAACCAATAAGTCCCAGAGACTAAGTGTCAAAAATCACCAAGAACCAATAAGTCTGCTGAAAAAATGACTAAGTGTCAAAAATCACCAAGAACCAATAAGTCTGCTGAAAAAATGACTAAGTGTTGAAAATCACTAAGAACCAATAAGTCCCAGAGACTAAGTGTCAAAAATCACCAAGAACCAATAAGTCTGCTGAAAAAATGACTAAGTGTTGAAAATCACCAAGAACCAATAAGTCCCAGAGACTAAGTGTCAAAAATCACCAAGAACCAATAAGTCTGCTGAAAAAATGACTAAGTGTCAAAAATCACCAAGAACCAATAAGTCTGCTGAAAAAATGACTAAGTGTTGAAAATCACTAAGAACCAATAAGTCCCAGAGACTAAGTGTTGAAAATCACCAAGAACCAATAAGTCTGCTGAAAAAATGACTAAGTGTTGAAAATCACTAAGAACCAATAAGTCCCAGAGACTAAGTGTCAAAAATCACCAAGAACCAATAAGTCTGCTGAAAAAATGACTAAGTGTCAAAAATCACTAAGAACCAATAAGTCTGCTGAAAAAATGACTAAGTGTTGAAAATCACCAAGAACCAATAAGTCCCAGAGACTAAGTGTCAAAAATCACCAAGAACCAATAAGTCTGCTGAAAAAATGACTAAGTGTTGAAAATCACCAAGAACCAATAAGTCCCAGAGACTAAGTGTTGAAAATCACCAAGAACCAATAAGTCTGCTGAAAAAATGACTAAGTGTCAAAAATCACTAAGAACCAATAAGTCCCAGAGACTAAGTGTCAAAAATCACCAAGAACCAATAAGTCCCAGAGACTAAGTGTCAAAAATCACCAAGAACCAATAAGTCTGCTGAAAAAATGACTAAGTGTTGAAAATCACCAAGAACCAATAAGTCCCAGAGACTAAGTGTTGAAAATCACCAAGAACCAATAAGTCTGCTGAAAAAATGACTAAGTGTTGAAAATCACCAAGAACCAATAAGTCCCGGAGACTAAGTGTCAAAAATCACCAAGAACCAATAAGTCTGCGGTACGGTTGGGGGCTTATATCTCGGGAACGGCGCGGCGAAAAATTCTGAATCTCGGGTCGGTGGAAGGTCTCGGGGGTCTGCAGCGAACGGCGCCGTCCCCGTGGTCCGGGCCCCCGGGGGTCCCGAGTTATACGCAGCGCAACGTAAACCTTTTTGGGCTTATATCTCGGGAACGGCGGGGTCTGGAGGGCTGGGGCGGGCGTCCCCGGAGAGAGTGGGCCGGGGCCTTTCCAACGGGCCCGGGCACTCGGTCCGGGGAGGCGGGATTCGGGCGCTAGAGGCCACGGAAGATCGGGACCCCCGCGATTCGCGATCCGGGGGGGGTGCTCCCCGAGGCCCGGGAAGGATGTGTTCGGGCAAGGGCCGGGAGAGGAGCATTTCACCCGAGTTTGAGCGCTCTGGGTCTTTGGGTTCCCGAGTTATGAGCGAAAGTCTGCCGAAAACGGAGCCTCTCGGGCGCCCGCCATTTTGTGAAGCGCCCGATGGTTTTTGGCGAATAGCTCCGCGAAGGCAGGGCGAATCGGCGTGAAATTTTCAGGGTACATCGAGGCAGTTACCCCGGTTCGAACGAGACCGGCCCTGGGTCTCTGGGCGGCGGGAGAGCCGAGTTTCGTGACTTTACGTGCAAAGTATTAATGGAGCATAAGAACCAATAAGTCCCGGAGACTAAGTGTCAAAAATCACCAAGAACCAATAAGTCTGCTGAAAAAATGACTAAGTGTTGAAAATCACCAAGAACCAATAAGTCCCAGAGACTAAGTGTCAAAAATCACCAAGAACCAATAAGTTTGCCGAAAAAATGACTAAGTGTTGAAAATCACCAAGAACCAATAAGTCCCAGAGACTAAGTGTCAAAAATCACCAAGAACCAATAAGTCTGCTGAAAAAATGACTAAGTGTCAAAAATCACCAAGAACCAATAAGTCCCAGAGACTAAGTGTCAAAAATCACCAAGAACCAATAAGTCTGCTGAAAAAATGACTAAGTGTCGAAAATCACCAAGAACCAATAAGTCCCAGAGACTAAGTGTCAAAAATCACCAAGAACCAATAAGTCTGCTGAAAAAATGACTAAGTGTTGAAAATCACCAAGAACCAATAAGTCCCAGAGACTAAGTGTCAAAAATCACCAAGAACCAATAAGTCTGCTGAAAAAATGACTAAGTGTTGAAAATCACCAAGAACCAATAAGTCCCAGAGACTAAGTGTCAAAAATCACCAAGAACCAATAAGTCTGCTGAAAAAATGACTAAGTGTTGAAAATCACCAAGAACCAATAAGTCCCACGCACTAAGTGTCAAAAATCACCAAGAACCAATAAGTCTGCTGAAAAAAATGACTAAGTGTCAAAAATCACCAAGAACCAATAAGTCTGCTGAAAAAATGACTAAGTGTTGAAAATCACCAAGAACCAATAAGTCCCACGCACTAAGTGTCAAAAATCACCAAGAACCAATAAGTCTGCTGAAAAAATGACTAAGTGTCAAAAATCACCAAGAACCAATAAGTCTGCTGAAAAAATGACTAAGTGTTGAAAATCACCAAGAACCAATAAGTCCCACGCACTAAGTGTCGAAAATCACCAAGAACCAATAAGTCTGCTGAAAAAATGACTAAGTGTCAAAAATCACCAAGAACCAATAAGTCTGCTGAAAAAATGACTAAGTGTTGAAAATCACCAAGAACCAATAAGTCCCACGCACTAAGTGTTGAAAATCACCAAGAACCAATAAGTCTGCTGAAAAAATGACTAAGTGTTGAAAATCACCAAGAACCAATAAGTCTGCTGAAAAAATGACTAAGTGTCGAAAATCACCAAGAACCAATAAGTCCCAGAGACTAAGTGTCAAAAATCACCAAGAACCAATAAGTCTGCTGAAAAAATGACTAAGTGTCAAAAATCACCAAGAACCAATAAGTCTGCTGAAAAAATGACTAAGTGTCAGAAAATCACCAAGAACCAATAAGTCCCACGCACTAAGTGTCAAAAAAAACACCAAGAACCAATAAGTCCCACGCACTAAGTGTCAAAACTACACCAAGAACCAATAAGTCCCGCGCACTAAGTCGAGTAATTTGAGGTGTTGGTCTGAGAACCAGCAGCGCGGTGATCGGTTTCCCAAGGCCCAGAGGGGTCACCCGTCCTGGGCATGGGTCATCCCTGGTGGGGGGTGGTGAGCGCAGAAACCACAAAATCTGGCCATCGCGGTATTGTAGGAGAGAGGTTGAGTCTGGGAAGAACCGGAGGAAACGAAGCGAGGCAGGGTGAGCCTCGGCCCAGACACCACCGGCGCTGAGAGGGGGTGCCGGTGGCGGTTGTATGCGAACGAACGAAGGCTCCGGGTGGTCCGGGGGGCGCGCGCGCCCGCTCCTCGGACCCGGCGAGAAGGCATCGGTATGGGGGGCGCGCCGCGTTTCTGATCGATGGGACAGAGAGAAGCGCCGGGGGCAGGCCTTTATGCCCGGCCGGAGACGGCCGCCTTGGGCATCGCGCACCTCCCCGCGAAGCGCTTCATTTTTCTCGGAGGAAGCCCCTCGCGGGCGCTCCGACCCAGGGAGACTCAGACGGCCGGTCAGCCTCGGAGGTCCGTCGCGGCGGCGGGACCGGGGCGGACGGGCGGGTTTCGGAGGCGGTTTTCGGGCCCAGGCCCGTTATCACGTCTCCCGCCCGACTCGTTCGTCCTCCCCGCCGCCGTCTCTGCACGCTTTCCCCAGTGACGGCCGCGATTCAGCGGCCACCCCCCTTTTCCTCGAGTCGTCCCCCAGCCCGGGGTGAGAGACGGGTTAGGGTTCGGGTAGCGGGGTGGGGTTTTGACCGAACGCCTCTAAGTCAGAACGACCCCCCGGGCCCGGCCCGTCCCGTCCCCCTCTCCCGGACAGAGTGGCGGCTACCTGGTTGATCCTGCCAGTAGCATATGCTTGTCTCAAAGATTAAGCCATGCAGGTCTAAGTGCACACGGCCGGTACAGTGAAACTGCGAATGGCTCATTAAATCAGTTATGGTTCCTTTGATCGCTCCAAAGCCACTTGGATAACTGTGGCAATTCCAGAGCTAATACATGCTAACGAGCGCCGACCCGGCCGCCGACCCGGCCGGGGACGCGTGCATTTATCAGTGCCAAAACCCACGCGGGTGCGGCGGGGGTCCGCCCTCGCCGTCCCGGCCGCTTTGGTGACTCTAGATAACCTCGGGCCGATCGCGCGCCCTCCGCGGCGGCGACGACTCTTTCGAATGTCTGCCCTATCAACTTTCGATGGTACGTTCGGCGCCTACCATGGTGACCACGGGTAACGGGGAATCAGGGTTCGATTCCGGAGAGGGAGCCTGAGAAACGGCTACCACATCCAAGGAAGGCAGCAGGCGCGCAAATTACCCATTTCCGACACGGAGAGGTAGTGACGAAAAATAACAATACAGGTCTCTTTCGAGGCCCTGTAATTGGAATGAGCGTATCCTAAACCCATGGGCGAGGACCCATTGGAGGGCAAGTCTGGTGCCAGCAGCCGCGGTAATTCCAGCTCCAATAGCGTATACTAAAGTTGCTGCAGTTAAAAAGCTCGTAGTTGGATCTCGGGAGTGGGCTGGCGGTCCGCCGCGAGGCGAGCCACCGCCTGTCCCGGACCCTGCCTCACGGCGCCCCCCGGATGCCCTTAGCTGGGTGTCCGGTCCGGGGCCCGAAGCGTTTACTTTGAAAAAATTAGAGTGTTCAAAGCAGGCCACCCGTCGCCGCTGAATACCGCAGCTAGGAATAATGGAATAGGACTCCGGTTCTATTTTGTGGGTTTCTGGAACCCGGGGCCATGATTGAGAGGGACGGCCGGGGGCATTCGTATTGCGCCGCTAGAGGTGAAATTCTTGGACCGGCGCAAGACGGACGAGAGCGAAAGCATTTGCCAAGAATGTTTTCATTAATCAAGAACGAAAGTCGGAGGTTCGAAGACGATCAGATACCGTCGTAGTTCCGACCGTAAACGATGCCGACCCGCGATCCGGCGGCGTTATTCCCATGACCCGCCGGGCAGCGTGCGGGAAACCACGAGTCTTTGGGTTCCGGGGGGAGTATGGTTGCAAAGCTGAAACTTAAAGGAATTGACGGAAGGGCACCACCAGGAGTGGAGCCTGCGGCTTAATTTGACTCAACACGGGAAAGCTCACCCGGCCCGGACACGGAAAGGATTGACAGATTGATAGCTCTTTCTCGATTCTGTGGGTGGTGGTGCATGGCCGTTCTTAGTTGGTGGAGCGATTTGTCTGGTTCATTCCGATAACGAACGAGATTCCGGCATGCTAAATAGTTACGCGGCCCCGCGCGGTCGGCGTCCAACTTCTTAGAGGGACAAGTGGCGTTCAGCCACGCGAGATGGAGCAATAACAGGTCTGTGATGCCCTTAGATGTCCGGGGCTGCACGCGCGCCACAATGGGCGGATCAGCGTGTGCCTACCCTGCGCCGAGAGGCGCGGGTAACCCGCTGAACCCCGCTCGTGATTGGGACTGGGGATTGAAACTGTTTCCCATCAACGAGGAATTCCCAGTAAGCGCGGGTCATAAGCTCGCGTTGATTAAGTCCCTGCCCTTTGTACACACCGCCCGTCGCTACTACCGATTGGGTGGTTTAGTGAGGTCCTTGGATCGGCCCCGCCGGGGCTCCTCGCGGGCTCCTGGCGGTGTTGTCGAGAAGACGATCGAACTTGACCATCTAGAGGAAGTAAAAGTCGTAACAAGGTTTCCGTAGGTGAACCTGCGGAAGGATCATTAACGGTCGGCCTGGGCCCCGAGAATCGGCCAGACCTCCCCAGAGCCTGGGGCCGCTCCGGCGTGCCCCACCCTTGGTAGGAACCGGACAGGAACCGCTCGGTGAACCGAGGCGGTCGAGAGTCACCTCCCGGCGGGTACCCGTAGGCTCCTCTCCCCGTCAGGGGAGAGGGGACCGTGGGTTTAATGACCTCCGCTCCCCTCTCGGGGGGAGCGCTGGCGCCCGTCCGGAGTCTCGCCGCAAAACCCATTTTCTTTACCAACCTCTCTGTCATGGTTTAGTCCCCTGTCAAACAGAACAAAAAGAGTACAACTCTTAGCGGTGGATCACTCGGCTCGTGCGTCGATGAAGAACGCAGCCAGCTGCGAGAACTAATGTGAATTGCAGGACACATTGATCATCGACACTTCGAACGCACTTTGCGGCCCCGGGTTCCTCCCGGGGCCACGTCTGTCTGAGGGTCGCTTTGCAATCGATCGGGAGCCCGCCTCCGGGCGAGCACCCGCGGCTGGAGGTTCGCAGGGGGGCCCGCTCCCCTCCGTCCTCTTAAGTGCAGACCGTCCGGCGACCCGTCCCGTCCCTACCTCCTCTCTCTCTCCCCTGGCCGGGGAGAGGCCTCCGTATTCCCCTCCGGGGGGATGGCGTCGCGCCGTCGCGCCGATGCGGTCAGGGTGACCTCCTCCGCGGCTGCCGGTGGCTCTGCCGCCCGCCGCCCGCGCCTGGAGGGCCGCTGCCCGCCGGTTAGGCGGCCTTCGTCGTGGGGGCCTCGCTCGCACCCGGCCA
>CM076081.1:1474442-1479442 GCA_038088235.1 Zacco platypus | reverse complement strand
ATATTTGTACCCAAGTGAGGTGGGGTTAGCACGGTTAAAATGAGCCCAGGCCTGGGAGGATTGCCTAATGGGTCCCCGAGAAATGAATTTTTAAAACCCTCATCGCGGGGCTGGTGACCTGCGACGCGCGGTGGTTTTTGACTCATATCTCCACGGAGGTAGGGGGTAGTGACTCCATATTTGTACCCAAGTAAGGTGGGGTTAGCACGGTTAAAATGAGCCCTGGCCTGGGAGAATAGCTCCACGGGTCCCCGAGAAATGAATTTTTAAAACCCTCATCGCGGGGCTGGTGACCTGCGACGCGCGGTGGTTTTTGACTCATATCTCCACGGAGGTAGGGTGTAATGACTCCAAATTTATACCCAAGTAAGCTGGGGTTAGCACGGTTAAAATGAGCCCAGACCTGGGAGAATAGCTCCACGGGTCCCCGAGATATGAATTTTTAAAACCCTCAGCGCGGGGCTGGTGACCTGCGACGCGCGGTGGTTTTTGACTCATATCTCCCCGGAGGTAGGGGGTAGTGACTCCATATTTGTACCCAAGTAAGGTGGGGTTAGCACGGTTAAAATGAGCCCTGTCCTGGGGGAATAGCTCCACGGGTCCCCGAGAAATGAATTTTTTAAAGTCCCCAGCGCGGGGCTAGAGAGCTGTAAGGCGGGGTGGTTTTCGACTGATATCTCCACGGAGGTAGGGGGTAGTGACTCCATATTTGTACCCAAGTAAGGTGGGGTTAGCACGGTTAAAATGAGCCCTGGCCTGGGAGAATAGCTCCACGGGTCCCCGAGAAATGAATTTTTAAAACCCTCATCGCGGGGCTGGTGACCTGCGACGCGCGGTGGTTTTTGACTCATATCTCCACGGAGGTAGGGGGTAGTGACTCCATATTTGTACCCAAGTAAGGTGGGGTTAGCACGGTTAAAATGAGCCCGGGCCTGGGAGAATAGCTCCACGGGTCCCCGAGATATGAATTTTTAAAACCCTCAGCGCGGGGCTGGTGACCTGCGACGCGCGGTGGTTTTTGACTCATATCTCCACGGAGGTAGGGTGTAATGACTCCAAATTTATACCCAAGTAAGCTGGGGTTAGCACGGTTAAAATGAGCCCAGACCTGGGAGAATAGCTCCACGGGTCCCCGAGATATGAATTTTTAAAACCCTCAGCGCGGGGCTGGTGACCTGCGACGCGCGGTGGTTTTTGACTCATATCTCCACGGAGGTAGGGTGTAATGACTCCAAATTTATACCCAAGTAAGCTGGGGTTAGCACGGTTAAAATGAGGCCGGGCCTGTGAGGATAGCTCCACGGGTCCCCGAGATATGGATTTTTAAAGTGTTCCAAGTTCCTCCGCGTACCAGGCGGCACGGTTGGGGGCTTATATCTCGGGAACGGCGCGGCGAAAAATTCTGAATCTCGGGTCGGTGGAAGGTCTCGGGGGTCTGCAGCGAACGGCGCCGTCCCCGTGGTCCGGGCCCCCGGGGGTCCCGAGTTATACGCGGCGTAACGTAAACCTTTTTGGGCTTATATCTCGGGAACGGCGGGGTCTGGAGGGCTGGGGCGTGCGTCCCCGGAGAGAGTGGGCCGGGGCCTTTCCAACGGGCCCGGGCACTCGGTCCGGGGAGGCGGGATTCGGGCGCTAGAGGCCACGGAAGATCGGGACCCCCGCGATCCGCGATCCGGGGGGGGTGCTCCCCGAGGCCCGGGAAGGATGTGTTCGGGCAAGGGCCGGGAGAGGAGCATTTCACCCGAGTTTGAGCGCTCTGGGTCTTTGGGTTCCCGAGTTATGAGCGAAAGTCTGCCGAAAACGGAGCCTCTCGGGCTCCCGCCATTTTGTGAAGCGCCCGATGGTTTTTGGCGAATTGCTCCGCGAAGGCAGGGCGAAACGGCGTGAAATTTTCAGGGTACATCGAGGCAGTTACCCCGGTTCGAACGAGACCGGCCCTGGGTCTCTGGGCGGCGGGAGAGCCGAGTTTCGTGACTTTACGTGCAAAGTATTAAAATCACCAAGAACCAATAAGTCCCAGAGACTAAGTGTTGAAAATCACCAAAAAACAATAAGTCTGCTGAAAAAATGACTAAGTGTTGAAAATCACCAAGAACCAATAAGTCTGCTGAAAAAATGACTAAGTGTTGAAAATCACCAAGAACCAATAAGTCTGCTGAAAAAATGACTAAGTGTTGAAAATCACCAAGAACCAATAAGTCTGCTGAAAAAATGACTAAGTGTTGAAAATCACCAAGAACCAATAAGTCCCAGAGACTAAGTGTCAAAAATCACCAAGAACCAATAAGTCTGCTGAAAAAATGACTAAGTGTTGAAAATCACCAAGAACCAATAAGTCTGCTGAAAAAATGACTAAGTGTTGAAAATCACCAAGAACCAATAAGTCTGCTGAAAAAATGACTAAGTGTTGAAAATCACCAAGAACCAATAAGTCCCACGCACTAAGTGTCAAAAATCACCAAGAACCAATAAGTCTGCTGAAAAAATGACTAAGTGTTGAAAATCACCAAGAACCAATAAGTCCCAGAGACTAAGTGTCAAAAATCACCAAGAACCAATAAGTCTGCTGAAAAAATGACTAAGTGTCAAAAATCACCAAGAACCAATAAGTCTGCTGAAAAAATGACTAAGTGTCAAAAATCACCAAGAACCAATAAGTCTGCTGAAAAAATGACTAAGTGTTGAAAATCACTAAGAACCAATAAGTCCCAGAGACTAAGTGTCAAAAATCACCAAGAACCAATAAGTCTGCTGAAAAAATGACTAAGTGTTGAAAATCACCAAGAACCAATAGGTCCCAGAGACTAAGTGTCAAAAATCACCAAGAACCAATAAGTCTGCTGAAAAAATGACTAAGTGTCAAAAATCACCAAGAACCAATAAGTCTGCTGAAAAAATGACTAAGTGTTGAAAATCACTAAGAACCAATAAGTCCCAGAGACTAAGTGTTGAAAATCACCAAGAACCAATAAGTCTGCTGAAAAAATGACTAAGTGTTGAAAATCACTAAGAACCAATAAGTCCCAGAGACTAAGTGTCAAAAATCACCAAGAACCAATAAGTCTGCTGAAAAAATGACTAAGTGTCAAAAATCACTAAGAACCAATAAGTCTGCTGAAAAAATGACTAAGTGTTGAAAATCACCAAGAACCAATAAGTCCCAGAGACTAAGTGTCAAAAATCACCAAGAACCAATAAGTCTGCTGAAAAAATGACTAAGTGTTGAAAATCACCAAGAACCAATAAGTCCCAGAGACTAAGTGTTGAAAATCACCAAGAACCAATAAGTCTGCTGAAAAAATGACTAAGTGTCAAAAATCACTAAGAACCAATAAGTCCCAGAGACTAAGTGTCAAAAATCACCAAGAACCAATAAGTCCCAGAGACTAAGTGTCAAAAATCACCAAGAACCAATAAGTCTGCTGAAAAAATGACTAAGTGTTGAAAATCACCAAGAACCAATAAGTCCCAGAGACTAAGTGTTGAAAATCACCAAGAACCAATAAGTCTGCTGAAAAAATGACTAAGTGTTGAAAATCACCAAGAACCAATAAGTCCCGGAGACTAAGTGTCAAAAATCACCAAGAACCAATAAGTCTGCGGTACGGTTGGGGGCTTATATCTCGGGAACGGCGCGGCGAAAAATTCTGAATCTCGGGTCGGTGGAAGGTCTCGGGGGTCTGCAGCGAACGGCGCCGTCCCCGTGGTCCGGGCCCCCGGGGGTCCCGAGTTATACGCAGCGCAACGTAAACCTTTTTGGGCTTATATCTCGGGAACGGCGGGGTCTGGAGGGCTGGGGCGGGCGTCCCCGGAGAGAGTGGGCCGGGGCCTTTCCAACGGGCCCGGGCACTCGGTCCGGGGAGGCGGGATTCGGGCGCTAGAGGCCACGGAAGATCGGGACCCCCGCGATTCGCGATCCGGGGGGGGTGCTCCCCGAGGCCCGGGAAGGATGTGTTCGGGCAAGGGCCGGGAGAGGAGCATTTCACCCGAGTTTGAGCGCTCTGGGTCTTTGGGTTCCCGAGTTATGAGCGAAAGTCTGCCGAAAACGGAGCCTCTCGGGCGCCCGCCATTTTGTGAAGCGCCCGATGGTTTTTGGCGAATAGCTCCGCGAAGGCAGGGCGAATCGGCGTGAAATTTTCAGGGTACATCGAGGCAGTTACCCCGGTTCGAACGAGACCGGCCCTGGGTCTCTGGGCGGCGGGAGAGCCGAGTTTCGTGACTTTACGTGCAAAGTATTAATGGAGCATAAGAACCAATAAGTCCCGGAGACTAAGTGTCAAAAATCACCAAGAACCAATAAGTCTGCTGAAAAAATGACTAAGTGTTGAAAATCACCAAGAACCAATAAGTCCCAGAGACTAAGTGTCAAAAATCACCAAGAACCAATAAGTTTGCCGAAAAAATGACTAAGTGTTGAAAATCACCAAGAACCAATAAGTCCCAGAGACTAAGTGTCAAAAATCACCAAGAACCAATAAGTCTGCTGAAAAAATGACTAAGTGTCAAAAATCACCAAGAACCAATAAGTCCCAGAGACTAAGTGTCAAAAATCACCAAGAACCAATAAGTCTGCTGAAAAAATGACTAAGTGTCGAAAATCACCAAGAACCAATAAGTCCCAGAGACTAAGTGTCAAAAATCACCAAGAACCAATAAGTCTGCTGAAAAAATGACTAAGTGTTGAAAATCACCAAGAACCAATAAGTCCCAGAGACTAAGTGTCAAAAATCACCAAGAACCAATAAGTCTGCTGAAAAAATGACTAAGTGTTGAAAATCACCAAGAACCAATAAGTCCCAGAGACTAAGTGTCAAAAATCACCAAGAACCAATAAGTCTGCTGAAAAAATGACTAAGTGTTGAAAATCACCAAGAACCAATAAGTCCCACGCACTAAGTGTCAAAAATCACCAAGAACCAATAAGTCTGCTGAAAAAAATGACTAAGTGTCAAAAATCACCAAGAACCAATAAGTCTGCTGAAAAAATGACTAAGTGTTGA
>CM076081.1:1459442-1464442 GCA_038088235.1 Zacco platypus | reverse complement strand
GTAAGGCGGGGTGGTTTTTGACTCATATCTCCACGGAGGTAGGGGGTAGTGACTCCATATTTGTACCCAAGTAAGGTGGGGTTAGTACGGTTAAAATGAGCCCGGCCCTGGGATAATAGCTCCACGGGTCCCCGAGATATGAATTTTTAAAGCCCTCAGCGCGGGGCTGGTGACCTGCAACGCGGGGTGGTTTTTGATTCATATCTCCACGGAGGTAGGGGGTAGTGACTCCATATTTGTACCCAAGTAAGGTGGGGTTAGCACGGTTAAAATGAGCCCAGACCTGGGAGGATTGCCTAATGGGTCCCCGAGATATGGATTTTTAAAGCCCTCAGCGCGGGGCTGGTGACCTGCGACGCGCGGTGGTTTATGACTCATATCTCCACGGAGGTAGGGGGTAGTGACTCCATATTTGTACCCAAGTAAAGTGGGGTTAGTACGGTTAAAATGAGCCCGGGCCTGGGAGAATAGCTCCACGGGTCCCCGAGATATGAATTTTTAAAGCCCTCAGCGCGGGGCTGGTGACCTGCGACGCGCGGTGGTTTTTGACTGATATCTCCACGGAGGTAGGGGGTAGTGACTCCATATTTGTACCCAAGTAAGGTGGGGTTAGCACGGTTAAAATGAGCCCAGACCTGGGAGGATTGCCTAATGGGTCCCCGAGATATGGATTTTTAAAGCCCTCAGCGCGGGGCTGGAGACCTGCGACGCGCGGTGGTTTATGACTCATATCTCCACGGAGGTAGGGGGTAGTGACTCCATATTTGTACCCAAGTAAAGTGGGGTTAGTACGGTTAAAATGAGCCCGGGCCTGGGAGAATAGCTCCACGGGTCCCCGAGATATGAATTTTTAAAGCCCTCAGCGCGGGGCTGGTGACCTGCGACGCGCGGTGGTTTTTGACTGATATCTCCACGGAGGTAGGGGGTAGTGACTCCATATTTGTACCCAAGTAAGGTGGGGTTAGTACGGTTAAAATGAGCCCGGGCCTGGGAAGCTAGCTCCACGGGTCCCCGAGATATGAATTTTTAAAGCCCTCAGCGCGGGGCTGGTGACCTGCGACGCGCGGTGGTTTTTGACTGATATCTCCACGGAGGTAGGGGGTAGGGACTCCATATTTGTACCCGAGTAAGGTGGGGTTAGTACGGTTAAAATGAGCCCGGGCCTGGGAGAATAGCTCCACGGGTCCCCGAGATATGGATTTTTGAAGCCCTCAGCGCGGGGCTGGTGACCTGCAACGCGGGGCGGTTTTTGACTGATATCTCCCCGGAGGTAGGGGGTAGTGACTCCATATTTGTACCCAAGTAAGGTGGGGTTAGCACGGTTAAAATGAGCCCAGACCTGGGAGGATTGCCTAATGGGTCCCCGAGATATGGATTTTTAAAGCCCTCAGCGCGGGGCTGGTGCCCTGCGACGCGCGGTGGTTTTTGACAGATATCTCCCCGGAGGTAGGGGGTAGTGACTCCATATTTGTACCCAAGTAAGGTGGGGTTAGTACGGTTAAAATGAGCCCGGGCCTGGGAAGCTAGCTCCACGGGTCCCCGAGATATGAATTTTTAAAGCCCTCAGCGCGGGGCTGGTGACCTGCAACGCGGGGCGGTTTTTGACTCATATCTCCCCGGAGGTAGGGGGTAGTGACTCCATATTTGTACCCAAGTGAGGTGGGGTTAGCACGGTTAAAATGAGCCCAGGCCTGGGAGGATTGCCTAATGGGTCCCCGAGAAATGAATTTTTAAAACCCTCATCGCGGGGCTGGTGACCTGCGACGCGCGGTGGTTTTTGACTCATATCTCCACGGAGGTAGGGGGTAGTGACTCCATATTTGTACCCAAGTAAGGTGGGGTTAGCACGGTTAAAATGAGCCCTGGCCTGGGAGAATAGCTCCACGGGTCCCCGAGAAATGAATTTTTAAAACCCTCATCGCGGGGCTGGTGACCTGCGACGCGCGGTGGTTTTTGACTCATATCTCCACGGAGGTAGGGTGTAATGACTCCAAATTTATACCCAAGTAAGCTGGGGTTAGCACGGTTAAAATGAGCCCAGACCTGGGAGAATAGCTCCACGGGTCCCCGAGATATGAATTTTTAAAACCCTCAGCGCGGGGCTGGTGACCTGCGACGCGCGGTGGTTTTTGACTCATATCTCCCCGGAGGTAGGGGGTAGTGACTCCATATTTGTACCCAAGTAAGGTGGGGTTAGCACGGTTAAAATGAGCCCTGTCCTGGGGGAATAGCTCCACGGGTCCCCGAGAAATGAATTTTTTAAAGTCCCCAGCGCGGGGCTAGAGAGCTGTAAGGCGGGGTGGTTTTCGACTGATATCTCCACGGAGGTAGGGGGTAGTGACTCCATATTTGTACCCAAGTAAGGTGGGGTTAGCACGGTTAAAATGAGCCCTGGCCTGGGAGAATAGCTCCACGGGTCCCCGAGAAATGAATTTTTAAAACCCTCATCGCGGGGCTGGTGACCTGCGACGCGCGGTGGTTTTTGACTCATATCTCCACGGAGGTAGGGGGTAGTGACTCCATATTTGTACCCAAGTAAGGTGGGGTTAGCACGGTTAAAATGAGCCCGGGCCTGGGAGAATAGCTCCACGGGTCCCCGAGATATGAATTTTTAAAACCCTCAGCGCGGGGCTGGTGACCTGCGACGCGCGGTGGTTTTTGACTCATATCTCCACGGAGGTAGGGTGTAATGACTCCAAATTTATACCCAAGTAAGCTGGGGTTAGCACGGTTAAAATGAGCCCAGACCTGGGAGAATAGCTCCACGGGTCCCCGAGATATGAATTTTTAAAACCCTCAGCGCGGGGCTGGTGACCTGCGACGCGCGGTGGTTTTTGACTCATATCTCCACGGAGGTAGGGTGTAATGACTCCAAATTTATACCCAAGTAAGCTGGGGTTAGCACGGTTAAAATGAGGCCGGGCCTGTGAGGATAGCTCCACGGGTCCCCGAGATATGGATTTTTAAAGTGTTCCAAGTTCCTCCGCGTACCAGGCGGCACGGTTGGGGGCTTATATCTCGGGAACGGCGCGGCGAAAAATTCTGAATCTCGGGTCGGTGGAAGGTCTCGGGGGTCTGCAGCGAACGGCGCCGTCCCCGTGGTCCGGGCCCCCGGGGGTCCCGAGTTATACGCGGCGTAACGTAAACCTTTTTGGGCTTATATCTCGGGAACGGCGGGGTCTGGAGGGCTGGGGCGTGCGTCCCCGGAGAGAGTGGGCCGGGGCCTTTCCAACGGGCCCGGGCACTCGGTCCGGGGAGGCGGGATTCGGGCGCTAGAGGCCACGGAAGATCGGGACCCCCGCGATCCGCGATCCGGGGGGGGTGCTCCCCGAGGCCCGGGAAGGATGTGTTCGGGCAAGGGCCGGGAGAGGAGCATTTCACCCGAGTTTGAGCGCTCTGGGTCTTTGGGTTCCCGAGTTATGAGCGAAAGTCTGCCGAAAACGGAGCCTCTCGGGCTCCCGCCATTTTGTGAAGCGCCCGATGGTTTTTGGCGAATTGCTCCGCGAAGGCAGGGCGAAACGGCGTGAAATTTTCAGGGTACATCGAGGCAGTTACCCCGGTTCGAACGAGACCGGCCCTGGGTCTCTGGGCGGCGGGAGAGCCGAGTTTCGTGACTTTACGTGCAAAGTATTAAAATCACCAAGAACCAATAAGTCCCAGAGACTAAGTGTTGAAAATCACCAAAAAACAATAAGTCTGCTGAAAAAATGACTAAGTGTTGAAAATCACCAAGAACCAATAAGTCTGCTGAAAAAATGACTAAGTGTTGAAAATCACCAAGAACCAATAAGTCTGCTGAAAAAATGACTAAGTGTTGAAAATCACCAAGAACCAATAAGTCTGCTGAAAAAATGACTAAGTGTTGAAAATCACCAAGAACCAATAAGTCCCAGAGACTAAGTGTCAAAAATCACCAAGAACCAATAAGTCTGCTGAAAAAATGACTAAGTGTTGAAAATCACCAAGAACCAATAAGTCTGCTGAAAAAATGAAGGCCCGGGAAGGATGTGTTCGGGCAAGGGCCGGGAGAGGAGCATTTCACCCGAGTTTGAGCGCTCTGGGTCTTTGGGTTCCCGAGTTATGAGCGAAAGTCTGCCGAAAACGGAGCCTCTCGGGCTCCCGCCATTTTGTGAAGCGCCCGATGGTTTTTGGCGAATTGCTCCGCGAAGGCAGGGCGAATCGGCGTGAAATTTTCAGGGTACATCGAGGCAGTTACCCCGGTTCGAACGAGACCGGCCCTGGGTCTCTGGGCGGCGGGAGAGCCGAGTTTCGTGACTTTACGTGCAAAGTATTAATGGAGCATAAGAACCAATAAGTCCCGGAGACTAAGTGTCAAAAATCACCAAGAACCAATAAGTCTGCTGAAAAAATGACTAAGTGTTGAAAATCACCAAGAACCAATAAGTCCCAGAGACTAAGTGTCAAAAATCACCAAGAACCAATAAGTTTGCCGAAAAAATGACTAAGTGTTGAAAATCACCAAGAACCAATAAGTCCCAGAGACTAAGTGTCAAAAATCACCAAGAACCAATAAGTCTGCTGAAAAAATGACTAAGTGTCAAAAATCACCAAGAACCAATAAGTCCCAGAGACTAAGTGTCAAAAATCACCAAGAACCAATAAGTCTGCTGAAAAAATGACTAAGTGTCGAAAATCACCAAGAACCAATAAGTCCCAGAGACTAAGTGTCAAAAATCACCAAGAACCAATAAGTCTGCTGAAAAAATGACTAAGTGTTGAAAATCACCAAGAACCAATAAGTCCCAGAGACTAAGTGTCAAAAATCACCAAGAACCAATAAGTCTGCTGAAAAAATGACTAAGTGTTGAAAATCACCAAGAACCAATAAGTCCCAGAGACTAAGTGTCAAAAATCACCAAGAACCAATAAGTCTGCTGAAAAAATGACTAAGTGTTGAAAATCACCAAGAACCAATAAGTCCCACGCACTAAGTGTCAAAAATCACCAAGAACCAATAAGTCTGCTGAAAAAAATGACTA
>CM076081.1:1439442-1449442 GCA_038088235.1 Zacco platypus | reverse complement strand
TCTGGGTCCCCGAGAAATGAATTTTTTTAAAGTCCCCAGCGCGGGGCTGGAGAGCTGTAAGGCGGGGTGGTTTTTGACTCATATCTCCACGGAGGTAGGGGGTAGTGACTCCATATTTGTACCCAAGTAAGGTGGGGTTAGTACGGTTAAAATGAGCCCGGCCCTGGGATAATAGCTCCACGGGTCCCCGAGATATGAATTTTTAAAGCCCTCAGCGCGGGGCTGGTGACCTGCAACGCGGGGTGGTTTTTGATTCATATCTCCACGGAGGTAGGGGGTAGTGACTCCATATTTGTACCCAAGTAAGGTGGGGTTAGCACGGTTAAAATGAGCCCAGACCTGGGAGGATTGCCTAATGGGTCCCCGAGATATGGATTTTTAAAGCCCTCAGCGCGGGGCTGGTGACCTGCGACGCGCGGTGGTTTATGACTCATATCTCCACGGAGGTAGGGGGTAGTGACTCCATATTTGTACCCAAGTAAAGTGGGGTTAGCACGGTTAAAATGAGCCCGGCCCTGGGAGAATAGCTCCACGGGTCCCCGAGATATGAATTTTTAAAACCCTCAGCGCGGGGCTGGTGACCTGCGACGCGCGGTGGTTTTTGACTCATATCTCCACGGAGGTAGGGGGTAGGGACTCCAAATTTATACCCAAGTAAGGTGGGGTTAGCACGGTTAAAATGAGCCCAGGCCTGGGAGGATTGCCTAATGGGTCCCCGAGATATGAATTTTCAAAGTCTGCAGCACGGGGCTGGTGACCTGCGACGCGCGGTGGTTTTTGACTCATATCTCCACGGAGGTAGGGGGTAGGGACTCCAAATTCATACCCAAGTAAGGTGGGGTTAGCACGGTTAAAATGAGCCCGGCCCTGGGAGAATAGCTCCACGGGTCCCCGAGATATGAATTTTTAAAACCCTCAGCGCGGGGCTGGTGACCTGCGACGCGCGGTGGTTTTTGACTCATATCTCCACGGAGGTAGGGGGTAGGGACTCCAAATTTATACCCAAGTAAGGTGGGGTTAGCACGGTTAAAATGAGCCCGGGCCTGGGAGAATAGCTCCACGGGTCCCCGAGATATGAATTTTTAAAGCCCTCAGCGCGGGGCTGGTGACCTGCAACGCGGGGTGGTTTTTGATTCATATCTCCACGGAGGTAGGGTGTAATGACTCCAAATTTATACCCAAGTAAGGTGGGGTTAGCACGGTTAAAATGAGCCCGGGCCTGGGAGGATTGCCTAAGGGGTCCCCGAGATATGGATTTTTAAAGCCCTCAGCGCGGGGCTGGTGACCTGCAACGTTGGGCGGTTTTTGACTCATATCTCCCCGGAGGTAGGGGGTAGTGACTCCATATTTGTACCCAAGTAAGGTGGGGTTAGTACGGTTAAAATGAGCCTGGGCCTGGGAGAATAGCTCCACGGGTCCCCGAGATATGGATTTTTAAAGCCCTCAGTTCGGGGCTGGTGACCTGCGACGCGCGGTGGTTTTTTATTTCTATCTCCACGGAGGTACGGGGTAGTGACTCCATATTTGTACCCAAGTAAGGTGGGGTTAGTACGGTTAAAATGAGCCCGGGCCTGGGAGAATAGCTCCACGGGTCCCCGAGATATGAATTTTTAAAGCCCTCAGCGCGGGGCTGGTGACCTGCGACGCGCGGTGGTTTTTGACTCATATCTCCACGGAGGTAGGGGGTAGTGACTCCATATTTGTACCCAAGTAAGGTGGGGTTAGCACGGTTAAAATGAGCCCTGGCCTGGGAGAATAGCTCCACGGGTCCCCGAGATATGAATTTTTAAAGCCCTCAGCGCGGGGCTGGTGACCTGCGACGCGCGGTGGTTTTTGACTCATATCTCCCCGGAGGTAGGGGGTAGTGACTCCATATTTGTACCCAAGTAAGGTGGGGTTAGCGCGGTTAAAATGAGCCCTGGCCTGGGAGAATAGCTCCACGGGTCCCCGAGAAATGAATTTTTTAAAGTCCCCAGCGCGGGGCTGGAGAGCTGTAAGGCGGGGTGGTTTTCGACTGATATCTCCACGGAGGTAGGGGGCAGTGACTCCATATTTGTACCCAAGTAAGGTGGGGTTAGCACGGTTAAAATGAGCCCTGGCCTGGGAGAATAGCTCCACGGGTCCCCGAGATATGGATTTTTAAAGCCCTCAGCGCGGGGCTGGTGACCTGCGACGCGCGGTGGTTTTTGACTGATATCTCCACGGAGGTAGGGGGTAGTGACTCCATATTTGTACCCAAGTAAGGCGGGGTTAGTACGGTTAAAATGAGCCCGGCCCTGGGAGAATAGCTCCACGGGTCCCCGAGATATGAATTTTTAAAGCCCTCAGCGCGGGGCTGGAGAGCTGTAAGGCGGGGTGGTTTTCGACTGATATCTCCACGGAGGTAGGGGGCAGTGACTCCATATTTGTACCCAAGTAAGGTGGGGTTAGCACGGTTAAAATGAGCCCTGGCCTGGGAGAATAGCTCCACGGGTCCCCGAGAAATGAATTTTTTAAAGTCCCCAGCGCGGGGCTGGAGAGCTGTAAGGCGGGGTGGTTTTCGACTGATATCTCCACGGAGGTAGGGGGTAGTGACTCCATATTTGTACCCAAGTAAGGTGGGGTTAGCACGGTTAAAATGAGCCCAGACCTGGGAGGATTGCCTAATGGGTCCCCGAGATATGGATTTTTAAAGCCCTCAGCGCGGGGCTGGAGACCTGCGACGCGCGGTGGTTTATGACTCATATCTCCACGGAGGTAGGGGGTAGTGACTCCATATTTGTACCCAAGTAAAGTGGGGTTAGTACGGTTAAAATGAGCCCGGGCCTGGGAGAATAGCTCCACGGGTCCCCGAGATATGAATTTTTAAAGCCCTCAGCGCGGGGCTGGTGACCTGCGACGCGCGGTGGTTTTTGACTGATATCTCCACGGAGGTAGGGGGTAGTGACTCCATATTTGTACCCAAGTAAGGTGGGGTTAGTACGGTTAAAATGAGCCCGGGCCTGGGAAGCTAGCTCCACGGGTCCCCGAGATATGAATTTTTAAAGCCCTCAGCGCGGGGCTGGTGACCTGCGACGCGCGGTGGTTTTTGACTGATATCTCCACGGAGGTAGGGGGTAGGGACTCCATATTTGTACCCGAGTAAGGTGGGGTTAGTACGGTTAAAATGAGCCCGGGCCTGGGAGAATAGCTCCACGGGTCCCCGAGATATGGATTTTTGAAGCCCTCAGCGCGGGGCTGGTGACCTGCAACGCGGGGCGGTTTTTGACTGATATCTCCCCGGAGGTAGGGGGTAGTGACTCCATATTTGTACCCAAGTAAGGTGGGGTTAGCACGGTTAAAATGAGCCCAGACCTGGGAGGATTGCCTAATGGGTCCCCGAGATATGGATTTTTAAAGCCCTCAGCGCGGGGCTGGTGCCCTGCGACGCGCGGTGGTTTTTGACAGATATCTCCCCGGAGGTAGGGGGTAGTGACTCCATATTTGTACCCAAGTAAGGTGGGGTTAGTACGGTTAAAATGAGCCCGGGCCTGGGAAGCTAGCTCCACGGGTCCCCGAGATATGAATTTTTAAAGCCCTCAGCGCGGGGCTGGTGACCTGCAACGCGGGGCGGTTTTTGACTCATATCTCCCCGGAGGTAGGGGGTAGTGACTCCATATTTGTACCCAAGTGAGGTGGGGTTAGCACGGTTAAAATGAGCCCAGGCCTGGGAGGATTGCCTAATGGGTCCCCGAGAAATGAATTTTTAAAACCCTCATCGCGGGGCTGGTGACCTGCGACGCGCGGTGGTTTTTGACTCATATCTCCACGGAGGTAGGGGGTAGTGACTCCATATTTGTACCCAAGTAAGGTGGGGTTAGCACGGTTAAAATGAGCCCTGGCCTGGGAGAATAGCTCCACGGGTCCCCGAGAAATGAATTTTTAAAACCCTCATCGCGGGGCTGGTGACCTGCGACGCGCGGTGGTTTTTGACTCATATCTCCACGGAGGTAGGGTGTAATGACTCCAAATTTATACCCAAGTAAGCTGGGGTTAGCACGGTTAAAATGAGCCCAGACCTGGGAGAATAGCTCCACGGGTCCCCGAGATATGAATTTTTAAAACCCTCAGCGCGGGGCTGGTGACCTGCGACGCGCGGTGGTTTTTGACTCATATCTCCCCGGAGGTAGGGGGTAGTGACTCCATATTTGTACCCAAGTAAGGTGGGGTTAGCACGGTTAAAATGAGCCCTGTCCTGGGGGAATAGCTCCACGGGTCCCCGAGAAATGAATTTTTTAAAGTCCCCAGCGCGGGGCTAGAGAGCTGTAAGGCGGGGTGGTTTTCGACTGATATCTCCACGGAGGTAGGGGGTAGTGACTCCATATTTGTACCCAAGTAAGGTGGGGTTAGCACGGTTAAAATGAGCCCTGGCCTGGGAGAATAGCTCCACGGGTCCCCGAGAAATGAATTTTTAAAACCCTCATCGCGGGGCTGGTGACCTGCGACGCGCGGTGGTTTTTGACTCATATCTCCACGGAGGTAGGGGGTAGTGACTCCATATTTGTACCCAAGTAAGGTGGGGTTAGCACGGTTAAAATGAGCCCGGGCCTGGGAGAATAGCTCCACGGGTCCCCGAGATATGAATTTTTAAAACCCTCAGCGCGGGGCTGGTGACCTGCGACGCGCGGTGGTTTTTGACTCATATCTCCACGGAGGTAGGGTGTAATGACTCCAAATTTATACCCAAGTAAGCTGGGGTTAGCACGGTTAAAATGAGCCCAGACCTGGGAGAATAGCTCCACGGGTCCCCGAGATATGAATTTTTAAAACCCTCAGCGCGGGGCTGGTGACCTGCGACGCGCGGTGGTTTTTGACTCATATCTCCACGGAGGTAGGGTGTAATGACTCCAAATTTATACCCAAGTAAGCTGGGGTTAGCACGGTTAAAATGAGGCCGGGCCTGTGAGGATAGCTCCACGGGTCCCCGAGATATGGATTTTTAAAGTGTTCCAAGTTCCTCCGCGTACCAGGCGGCACGGTTGGGGGCTTATATCTCGGGAACGGCGCGGCGAAAAATTCTGAATCTCGGGTCGGTGGAAGGTCTCGGGGGTCTGCAGCGAACGGCGCCGTCCCCGTGGTCCGGGCCCCCGGGGGTCCCGAGTTATACGCGGCGTAACGTAAACCTTTTTGGGCTTATATCTCGGGAACGGCGGGGTCTGGAGGGCTGGGGCGTGCGTCCCCGGAGAGAGTGGGCCGGGGCCTTTCCAACGGGCCCGGGCACTCGGTCCGGGGAGGCGGGATTCGGGCGCTAGAGGCCACGGAAGATCGGGACCCCCGCGATCCGCGATCCGGGGGGGGTGCTCCCCGAGGCCCGGGAAGGATGTGTTCGGGCAAGGGCCGGGAGAGGAGCATTTCACCCGAGTTTGAGCGCTCTGGGTCTTTGGGTTCCCGAGTTATGAGCGAAAGTCTGCCGAAAACGGAGCCTCTCGGGCTCCCGCCATTTTGTGAAGCGCCCGATGGTTTTTGGCGAATTGCTCCGCGAAGGCAGGGCGAAACGGCGTGAAATTTTCAGGGTACATCGAGGCAGTTACCCCGGTTCGAACGAGACCGGCCCTGGGTCTCTGGGCGGCGGGAGAGCCGAGTTTCGTGACTTTACGTGCAAAGTATTAAAATCACCAAGAACCAATAAGTCCCAGAGACTAAGTGTTGAAAATCACCAAAAAACAATAAGTCTGCTGAAAAAATGACTAAGTGTTGAAAATCACCAAGAACCAATAAGTCTGCTGAAAAAATGACTAAGTGTTGAAAATCACCAAGAACCAATAAGTCTGCTGAAAAAATGACTAAGTGTTGAAAATCACCAAGAACCAATAAGTCTGCTGAAAAAATGACTAAGTGTTGAAAATCACCAAGAACCAATAAGTCCCAGAGACTAAGTGTCAAAAATCACCAAGAACCAATAAGTCTGCTGAAAAAATGACTAAGTGTTGAAAATCACCAAGAACCAATAAGTCTGCTGAAAAAATGACTAAGTGTTGAAAATCACCAAGAACCAATAAGTCTGCTGAAAAAATGACTAAGTGTTGAAAATCACCAAGAACCAATAAGTCCCACGCACTAAGTGTCAAAAATCACCAAGAACCAATAAGTCTGCTGAAAAAATGACTAAGTGTTGAAAATCACCAAGAACCAATAAGTCCCAGAGACTAAGTGTCAAAAATCACCAAGAACCAATAAGTCTGCTGAAAAAATGACTAAGTGTCAAAAATCACCAAGAACCAATAAGTCTGCTGAAAAAATGACTAAGTGTTGAAAATCACTAAGAACCAATAAGTCCCAGAGACTAAGTGTCAAAAATCACCAAGAACCAATAAGTCTGCTGAAAAAATGACTAAGTGTTGAAAATCACCAAGAACCAATAAGTCCCAGAGACTAAGTGTCAAAAATCACCAAGAACCAATAAGTCTGCTGAAAAAATGACTAAGTGTCAAAAATCACCAAGAACCAATAAGTCTGCTGAAAAAATGACTAAGTGTTGAAAATCACTAAGAACCAATAAGTCCCAGAGACTAAGTGTTGAAAATCACCAAGAACCAATAAGTCTGCTGAAAAAATGACTAAGTGTTGAAAATCACTAAGAACCAATAAGTCCCAGAGACTAAGTGTCAAAAATCACCAAGAACCAATAAGTCTGCTGAAAAAATGACTAAGTGTCAAAAATCACTAAGAACCAATAAGTCTGCTGAAAAAATGACTAAGTGTTGAAAATCACCAAGAACCAATAAGTCCCAGAGACTAAGTGTCAAAAATCACCAAGAACCAATAAGTCTGCTGAAAAAATGACTAAGTGTTGAAAATCACCAAGAACCAATAAGTCCCAGAGACTAAGTGTTGAAAATCACCAAGAACCAATAAGTCTGCTGAAAAAATGACTAAGTGTCAAAAATCACTAAGAACCAATAAGTCTGCTGAAAAAATGACTAAGTGTTGAAAATCACCAAGAACCAATAAGTCCCAGAGACTAAGTGTCAAAAATCACCAAGAACCAATAAGTCTGCTGAAAAAATGACTAAGTGTTGAAAATCACCAAGAACCAATAAGTCCCAGAGACTAAGTGTTGAAAATCACCAAGAACCAATAAGTCTGCTGAAAAAATGACTAAGTGTTGAAAATCACCAAGAACCAATAAGTCCCGGAGACTAAGTGTCAAAAATCACCAAGAACCAATAAGTCTGCGGTACGGTTGGGGGCTTATATCTCGGGAACGGCGCGGCGAAAAATTCTGAATCTCGGGTCGGTGGAAGGTCTCGGGGGTCTGCAGCGAACGGCGCCGTCCCCGTGGTCCGGGCCCCCGGGGGTCCCGAGTTATACGCAGCGCAACGTAAACCTTTTTGGGCTTATATCTCGGGAACGGCGGGGTCTGGAGGGCTGGGGCGGGCGTCCCCGGAGAGAGTGGGCCGGGGCCTTTCCAACGGGCCCGGGCACTCGGTCCGGGGAGGCGGGATTCGGGCGCTAGAGGCCACGGAAGATCGGGACCCCCGCGATTCGCGATCCGGGGGGGGTGCTCCCCGAGGCCCGGGAAGGATGTGTTCGGGCAAGGGCCGGGAGAGGAGCATTTCACCCGAGTTTGAGCGCTCTGGGTCTTTGGGTTCCCGAGTTATGAGCGAAAGTCTGCCGAAAACGGAGCCTCTCGGGCGCCCGCCATTTTGTGAAGCGCCCGATGGTTTTTGGCGAATAGCTCCGCGAAGGCAGGGCGAATCGGCGTGAAATTTTCAGGGTACATCGAGGCAGTTACCCCGGTTCGAACGAGACCGGCCCTGGGTCTCTGGGCGGCGGGAGAGCCGAGTTTCGTGACTTTACGTGCAAAGTATTAATGGAGCATAAGAACCAATAAGTCCCGGAGACTAAGTGTCAAAAATCACCAAGAACCAATAAGTCTGCTGAAAAAATGACTAAGTGTTGAAAATCACCAAGAACCAATAAGTCCCAGAGACTAAGTGTCAAAAATCACCAAGAACCAATAAGTTTGCCGAAAAAATGACTAAGTGTTGAAAATCACCAAGAACCAATAAGTCCCAGAGACTAAGTGTCAAAAATCACCAAGAACCAATAAGTCTGCTGAAAAAATGACTAAGTGTCAAAAATCACCAAGAACCAATAAGTCCCAGAGACTAAGTGTCAAAAATCACCAAGAACCAATAAGTCTGCTGAAAAAATGACTAAGTGTCGAAAATCACCAAGAACCAATAAGTCCCAGAGACTAAGTGTCAAAAATCACCAAGAACCAATAAGTCTGCTGAAAAAATGACTAAGTGTTGAAAATCACCAAGAACCAATAAGTCCCAGAGACTAAGTGTCAAAAATCACCAAGAACCAATAAGTCTGCTGAAAAAATGACTAAGTGTTGAAAATCACCAAGAACCAATAAGTCCCAGAGACTAAGTGTCAAAAATCACCAAGAACCAATAAGTCTGCTGAAAAAATGACTAAGTGTTGAAAATCACCAAGAACCAATAAGTCCCACGCACTAAGTGTCAAAAATCACCAAGAACCAATAAGTCTGCTGAAAAAAATGACTAAGTGTCAAAAATCACCAAGAACCAATAAGTCTGCTGAAAAAATGACTAAGTGTTGAAAATCACCAAGAACCAATAAGTCCCACGCACTAAGTGTCAAAAATCACCAAGAACCAATAAGTCTGCTGAAAAAATGACTAAGTGTCAAAAATCACCAAGAACCAATAAGTCTGCTGAAAAAATGACTAAGTGTTGAAAATCACCAAGAACCAATAAGTCCCACGCACTAAGTGTCGAAAATCACCAAGAACCAATAAGTCTGCTGAAAAAATGACTAAGTGTCAAAAATCACCAAGAACCAATAAGTCTGCTGAAAAAATGACTAAGTGTTGAAAATCACCAAGAACCAATAAGTCCCACGCACTAAGTGTTGAAAATCACCAAGAACCAATAAGTCTGCTGAAAAAATGACTAAGTGTTGAAAATCACCAAGAACCAATAAGTCTGCTGAAAAAATGACTAAGTGTCGAAAATCACCAAGAACCAATAAGTCCCAGAGACTAAGTGTCAAAAATCACCAAGAACCAATAAGTCTGCTGAAAAAATGACTAAGTGTCAAAAATCACCAAGAACCAATAAGTCTGCTGAAAAAATGACTAAGTGTCAGAAAATCACCAAGAACCAATAAGTCCCACGCACTAAGTGTCAAAAAAAACACCAAGAACCAATAAGTCCCACGCACTAAGTGTCAAAACTACACCAAGAACCAATAAGTCCCGCGCACTAAGTCGAGTAATTTGAGGTGTTGGTCTGAGAACCAGCAGCGCGGTGATCGGTTTCCCAAGGCCCAGAGGGGTCACCCGTCCTGGGCATGGGTCATCCCTGGTGGGGGGTGGTGAGCGCAGAAACCACAAAATCTGGCCATCGCGGTATTGTAGGAGAGAGGTTGAGTCTGGGAAGAACCGGAGGAAACGAAGCGAGGCAGGGTGAGCCTCGGCCCAGACACCACCGGCGCTGAGAGGGGGTGCCGGTGGCGGTTGTATGCGAACGAACGAAGGCTCCGGGTGGTCCGGGGGGCGCGCGCGCCCGCTCCTCGGACCCGGCGAGAAGGCATCGGTATGGGGGGCGCGCCGCGTTTCTGATCGATGGGACAGAGAGAAGCGCCGGGGGCAGGCCTTTATGCCCGGCCGGAGACGGCCGCCTTGGGCATCGCGCACCTCCCCGCGAAGCGCTTCATTTTTCTCGGAGGAAGCCCCTCGCGGGCGCTCCGACCCAGGGAGACTCAGACGGCCGGTCAGCCTCGGAGGTCCGTCGCGGCGGCGGGACCGGGGCGGACGGGCGGGTTTCGGAGGCGGTTTTCGGGCCCAGGCCCGTTATCACGTCTCCCGCCCGACTCGTTCGTCCTCCCCGCCGCCGTCTCTGCACGCTTTCCCCAGTGACGGCCGCGATTCAGCGGCCACCCCCCTTTTCCTCGAGTCGTCCCCCAGCCCGGGGTGAGAGACGGGTTAGGGTTCGGGTAGCGGGGT
>CM076081.1:1434442-1436942 GCA_038088235.1 Zacco platypus | reverse complement strand
GTGCAGACCGTCCGGCGACCCGTCCCGTCCCTACCTCCTCTCTCTCTCCCCTGGCCGGGGAGAGGCCTCCGTATTCCCCTCCGGGGGGATGGCGTCGCGCCGTCGCGCCGATGCGGTCAGGGTGACCTCCTCCGCGGCTGCCGGTGGCTCTGCCGCCCGCCGCCCGCGCCTGGAGGGCCGCTGCCCGCCGGTTAGGCGGCCTTCGTCGTGGGGGCCTCGCTCGCACCCGGCCAGGCGGGGGGTTAGACGGTGCCGGGGGGACACAGTCGGCGGGTCGCTTCGTGGCGAAACTCTCGTCCATGGCCAGTCCTCTCCTCTCCCCTTCGGGGGGGTGCGTCAGGCGGCCGCGAAACCACCCCGCTCTCGAGGGGGGGTTTCCCATCCGCACGCGACCTCAGTTCAGACGAGACGACCCGCTGAATTTAAGCATATTACTAAGCGGAGGAAAAGAAACTAACAAGGATTCCCTCAGTAGCGGCGAGCGAAGAGGGAAGAGCCCAGCGCCGAATCCCCGTCCCCCGAGCGGGGCGAGGGAATTGTGGCGTACGGAAGACCGTTTTCTCTCGGCGTGGGCCGGGGGCCTAAGTCCTTCTGATGGAGGCTTAGCCCGTGGACGGTGTGAGGCCGGTGTCGGCCCCCGCCCGCGTCGGGGTACGGTTCTTCTCGGAGTCGGGTTGTTTGTGAATGCAGCCCAAAGCAGGTGGTAAACTCCATCTAAGGCTAAATACCGGCACGAGACCGATAGCGGACAAGTACCGTGAGGGAAAGTTGAAAAGAACTTTGAAGAGAGAGTTCAAGAGGGCGTGAAACCGCTAAGAGGTAAACGGGTGGGGTCCGCACGGTCCGCCCGGAGGATTCAACCCGGCGGGCGGGTCGGCCCGGCCGGTGCGCGCGGATCCCCCTCTCCGGGGGACCGCCGCCCGGCCGGCGCTCGGCCTCCGTCGGGCGCACTTCCTCCGCGGCGGTGCTCCGCGACCGGCTCCGGTTCGGCCAGGAAGGGCCCGGGGGCAAAGGTGGCTCTGGCGGTCGGGGTTTGTCGGGGCTCGCCCCGGCCTCCCCGCCGCCGAGCTTTACAGCGCCTCCCCGCTCCGACTTCGCCGTGCTCAACCCCGGGGCCGCGGGCAGTGTCCTCCGCGCCTTCCCTCCTCTCGTTCCCCCTGAGGAGGGACGGGGCCCCCCGCCCCCGGCGCCGGCGTCGACCGGGGCGGACTGTCCTCAGTCCGTCTCCGACCGCGCCGCGCCGTCCAGGGCGGGGACCGGCCCACGTACAGCAGGCGCTCGAGGTCCGCGGTGAGGTCGGCCACCCACCCGACCCGTCTTGAAACACGGACCAAGGAGTCTAACGCGCGCGCGAGTCAGAGGGTGTCTCCGAGCCCCCACGGCGCAATGAAGGTGAAGGCCGGCGCCCGCCGGTCCAGGTGGGATCCCCCCTCCCCGGAGGGGGGCGCACCACCGGCCCGTCTCTCCCGCACCGCCGGGGAGGTGGAGCAAGAGCGCGCGCGATGGTACCCGAAAGATGGTGAACTATGCCTGGGCAGGGCGAAGCCAGGGGAAACCCTGGTGGAGGCCCGCAGCGGTCCTGACGTGCAAATCGGTCGTCCGACCTGGGTATAGGGGCGAAAGACTAATCGAACCATCTAGTAGCTGGTTCCCTCCCAAGAATCTAGGCCGGAGACAATGGAGCCAGTGCTGATCACCATGGGTACACAGCACCTAGGGGCGGGGGTGTTGGGTGACAGCCTCGGCTGGTGGTTCGGTCGGTCGATCTAGAAAGGATGGTTGGGCGAGTTGAGTGTCAGCCAGTCGGGTTCAGGACCCCGGGGTATGGGCTATTCTTGGGTTGCGTCGAACCCTCCATCTTGAGCCCGAAACCGTGGCCGGCGCAGGGCAGTGGTGAATGAAACTGAACATCTGCAGTCCCTCGGGGCTGCAGTGTTTATGGGCTGACCTCACCAAGCCCCCAGCTGACAGTGTGGTGGGCGCATGGGGGCTCTTGGTCGGGGGGTCCTATGAGCTAACTGCACAGCTCTTCTCATCCCTACCTCCACGGCAAAGGCGTGCAAGTAACTAGAAGGTATCGAAGGGCGTTTGGAAGAATCATTATCTAGACGGTATCGAAGGGCGCTGAGAAGAATCATTATCTAGACGGTATCGAAGGGCGCTAAGAAGAATCTTCATCTAGACGGTATCGAAGGGCGTTAAGAAGAATCATTATCTAGACGGTATCGAGGGCGTAAAGTGGAAAGAAGGTACCGAAGGGCGTCAGGAAGAATCATTACCTAGACGGTATCGGTGGCGCTGAGCGTAAGGGTTCCCCCCGGTAACGCCTCGGTGGATCGGGCCCCGCTGAAACTCCTCCAAAAGCACGAGCATAAGGCTTGACTTAGGTGGCATGTCGGCGGGCGCATTGACGGGGGTGCAAGAGTGTTTTGCAACCAGTCGAAGTAAAGCGCTCGCTAGATATAGTTGCAGGAAGTGTAGAACCTCCGGGTCTGGGCAC
>CM076081.1:1424442-1429442 GCA_038088235.1 Zacco platypus | reverse complement strand
CCTGCGACGCGCGGTGGTTTTTGACAGATATCTCCTCGGAGGTAGGGGGTAGTGACTCCATATTTGTACCCAAGTAAGGTGGGGTTAGCACGGTTAAAATGAGCCCTGTCCTGGGAGAATAGCTCCACGGGTCCCCGAGAAATGAATTTTTTAAAGTCCCCAGCGCGGGGCTGGAGAGCTGTAAGGCGGGGTGGTTTTCGACTGATATCTCCACGGAGGTAGGGGGCAGTGACTCCATATTTGTACCCAAGTAAGGTGGGGTTAGCACGGTTAAAATGAGCCCTGTCCTGGGAGAATAGCTCCACGGGTCCCCGAGAAATGAATTTTTTAAAGTCCCCAGCGCGGGGCTGGAGAGCTGTAAGGCGGGGTGGTTTTCGACTGATATCTCCACGGAGGTAGGGGGCAGTGACTCCATATTTGTACCCAAGTAAGGTGGGGTTAGCACGGTTAAAATGAGCCCTGTCCTGGGAGAATAGCTCCACGGGTCCCCGAGAAATGAATTTTTTAAAGTCCCCAGCGCGGGGCTGGAGAGCTGTAAGGCGGGGTGGTTTTCGACTGATATCTCCACGGAGGTAGGGGGCAGTGACTCCATATTTGTACCCAAGTAAGGTGGGGTTAGCCCGGTTAAAATGAGCCCTGTCCTGGGAGAATAGCTCCACGGGTCCCCGAGAAATGAATTTTTTAAAGTCCCCAGCGCGGGGCTGGAGAGCTGTAAGGCGGGGTGGTTTTCGACTGATATCTCCACGGAGGTAGGGGGCAGTGACTCCATATTTGTACCCAAGTAAGGTGGGGTTAGCACGGTTAAAATGAGCCCGGGCCTGGGAGAATAGCTCCACGGGTCCCCGAGATATGAATTTTTAAAGCCCTCAGCGCGGGGCTGGTGACCTGCGACGCGCGGTGGTTTTTGACTCATATCTCCACGGAGGTAGGGGGTAGTGACTCCATATTTGTACCCAAGTAAGGTGGGGTTAGTACGGTTAAAATGAGCCCGGGCCTGGGAGAATAGCTCCACGGGTCCCCGAGATATGAATTTTTAAAACCCTCAGCGCGGGGCTGGTGACCTGCGACGCGCGGTGGTTTTTGACTCATATCTCCACGGAGGTAGGGGGTAGTGACTCCATATTTGTACCCAAGTAAGGTGGGGTTAGTACGGTTAAAATGAGCCCGGGCCTGGGAGGCTAGCTCCACGGGTCCCCGAGATATGAATTTTTAAAGCCCTCATCGCGGGGCTGGTGACCTGCGACGCGCGGTGGTTTTTTATTTCTATCTCCACGGAGGTACGGGGTAGGGACTCCAAATTTATTCCCTAATAAGAAGGGGTTAGTACGGTTAAAATGAGCCCTGGCCTGGGAGAATAGCTCCACGGGTCCCCGAGATATGAATTTTTAAAGCCCTCAGCGCGGGGCTGGTGACCTGCGACGCGCGGTGGTTTTTGACTCATATCTCCACGGAGGTAGGGTGTAATGACTCCAAATTTATACCCAAGTAAGGTGGGGTTAGCACGGTTAAAATGAGCCCAGACCTGGGAGAATAGCTCCACGGGACCCCGAGATATGAATTTTTAAAGCCCTCAGCGCGGGGCTGGTGACCTGCGACGCGCGGTGGTTTTTGACTCATATCTCCACGGAGGTAGGGTGTAATGACTCCAAATTTATACCCAAGTAAGCTGGGGTTAGCACGGTTAAAATGAGGCCGGGCCTGTGAGGATAGCTCCACGGGTCCCCGAGATATGGATTTTTAAAGTGTTCCAAGTTCCTCCGCGTACCAGGCGGCACGGTTGGGGGCTTATATCTCGGGAACGGCGCGGCGAAAAATTCTGAATCTCGGGTCGGTGGAAGGTCTCGGGGGTCTGCAGCGAACGGCGCCGTCCCCGTGGTCCGGGCCCCCGGGGGTCCCGAGTTATACGCGGCGCAACGTAAACCTTTTTGGGCTTATATCTCGGGAACGGCGGGGTCTGGAGGGCTGGGGCGTGCGTCCCCGGAGAGAGTGGGCCGGGGCCTTTCCAACGGGCCCGGGCACTCGGTCCGGGGAGGCGGGATTCGGGCGCTAGAGGCCACGGAAGACCGGGACCCCCGCGATCCGCGATCCGGGGGGGGTGCTCCCCGAGGCCCGGGAAGGATGTGTTCGGGCAAGGGCCGGGAGAGGAGCATTTCACCCGAGTTTGAGCGCTCTGGGTCTTTGGGTTCCCGAGTTATGAGCGAAAGTCTGCCGAAAACGGAGCCTCTCGGGCTCCCGCCATTTTGTGAAGCGCCCGATGGTTTTTGGCGAATTGCTCCGCGAAGGCAGGGCGAAACGGCGTGAAATTTTCAGGGTACATCGAGGCAGTTACCCCGGTTCGAACGAGACCGGCCCTGGGTCTCTGGGCGGCGGGAGAGCCGAGTTTCGTGACTTTACGTGCAAAGTATTAAAATCACCAAGAACCAATAAGTCCCAGAGACTAAGTGTTGAAAATCACCAAAAAACAATAAGTCTGCTGAAAAAATGACTAAGTGTTGAAAATCACCAAGAACCAATAAGTCCCACGCACTAAGTGTCAAAAATCACCAAGAACCAATAAGTCTGCTGAAAAAATGACTAAGTGTTGAAAATCACCAAGAACCAATAAGTCCCAGAGACTAAGTGTTGAAAATCACCAAAAAACAATAAGTCTGCTGAAAAAATGACTAAGTGTTGAAAATCACCAAGAACCAATAAGTCCCACGCACTAAGTGTCGAAAATCACCAAGAACCAATAAGTCTGCTGAAAAAATGACTAAGTGTCAAAAATCACCAAGAACCAATAAGTCCCAGAGACTAAGTGTCAAAAATCACCAAGAACCAATAAGTCTGCTGAAAAAAATGACTAAGTGTTGAAAATCACCAAGAACCAATAAGTCCCGGAGACTAAGTGTCAAAAATCACCAAGAACCAATAAGTCTGCTGAAAAAATGACTAAGTGTCAAAAATCACCAAGAACCAATAAGTCCCAGAGACTAAGTGTCAAAAATCACCAAGAACCAATAAGTCTGCTGAAAAAATGACTAAGTGTTGAAAATCACCAAGAACCAATAAGTCCCAGAGACTAAGTGTCAAAAATCACCAAGAACCAATAAGTCTGCTGAAAAAATGACTAAGTGTCAAAAATCACCAAGAACCAATAAGTCTGCTGAAAAAATGACTAAGTGTTGAAAATCACCAAGAACCAATAAGTCCCAGAGACTAAGTGTCAAAAATCACCAAGAACCAATAAGTCTGCTGAAAAAATGACTAAGTGTCAAAAATCACCAAGAACCAATAAGTCTGCTGAAAAAATGACTAAGTGTTGAAAATCACCAAGAACCAATAAGTCCCAGAGACTAAGTGTCAAAAATCACCAAGAACCAATAAGTCTGCTGAAAAAATGACTAAGTGTTGAAAATCACTAAGAACCAATAAGTCCCAGAGACTAAGTGTCAAAAATCACCAAGAACCAATAAGTCTGCTGAAAAAATGACTAAGTGTCAAAAATCACCAAGAACCAATAAGTCTGCTGAAAAAATGACTAAGTGTTGAAAATCACCAAGAACCAATAAGTCCCAGAGACTAAGTGTCAAAAATCACCAAGAACCAATAAGTCTGCTGAAAAAATGACTAAGTGTCGAAAATCACCAAGAACCAATAAGTCTGCTGAAAAAATGACTAAGTGTTGAAAATCACCAAGAACCAATAAGTCTCCTGAAAAAATGACTAAGTGTTGAAAATCACCAAGAACCAATAAGTCTGCTGAAAAAATGACTAAGTGTCAAAAATCACCAAGAACCAATAAGTCTGCTGAAAAAATGACTAAGTGTTGAAAATCACCAAGAACCAATAAGTCCCAGAGACTAAGTGTTGAAAATCACCAAGAACCAATAAGTCTGCTGAAAAAATGACTAAGTGTTGAAAATCACCAAGAACCAATAAGTCTGCTGAAAAAATGACTAAGTGTTGAAAATCACCAAGAACCAATAAGTCTGCTGAAAAAATGACTAAGTGTTGAAAATCACCAAGAACCAATAAGTCTGCTGAAAAAATGACTAAGTGTTGAAAATCACCAAGAACCAATAAGTCTGCTGAAAAAATGACTAAGTGTTGAAAATCACCAAGAACCAATAAGTCTGCTGAAAAAATGACTAAGTGTTGAAAATCACCAAGAACCAATAAGTCTGCGGTACGGTTGGGGGCTTATATCTCGGGAACGGCGCGGCGAAAAATTCTGAATCTCGGGTCGGTGGAAGGTCTCGGGGGTCTGCAGCGAACGGCGCCGTCCCCGTGGTCCGGGCCCCAGGGGGTCCCGAGTTATACGCAGCGCAACGTAAACCTTTTTGGGCTTATATCTCGGGAACGGCGGGGTCTGGAGGGCTGGGGCGGGCGTCCCCGGAGAGAGTGGGCCGGGGCCTTTCCAACGGGCCCGGGCACTCGGTCCGGGGAGGCGGGACTCGGGCGCTAGAGGCCACGGAAGATCGGGACCCCCGCGATCCGCGATCCGGGGGGGGTGCTCCCCGAGGCCCGGGAAGGATGTGTTCGGGCAAGGGCCGGGAGAGGAGCATTTCACCCGAGTTTGAGCGCTCTGGGTCTTTGGGTTCCCGAGTTATGAGCGAAAGTCTGCCGAAAACGGAGCCTCTCGGGCGCCCGCCATTTTGTGAAGCGCCCGATGGTTTTTGGCGAATAGCTCCGCGAAGGCAGGGCGAATCGGCGTGAAATTTTCAGGGTACATCGAGGCAGTTACCCCGGTTCGAACGAGACCGGCCCTGGGTCTCTGGGCGGCGGGAGAGCCGAGTTTCGTGACTTTACGTGCAAAGTATTAATGGAGCATAAGAACCAATAAGTCCCGGAGACTAAGTGTCAAAAATCACCAAGAACCAATAAGTTTGCCGAAAAAATGACTAAGTGTTGAAAATCACCAAGAACCAATAAGTCTGCTGAAAAAATGACTAAGTGTTGAAAATCACCAAGAACCAATAAGTCCCAGAGACTAAGTGTCAAAAATCACCAAGAACCAA
>CM076081.1:1404442-1414442 GCA_038088235.1 Zacco platypus | reverse complement strand
GCGCGGGGCTGGAGAGCTGTAAGGCGGGGTGGTTTTTTATTTCTATCTCCACGGAGGTAGGGGGTAGGGACTCCAAATTTATACCCGAATAAGAAGGGGTTAGCACGGTTGAAATGAAGCCGGGCCTGGGTGGATAGCCTAATGGGTCCCCGAGATATGAATTTTCAAAGTCTGCAGCACGGGGCTGGTGACCTGCGACGCGCGGTGGTTTTTGACTCATATCTCCACGGAGGTAGGGGGTAGGGACTCCAAATTCATACCCAAGTAAGGTGGGGTTAGCACGGTTAAAATGAGCCCAGGCCTGGGAGGATTGCCTAATGGGTCCCCGAGATATGGATTTTTAAAGCCCTCAGCGCGGGGCTGGTGACCTGCGACGCGCGGTGGTTTTTTATTTCTATCTCCACGGAGGTAGGGTGTAATGACTCCAAATTTATACCCAAGTAAGGTGGGGTTAGCACGGTTAAAATGAGCCCTGGCCTGGGAGGATTGCCTAATAGGTCCCCGAGATATGGATTTTTAAAGCCCTCAGCGCGGGGCTGGTGACCTGCAACGTTGGGCGGTTTTTGACTCATATCTCCCCGGAGGTAGGGGGTAGTGACTCCACATTTGTACCCAAGTAAGGTGGGGTTAGCACGGTTAAAATGAGCCCAGACCTGGGAGGATTGCCTAATGGGTCCCCGAGATATGGATTTTTAAAGCCCTCAGCGCGGGGCTGGTGACCTGCGACGCGCGGTGGTTTTTGACTCATATCTCCACGGAGGTAGGGGGTAGGGACTCCAAATTCATACCCAAGTAAGGTGGGGTTAGCACGGTTAAAATGAGCCCAGGCCTGGGAGGATTGCCTAATGGGTCCCCGAGATATGGATTTTTAAAGCCCTCAGCGCGGGGCTGGTGACCTGCAACGTTGGGCGGTTTTTGACTCATATCTCCCCGGAGGTAGGGGGTAGTGACTCCACATTTGTACCCAAGTAAGGTGGGGTTAGCACGGTTAAAATGAGCCCAGACCTGGGAGGATTGCCTAATGGGTCCCCGAGATATGGATTTTTAAAGCCCTCAGCGCGGGGCTGGTGACCTGCGACGCGCGGTGGTTTTTGACTCATATCTCCACGGAGGTAGGGGGTAGGGACTCCAAATTTATACCCAAGTAAGGTGGGGTTAGCACGGTTAAAATGAGCCCGGGCCTGGGAGGCTAGCTCCACGGGTCCCCGAGATATGAATTTTTAAAACCCTCAGCACGGGGCTGGTGCCCTGCGACGCGCGGTGGTTTTTGACTCATATCTCCACGGAGGTAGGGGGTAGGGACTCCAAATTTATACCCAAGTAAGGTGGGGTTAGCACGGTTAAAATGAGCCCGGGCCTGGGAGGCTAGCTCCACGGGTCCCCGAGATATGAATTTTTAAAGCCCTCAGCGCGGGGCTGGTGACCTGCGACGCGCGGTGGTTTATGACTCATATCTCCACGGCGGTAGGGGGTAGTGACTCCATATTTGTACCCAAGTAAAGTGGGGTTAGTACGGTTAAAATGAGCCCGGGCTTGGGAGAATAGCTCCACGGGTCCCCGAGATATGGATTTTTAAAGCCCTCAGCGCGGGGCTGGTGACCTGCAACGCGGGGCGGTTTTTGACTCATATCTCCCCGGAGGTAGGGGGTAGTGACTCCATATTTGTACCCAAGTAAGGTGGGGTTAGCACGGTTAAAATGAGCCCAGACCTGGGAGGATTGCCTAATGGGTCCCCGAGATATGGATTTTTAAAGCCCTCAGCGCGGGGCTGGTGACCTGCGACGCGCGGTGGTTTTTGACTCATATCTCCACGGAGGTAGGGGGTAGTGACTCCATATTTGTACCCAAGTAAGGTGGGGTTAGTACGGTTAAAATGAGCCCGGGCCTGGGAGGCTAGCTCCACGGGTCCCCGAGATATGAATTTTTAAAGCCCTCAGCGCGGGGCTGGTGACCTGCAACGCGCGGTGGTTTTTGACTCATATCTCCCCGGAGGTAGGGGGTAGTGACTCCATATTTGTACCCAAGTAAGGTGGGGTTAGCACGGTTAAAATGAGCCCTGTCCTGGGAGAATAGCTCCACGGGTCCCCGAGAAATGAATTTTTTAAAGTCCCCAGCGCGGGGCTGGAGAGCTGTAAGGCGGGGTGGTTTTCGACTGATATCTCCACGGAGGTAGGGGGCAGTGACTCCATATTTGTACCCAAGTAAGGTGGGGTTAGTACGGTTAAAATGAGCCCAGACCTGGGAGGATTGCCTAATGGGTCCCCGAGATATGAATTTTTAAAGCCCTCAGCGCGGGGCTGGTGACCTGCAACGCGGGGTGGTTTTTGACTCATATCTCCCCGGAGGTAGGGGGTAGTGACTCCATATTTGTACCCAAGTAAGGTGGGGTTAGCACGGTTAAAATGAGCCCAGGCCTGGGAGGATTGCCTAATGGGTCCCCGAGATATGGATTTTTAAAGCCCTCAGCGCGGGGCTGGTGACCTGCGACGCGCGGTGGTTTTTGACAGATATCTCCTCGGAGGTAGGGGGTAGTGACTCCATATTTGTACCCAAGTAAGGTGGGGTTAGTACGGTTAAAATGAGCCCTGTCCTGGGAGAATAGCTCCACGGGTCCCCGAGAAATGAATTTTTTAAAGTCCCCAGCGCGGGGCTGGAGAGCTGTAAGGCGGGGTGGTTTTCGACTGATATCTCCACGGAGGTAGGGGGCAGTGACTCCATATTTGTACCCAAGTAAGGTGGGGTTAGCACGGTTAAAATGAGCCCTGGCCTGGGAGAATAGCTCCACGGGTCCCCGAGAAATGAATTTTTTAAAGTCCCCAGCGCGGGGCTGGAGAGCTGTAAGGCGGGGTGGTTTTCGACTGATATCTCCACGGAGGTAGGGGGCAGTGACTCCATATTTGTACCCAAGTAAGGTGGGGTTAGCACGGTTAAAATGAGCCCTGGCCTGGGAGAATAGCTCCACGGGTCCCCGAGAAATGAATTTTTTAAAGTCCCCAGCGCGGGGCTGGAGAGCTGTAAGGCGGGGTGGTTTTCGACTGATATCTCCACGGAGGTAGGGGGCAGTGACTCCATATTTGTACCCAAGTAAGGTGGGGTTAGCACGGTTAAAATGAGCCCTGGCCTGGGAGAATAGCTCCACGGGTCCCCGAGATATGAATTTTTAAAGCCCTCAGCGCGGGGCTGGTGACCTGCGACGCGCGGTGGTTTTTGACTCATATCTCCCCGGAGGTAGGGGGTAGTGACTCCATATTTGTACCCAAGTAAGGTGGGGTTAGCACGGTTAAAATGAGCCCTGGCCTGGGAGAATAGCTCCACGGGTCCCCGAGAAATGAATTTTTTAAAGTCCCCAGCGCGGGGCTAGAGAGCTGTAAGGCGGGGTGGTTTTCGACTGATATCTCCACGGAGGTAGGGGGCAGTGACTCCATATTTGTACCCAAGTAAGGTGGGGTTAGCACGGTTAAAATGAGCCCTGGCCTGGGAGAATAGCTCCACGGGTCCCCGAGAAATGAATTTTTAAAACCCTCATCGCGGGGCTGGTGACCTGCGACGCGCGGTGGTTTTTGACTCATATCTCCACGGAGGTAGGGGGTAGGGACTCCATATTTGTACCCAAGTAAGGTGGGGTTAGTACGGTTAAAATGAGCCCTGGCCTGGGAGAATAGCTCCACGGGTCCCCGAGATATGAATTTTTAAAACCCTCAGCGCGGGGCTGGTGACCTGCGACGCGCGGTGGTTTTTGACTCATATCTCCACGGAGGTAGGGTGTAATGACTCCAAATTTATACCCAAGTAAGCTGGGGTTAGCACGGTTAAAATGAGGCCGGGCCTGTGAGGATAGCTCCACGGGTCCCCGAGATATGGATTTTTAAAGTGTTCCAAGTTCCTCCGCGTACCAGGCGGCACGGTTGGGGGCTTATATCTCGGGAACGGCGCGGCGAAAAATTCTGAATCTCGGGTCGGTGGAAGGTCTCGGGGGTCTGCAGCGAACGGCGCCGTCCCCGTGGTCCGGGCCCCCGGGGGTCCCGAGTTATACGCGGCGCAACGTAAACCTTTTTGGGCTTATATCTCGGGAACGGCGGGGTCTGGAGGGCTGGGGCGTGCGTCCCCGGAGAGAGTGGGCCGGGGCCTTTCCAACGGGCCCGGGCACTCGGTCCGGGGAGGCGGGATTCGGGCGCTAGAGGCCACGGAAGATCGGGACCCCCGCGATCCGCGATCCGGGGGGGGTGCTCCCCGAGGCCCGGGAAGGATGTGTTCGGGCAAGGGCCGGGAGAGGAGCATTCCACCCGAGTTTGAGCGCTCTGGGTCTTTGGGTTCCCGAGTTATGAGCGAAAGTCTGCCGAAAACGGAGCCTCTCGGGCTCCCGCCATTTTGTGAAGCGCCCGATGGTTTTTGGCGAATTGCTCCGCGAAGGCAGGGCGAAACGGCGTGAAATTTTCAGGGTACATCGAGGCAGTTACCCCGGTTCGAACGAGACCGGCCCTGGGTCTCTGGGCGGCGGGAGAGCCGAGTTTCGTGACTTTACGTGCAAAGTATTAAAATCACCAAGAACCAATAAGTCCCAGAGACTAAGTGTTGAAAATCACCAAAAAACAATAAGTCTGCTGAAAAAATGACTAAGTGTTGAAAATCACCAAGAACCAATAAGTCCCACGCACTAAGTGTCAAAAATCACCAAGAACCAATAAGTCTGCTGAAAAAATGACTAAGTGTCAAAAATCACCAAGAACCAATAAGTCTGCTGAAAAAATGACTAAGTGTCAAAAATCACCAAGAACCAATAAGTCTGCTGAAAAAATGACTAAGTGTCAAAAATCACCAAGAACCAATAAGTCTGCTGAAAAAATGACTAAGTGTTGAAAATCACCAAGAACCAATAAGTCCCAGAGACTAAGTGTCAAAAATCACCAAGAACCAATAAGTCTGCTGAAAAAATGACTAAGTGTTGAAAATCACCAAGAACCAATAAGTCTGCTGAAAAAATGACTAAGTGTTGAAAATCACCAAGAACCAATAAGTCTGCTGAAAAAATGACTAAGTGTTGAAAATCACCAAGAACCAATAAGTCTGCTGAAAAAATGACTAAGTGTCAAAAATCACCAAGAACCAATAAGTCTGCTGAAAAAATGACTAAGTGTCAAAAATCACCAAGAACCAATAAGTCTGCTGAAAAAATGACTAAGTGTTGAAAATCACCAAGAACCAATAAGTCCCAGAGACTAAGTGTTGAAAATCACCAAGAACCAATAAGTCTGCTGAAAAAATGACTAAGTGTTGAAAATCACCAAGAACCAATAAGTCTGCTGAAAAAATGACTAAGTGTTGAAAATCACTAAGAACCAATAAGTCCCAGAGACTAAGTGTTGAAAATCACCAAGAACCAATAAGTCTGCTGAAAAAATGACTAAGTGTTGAAAATCACCAAGAACCAATAAGTCCCAGAGACTAAGTGTTGAAAATCACCAAGAACCAATAAGTCTGCTGAAAAAATGACTAAGTGTTGAAAATCACCAAGAACCAATAAGTCTGCTGAAAAAATGACTAAGTGTTGAAAATCACTAAGAACCAATAAGTCCCAGAGACTAAGTGTTGAAAATCACCAAGAACCAATAAGTCTGCTGAAAAAATGACTAAGTGTTGAAAATCACCAAGAACCAATAAGTCTGCTGAAAAAATGACTAAGTGATGAAAATCACCAAGAACCAATAAGTCTGCTGAAAAAATGACTAAGTGTCAAAAATCACCAAGAACCAATAAGTCTGCTGAAAAAATGACTAAGTGTCAAAAATCACCAAGAACCAATAAGTCTGCTGAAAAAATGACTAAGTGTTGAAAATCACCAAGAACCAATAAGTCCCAGAGACTAAGTGTCAAAAATCACCAAGAACCAATAAGTCTGCTGAAAAAATGACTAAGTGTTGAAAATCACCAAGAACCAATAAGTCCCAGAGACTAAGTGTTGAAAATCACCAAGAACCAATAAGTCTGCTGAAAAAATGACTAAGTGTCAAAAATCACCAAGAACCAATAAGTCTGCTGAAAAAATGACTAAGTGTCAAAAATCACCAAGAACCAATAAGTCTGCTGAAAAAATGACTAAGTGTCAAAAATCACCAAGAACCAATAAGTCTGCTGAAAAAATGACTAAGTGTTGAAAATCACCAAGAACCAATAAGTCTGCTGAAAAAATGACTAAGTGTTGAAAATCACCAAGAACCAATAAGTCTGCTGAAAAAATGACTAAGTGTCAAAAATCACCAAGAACCAATAAGTCTGCTGAAAAAATGACTAAGTGTCAAAAATCACCAAGAACCAATAAGTCTGCTGAAAAAATGACTAAGTGTCAAAAATCACCAAGAACCAATAAGTCTGCTGAAAAAATGACTAAGTGTTGAAAATCACCAAGAACCAATAAGTCTGCTGAAAAAATGACTAAGTGTTGAAAATCACCAAGAACCAATAAGTCTGCGGTACGGTTGGGGGCTTATATCTCGGGAACGGCGCGGCGAAAAATTCTGAATCTCGGGTCGGTGGAAGGTCTCGGGGGTCTGCAGCGAACGGCGCCGTCCCCGTGGTCCGGGCCCCAGGGGGTCCCGAGTTATACGCAGCGCAACGTAAACCTTTTTGGGCTTATATCTCGGGAACGGCGGGGTCTGGAGGGCTGGGGCGGGCGTCCCCGGAGAGAGTGGGCCGGGGCCTTTCCAACGGGCCCGGGCACTCGGTCCGGGGAGGCGGGACTCGGGCGCTAGAGGCCACGGAAGATCGGGACCCCCGCGATCCGCGATCCGGGGGGGGTGCTCCCCGAGGCCCGGGAAGGATGTGTTCGGGCAAGGGCCGGGAGAGGAGCATTCCACCCGAGTTTGAGCGCTCTGGGTCTTTGGGTTCCCGAGTTATGAGCGAAAGTCTGCCGAAAAGGGAGCCTCTCGGGCGCCCGCCATTTTGTGAAGCGCCCGATGGTTTTTGGCGAATAGCTCCGCGAAGGCAAGGCGAATCGGCGTGAAATTTTCAGGGTACATCTAGGCAGTTACCCCGGTTCGAACGAGACCGGCCCTGGGTCTCTGGGCGGCGGGAAAGCCGAGTTTCGTGACTTTACGTGCAAAGTATTAATGGAGCATAAGAACCAATAAGTCCCGGAGACTAAGTGTCAAAAATCACCAAGAACCAATAAGTTTGCCGAAAAAATGACTAAGTGTTGAAAATCACCAAGAACCAATAAGTCCCACGCACTAAGTGTCAAAAATCACCAAGAACCAATAAGTCTGCTGAAAAAATGACTAAGTGTCAAAAATCACCAAGAACCAATAAGTCTGCTGAAAAAATGACTAAGTGTTGAAAATCACCAAGAACCAATAAGTCCCACGCACTAAGTGTTGAAAATCACCAAGAACCAATAAGTCTGCTGAAAAAATGACTAAGTGTTGAAAATCACCAAGAACCAATAAGTCCCAGAGACTAAGTGTCAAAAATCACCAAGAACCAATAAGTCTGCTGAAAAAATGACTAAGTGTCAAAAATCACCAAGAACCAATAAGTCTGCTGAAAAAATGACTAAGTGTCAAAAATCACCAAGAACCAATAAGTCTGCTGAAAAAATGACTAAGTGTCAAAAATCACCAAGAACCAATAAGTCTGCTGAAAAAATGACTAAGTGTCAAAAATCACCAAGAACCAATAAGTCTGCTGAAAAAATGACTAAGTGTCAAAAATCACCAAGAACCAATAAGTCTGCTGAAAAAATGACTAAGTGTCAAAAATCACCAAGAACCAATAAGTCTGCTGAAAAAATGACTAAGTGTCAAAAATCACCAAGAACCAATAAGTCTGCTGAAAAAATGACTAAGTGTTGAAAATCACCAAGAACCAATAAGTCCCACGCACTAAGTGTCAAAAATCACCAAGAACCAATAAGTCTGCTGAAAAAATGACTAAGTGTTGAAAATCACCAAGAACCAATAAGTCCCAGAGACTAAGTGTCAAAAATCACCAAGAACCAATAAGTCTGCTGAAAAAATGACTAAGTGTTGAAAATCACCAAGAACCAATAAGTCCCAGAGACTAAGTGTCAAAAATCACCAAGAACCAATAAGTCTGCTGAAAAAATGACTAAGTGTTGAAAATCACCAAGAACCAATAAGTCCCACGCACTAAGTGTCAAAAATCACCAAGAACCAATAAGTCTGCTGAAAAAATGACTAAGTGTTGAAAATCACCAAGAACCAATAAGTCCCAGAGACTAAGTGTCAAAAATCACCAAGAACCAATAAGTCTGCTGAAAAAATGACTAAGTGTTGAAAATCACCAAGAACCAATAAGTCCCACGCACTAAGTGTCAAAAATCACCAAGAACCAATAAGTCTGCTGAAAAAATGACTAAGTGTTGAAAATCACCAAGAACCAATAAGTCCCAGAGACTAAGTGTCAAAAATCACCAAGAACCAATAAGTCTGCTGAAAAAATGACTAAGTGTTGAAAATCACCAAGAACCAATAAGTCCCACGCACTAAGTGTCAAAAATCACCAAGAACCAATAAGTCTGCTGAAAAAATGACTAAGTGTTGAAAATCACCAAGAACCAATAAGTCCCAGAGACTAAGTGTCAAAAATCACCAAGAACCAATAAGTCTGCTGAAAAAATGACTAAGTGTTGAAAATCACCAAGAACCAATAAGTCCCAGAGACTAAGTGTCAAAAATCACCAAGAACCAATAAGTCTGCTGAAAAAATGACTAAGTGTTGAAAATCACCAAGAACCAATAAGTCCCAGAGACTAAGTGTCAAAAATCACCAAGAACCAATAAGTCTGCTGAAAAAATGACTAAGTGTTGAAAATCACCAAGAACCAATAAGTCCCACGCACTAAGTGTCAAAAATCACCAAGAACCAATAAGTCTGCTGAAAAAATGACTAAGTGTCAAAAATCACCAAGAACCAATAAGTCTGCTGAAAAAATGACTAAGTGTTGAAAATCACCAAGAACCAATAAGTCCCACGCACTAAGTGTTGAAAATCACCAAGAACCAATAAGTCTGCTGAAAAAATGACTAAGTGTTGAAAATCACCAAGAACCAATAAGTCCCAGAGACTAAGTGTCAAAAATCACCAAGAACCAATAAGTCTGCTGAAAAAATGACTAAGTGTCAAAAATCACCAAGAACCAATAAGTCTGCTGAAAAAATGACTAAGTGTCAAAAATCACCAAGAACCAATAAGTCTGCTGAAAAAATGACTAAGTGTCAGAAAATCACCAAGAACCAATAAGTCCCACGCACTAAGTGTCAAAAAAAACACCAAGAACCAATAAGTCCCACGCACTAAGTGTCAAAACTACACCAAGAACCAATAAGTCCCGCGCACTAAGTCGAGTAATTTGAGGTGTTGGTCTGAGAACCAGCAGCGCGGTGATCGGTTTCCCAAGGCCCAGAGGGGTCACCCGTCCTGGGCATGGGTCATCCCTGGTGGGGGGTGGTGAGCGCAGAAACCACAAAATCTGGCCATCGCGGTATTGTAGGAGAGAGGTTGAGTCTGGGAAGAACCGGAGGAAACGAAGCGAGGCAGGGTGAGCCTCGGCCCAGACACCACCGGCGCTGAGAGGGGGTGCCGGTGGCGGTTGTATGCGAACGAACGAAGGCTCCGGGTGGTCCGGGGGGCGCGCGCGCCCGCTCCTCGGACCCGGCGAGAAGGCATCGGTATGGGGGGCGCGCCGCGTTTCTGATCGATGGGACAGAGAGAAGCGCCGGGGGCAGGCCTTTATGCCCGGCCGGAGACGGCCGCCTTTGGGCATGGCGTACCTCCCCGCGAAGCGCTTTATTTTTCTCGGAGGAAGCCCCTCGCGGGCGCTCCGACCCCGGGAGACTCAGACGGCCGGTCAGCCTCGGAGGTCCGTCGCGGCGGCGGGACCGGGGCGGACGGGCGGGTTTCGGAGGCGGTTTTCGGGCCCAGGCCCGTTATCACGTCTCCCGCCCGACTCGTTCGTCCTCCCCGCCGCCGTCTCTGCACGCTTTCC
>CM076081.1:1384442-1394442 GCA_038088235.1 Zacco platypus | reverse complement strand
GGGGTTAGCACGGTTAAAATGAGCCCGGGCCTGGGAGGATTGCCTAAGGGGTCCCCGAGATATGGATTTTTAAAGCCCTCAGCGCGGGGCTGGTGACCTGCGACGCGCGGTGGTTTATGACTCATATCTCCACGGAGGTAGGGGGTAGTGACTCCATATTTGTACCCAAGTAAAGTGGGGTTAGTACGGTTAAAATGAGCCCGGGCCTGGGAGAATAGCTCCACGGGTCCCCGAGATATGAATTTTTAAAGCCCTCAGCGCGGGGCTGGTGACCTGCGACGCGCGGTGGTTTTTGACTGATATCTCCACGGAGGTAGGGGGTAGGGACTCCAAATTTATACCCAAGTAAGGTGGGGTTAGCACGGTTAAAATGAGCCCGGGCCTGGGAGGATTGCCTAATGGGTCCCCGAGATATGGATTTTTAAAGCCCTCAGCGCGGGGCTGGTGACCTGCAACGTTGGGCGGTTTTTGACTCATATCTCCCCGGAGGTAGGGGGTAGTGACTCCAAATTTATACCCAAGTAAGGTGGGGTTAGCACGGTTAAAATGAGCCCGGGCCTGGGAGGATTGCCTAAGGGGTCCCCGAGATATGGATTTTTAAAGCCCTCAGCGCGGGGCTGGTGACCTGCAACGTTGGGCGGTTTTTGACTCATATCTCCCCGGAGGTAGGGGGTAGTGACTCCATATTTGTACCCAAGTAAGGTGGGGTTAGTACGGTTAAAATGAGCCTGGGCCTGGGAGAATAGCTCCACGGGTCCCCGAGATATGGATTTTTAAAGCCCTCAGTTCGGGGCTGGTGACCTGCGACGCGCGGTGGTTTTTTATTTCTATCTCCACGGAGGTACGGGGTAGTGACTCCATATTTGTACCCAAGTAAGGTGGGGTTAGTACGGTTAAAATGAGCCCGGGCCTGGGAGAATAGCTCCACGGGTCCCCGAGATATGAATTTTTAAAGCCCTCAGCGCGGGGCTGGTGACCTGCGACGCGCGGTGGTTTTTGACTCATATCTCCCCGGAGGTAGGGGGTAGTGACTCCATATTTGTACCCAAGTAAGGTGGGGTTAGTACGGTTAAAATGAGCCTGGGCCTGGGAGAATAGCTCCACGGGTCCCCGAGATATGGATTTTTAAAGCCCTCAGTTCGGGGCTGGTGACCTGCGACGCGCGGTGGTTTTTTATTTCTATCTCCACGGAGGTACGGGGTAGTGACTCCATATTTGTACCCAAGTAAGGTGGGGTTAGTACGGTTAAAATGAGCCCGGGCCTGGGAGAATAGCTCCACGGGTCCCCGAGATATGAATTTTTAAAGCCCTCAGCGCGGGGCTGGTGACCTGCGACGCGCGGTGGTTTTTGACTCATATCTCCACGGAGGTAGGGGGTAGTGACTCCATATTTGTACCCAAGTAAGGTGGGGTTAGCCCGGTTAAAATGAGCCCTGGCCTGGGGGAATAGCTCCACGGGTCCCCGAGATATGAATTTTTAAAGCCCTCAGCGCGGGGCTGGTGACCTGCGACGCGCGGTGGTTTTTGACTCATATCTCCCCGGAGGTAGGGGGTAGTGACTCCATATTTGTACCCAAGTAAGGTGGGGTTAGCCCGGTTAAAATGAGCCCTGGCCTGGGAGAATAGCTCCACGGGTCCCCGAGATATGAATTTTTAAAGTCCCCAGCGCGGGGCTGGTGACCTGCGACGCGCGGTGGTTTTTGACTCATATCTCCCCGGAGGTAGGGGGTAGTGACTCCATATTTGTACCCAAGTAAGGTGGGGTTAGCCCGGTTAAAATGAGCCCTGGCCTGGGAGAATAGCTCCACGGGTCCCCGAGAAATGAATTTTTTAAAGTCCCCAGCGCGGGGCTGGAGAGCTGTAAGGCGGGGTGGTTTTCGACTAATATCTCCACGGAGGTAGGGGGTAGTGACTCCATATTTGTACCCAAGTAAGGTGGGGTTAGTACGGTTAAAATGAGCCCAGACCTGGGAGGATTGCCTAATGGGTCCCCGAGATATGGATTTTTAAAGCCCTCAGCGCGGGGCTGGTGACCTGCAACGCGGGGTGGTTTTTGATTCATATCTCCACGGAGGTAGGGGGTAGTGACTCCATATTTGTACCCAAGTAAGGTGGGGTTAGTACGGTTAAAATGAGCCCTGGCCTGGGAGAATAGCTCCACGGGTCCCAGAGATATGAATTTTTAAAACCCTCATCGCGGGGCTGGTGACCTGCGACGCGCGGTGGTTTTTTATTTCTATCTCCACGGAGGTACGGGGTAGGGACTCCAAATTTATTCCCTAATAAGAAGGGGTTAGTACGGTTAAAATGAGCCCTGGCCTGGGAGAATAGCTCCACGGGTCCCCGAGATATGAATTTTTAAAACCCTCAGCTCGGGGCTGGTGACCTGCGACGCGCGGTGGTTTTTGACTCATATCTCCACGGAGGTAGGGTGTAATGACTCCAAATTTATACCCAAGTAAGCTGGGGTTGGCACGGTTAAAATGAGGCCGGGCCTGTGAGGATAGCTCCACGGGTCCCCGAGATATGGATTTTTAAAGTGTTCCAAGTTCCTCCGCGTACCAGGCGGCACGGTTGGGGGCTTATATCTCGGGAACGGCGCGGCGAAAAATTCTGAATCTCGGGTCGGTGGAAGGTCTCGGGGGTCTGCAGCGAACGGCGCCGTCCCCGTTGTCCGGGCCCCCGGGGGTCCCGAGTTATACGCGGCGCAACGTAAACCTTTTTGGGCTTATATCTCGGGAACGGCGGGGTCTGGAGGGCTGGGGCGTGCGTCCCCGGAGAGAGTGGGCCGGGGCCTTTCCAACGGGCCCGGGCACTCGGTCCGGGGAGGCGGGATTCGGGCGCTAGAGGCCACGGAAGATCGGGACCCCCGCGATCCGCGATCCGGGGGGGGGGTGCTCCCCGAGGCCCGGGAAGGATGTGTTCGGGCAAGGGCCGGGAGAGGAGCATTTCACCCGAGTTTGAGCGCTCTGGGTCTTTGGGTTCCCGAGTTATGAGCGAAAGTCTGCCGAAAACGGAGCCTCTCGGGCTCCCGCCATTTTGTGAAGCGCCCGATGGTTTTTGGCGAATTGCTCCGCGAAGGCAGGGCGAAACGGCGTGAAATTTTCAGGGTACATCGAGGCAGTTACCCCGGTTCGAACGAGACCGGCCCTGGGTCTCTGGGCGGCGGGAGAGCCGAGTTTCGTGACTTTACGTGCAAAGTATTAAAATCACCAAGAACCAATAAGTCCCAGAGACTAAGTGTTGAAAATCACCAAAAAACAATAAGTCTGCTGAAAAAATGACTAAGTGTTGAAAATCACCAAGAACCAATAAGTCCCACGCACTAAGTGTCAAAAATCACCAAGAACCAATAAGTCTGCTGAAAAAATGACTAAGTGTTGAAAATCACCAAGAACCAATAAGTCTGCTGAAAAAATGACTAAGTGTTGAAAATCACCAAGAACCAATAAGTCTGCTGAAAAAATGACTAAGTGTTGAAAATCACCAAGAACCAATAAGTCTGCTGAAAAAATGACTAAGTGTTGAAAATCACCAAGAACCAATAAGTCCCGGAGACTAAGTGTCAAAAATCACCAAGAACCAATAAGTCTGCTGAAAAAATGACTAAGTGTTGAAAATCACCAAGAACCAATAAGTCTGCTGAAAAAATGACTAAGTGTTGAAAATCACCAAGAACCAATAAGTCTGCTGAAAAAATGACTAAGTGTTGAAAATCACCAAGAACCAATAAGTCTGCTGAAAAAATGACTAAGTGTTGAAAATCACCAAGAACCAATAAGTCCCGGAGACTAAGTGTCAAAAATCACCAAGAACCAATAAGTCTGCTGAAAAAATGACTAAGTGTCAAAAATCACCAAGAACCAATAAGTCTGCTGAAAAAATGACTAAGTGTTGAAAATCACCAAGAACCAATAAGTCTGCTGAAAAAATGACTAAGTGTTGAAAATCACCAAGAACCAATAAGTCCCGGAGACTAAGTGTCAAAAATCACCAAGAACCAATAAGTCTGCTGAAAAAATGACTAAGTGTTGAAAATCACCAAGAACCAATAAGTCTGCTGAAAAAATGACTAAGTGTCAAAAATCACCAAGAACCAATAAGTCTGCTGAAAAAATGACTAAGTGTTGAAAATCACCAAGAACCAATAAGTCTGCTGAAAAAATGACTAAGTGTTGAAAATCACTAAGAACCAATAAGTCCCAGAGACTAAGTGTCAAAAATCACCAAGAACCAATAAGTCTGCTGAAAAAATGACTAAGTGTCGAAAATCACCAAGAACCAATAAGTCTGCTGAAAAAATGACTAAGTGTTGAAAATCACCAAGAACCAATAAGTCCCAGAGACTAAGTGTCAAAAATCACCAAGAACCAATAAGTCTGCTGAAAAAATGACTAAGTGTTGAAAATCACCAAGAACCAATAAGTCCCAGAGACTAAGTGTCAAAAATCACCAAGAACCAATAAGTCTGCTGAAAAAATGACTAAGTGTCAAAAATCACCAAGAACCAATAAGTCTGCTGAAAAAATGACTAAGTGTTGAAAATCACTAAGAACCAATAAGTCCCAGAGACTAAGTGTCAAAAATCACCAAGAACCAATAAGTCTGCTGAAAAAATGACTAAGTGTTGAAAATCACCAAGAACCAATAAGTCCCAGAGACTAAGTGTCAAAAATCACCAAGAACCAATAAGTCTGCTGAAAAAATGACTAAGTGTTGAAAATCACCAAGAACCAATAAGTCCCGGAGACTAAGTGTCAAAAATCACCAAGAACCAATAAGTCTGCTGAAAAAATGACTAAGTGTTGAAAATCACCAAGAACCAATAAGTCCCAGAGACTAAGTGTCGAAAATCACCAAGAACCAATAAGTCTGCTGAAAAAATGACTAAGTGTTGAAAATCACCAAGAACCAATAAGTCTGCTGAAAAAATGACTAAGTGTTGAAAATCACCAAGAACCAATAAGTCTGCTGAAAAAATGACTAAGTGTTGAAAATCACCAAGAACCAATAAGTCCCAGAGACTAAGTGTCAAAAATCACCAAGAACCAATAAGTCTGCTGAAAAAATGACTAAGTGTTGAAAATCACCAAGAACCAATAAGTCTGCTGAAAAAATGACTAAGTGTCAAAAATCACCAAGAACCAATAAGTCCCAGAGACTAAGTGTCAAAAATCACCAAGAACCAATAAGTCTGCTGAAAAAATGACTAAGTGTTGAAAATCACCAAGAACCAATAAGTCCCGGAGACTAAGTGTCAAAAATCACCAAGAACCAATAAGTCTGCTGAAAAAATGACTAAGTGTCAAAAATCACCAAGAACCAATAAGTCTGCTGAAAAAATGACTAAGTGTCAAAAATCACCAAGAACCAATAAGTCTGCTGAAAAAATGACTAAGTGTTGAAAATCACTAAGAACCAATAAGTCCCAGAGACTAAGTGTCAAAAATCACCAAGAACCAATAAGTCTGCGGTACGGTTGGGGGCTTATATCTCGGGAACGGCGCGGCGAAAAATTCTGAATCTCGGGTCGGTGGAAGGTCTCGGGGGTCTGCAGCGAACGGCGCCGTCCCCGTGGTCCGGGCCCCAGGGGGTCCCGAGTTATACGCGGCGCAACGTAAACCTTTTTGGGCTTATATCTCGGGAACGGCGGGGTCTGGAGGGCTGGGGCGGGCGTCCCCGGAGAGAGTGGGCCGGGGCCTTTCCAACGGGCCCGGGCACTCGGTCCGGGGAGGCGGGACTCGGGCGCTAGAGGCCACGGAAGATCGGGACCCCCGCGATCCGCGATCCGGGGGGGGTGCTCCCCGAGGCCCGGGAAGGATGTGTTCGGGCAAGGGCCGGGAGAGGAGCATTCCACCCGAGTTTGAGCGCTCTGGGTCTTTGGGTTCCCGAGTTATGAGCGAAAGTCTGCCGAAAAGGGAGCCTCTCGGGCGCCCGCCATTTTGTGAAGCGCCCGATGGTTTTTGGCGAATAGCTCCGCGAAGGCAAGGCGAATCGGCGTGAAATTTTCAGGGTACATCTAGGCAGTTACCCCGGTTCGAACGAGACCGGCCCTGGGTCTCTGGGCGGCGGGAAAGCCGAGTTTCGTGACTTTACGTGCAAAGTATTAATGGAGCATAAGAACCAATAAGTCCCGGAGACTAAGTGTCAAAAATCACCAAGAACCAATAAGTTTGCCGAAAAAATGACTAAGTGTTGAAAATCACCAAGAACCAATAAGTCCCAGAGACTAAGTGTCAAAAATCACCAAGAACCAATAAGTCTGCTGAAAAAATGACTAAGTGTCAAAAATCACCAAGAACCAATAAGTCCCAGAGACTAAGTGTCAAAAATCACCAAGAACCAATAAGTCTGCTGAAAAAATGACTAAGTGTCGAAAATCACCAAGAACCAATAAGTCCCAGAGACTAAGTGTCAAAAATCACCAAGAACCAATAAGTCTGCTGAAAAAATGACTAAGTGTTGAAAATCACCAAGAACCAATAAGTCCCAGAGACTAAGTGTCAAAAATCACCAAGAACCAATAAGTCTGCTGAAAAAATGACTAAGTGTTGAAAATCACCAAGAACCAATAAGTCCCAGAGACTAAGTGTCAAAAATCACCAAGAACCAATAAGTCTGCTGAAAAAATGACTAAGTGTTGAAAATCACCAAGAACCAATAAGTCCCAGAGACTAAGTGTCAAAAATCACCAAGAACCAATAAGTCTGCTGAAAAAATGACTAAGTGTTGAAAATCACCAAGAACCAATAAGTCCCACGCACTAAGTGTCAAAAATCACCAAGAACCAATAAGTCTGCTGAAAAAATGACTAAGTGTTGAAAATCACCAAGAACCAATAAGTCCCACGCACTAAGTGTCAAAAATCACCAAGAACCAATAAGTCTGCTGAAAAAATGACTAAGTGTCAAAAATCACCAAGAACCAATAAGTCTGCTGAAAAAATGACTAAGTGTTGAAAATCACCAAGAACCAATAAGTCTGCTGAAAAAATGACTAAGTGTCAAAAATCACCAAGAACCAATAAGTCTGCTGAAAAAATGACTAAGTGTTGAAAATCACCAAGAACCAATAAGTCCCACGCACTAAGTGTTGAAAATCACCAAGAACCAATAAGTCTGCTGAAAAAATGACTAAGTGTTGAAAATCACCAAGAACCAATAAGTCCCAGAGACTAAGTGTCAAAAATCACCAAGAACCAATAAGTCTGCTGAAAAAATGACTAAGTGTTGAAAATCACCAAGAACCAATAAGTCCCACGCACTAAGTGTTGAAAATCACCAAGAACCAATAAGTCTGCTGAAAAAATGACTAAGTGTTGAAAATCACCAAGAACCAATAAGTCCCAGAGACTAAGTGTCAAAAATCACCAAGAACCAATAAGTCTGCTGAAAAAATGACTAAGTGTCAAAAATCACCAAGAACCAATAAGTCTGCTGAAAAAATGACTAAGTGTCAGAAAATCACCAAGAACCAATAAGTCCCACGCACTAAGTGTCAAAAAAAACACCAAGAACCAATAAGTCCCACGCACTAAGTGTCAAAACTACACCAAGAACCAATAAGTCCCGCGCACTAAGTCGAGTAATTTGAGGTGTTGGTCTGAGAACCAGCAGCGCGGTGATCGGTTTCCCAAGGCCCAGAGGGGTCACCCGTCCTGGGCATGGGTCATCCCTGGTGGGGGGTGGTGAGCGCAGAAACCACAAAATCTGGCCATCGCGGTATTGTAGGAGAGAGGTTGAGTCTGGGAAGAACCGGAGGAAACGAAGCGAGGCAGGGTGAGCCTCGGCCCAGACACCACCGGCGCTGAGAGGGGGTGCCGGTGGCGGTTGTATGCGAACGAACGAAGGCTCCGGGTGGTCCGGGGGGCGCGCGCGCCCGCTCCTCGGACCCGGCGAGAAGGCATCGGTATGGGGGGCGCGCCGCGTTTCTGATCGATGGGACAGAGAGAAGCGCCGGGGGCAGGCCTTTATGCCCGGTCGGAGACGGCCGCCATGGGCATCGCGCACCTCCCCGCGAAGCGCTTCATTTTTCTCGGAGGACGCCCCTCGCGGGCGCTCCGACCCAGGGAGACTCAGACGGCCGGTCAGCCTCGGAGGTCCGTCGCGGCGGCGGGACCGGGGCGGACGGGCGGGTTTCGGAGGCGGTTTTCGGGCCCAGGCCCGTTATCACGTCTCCCGCCCGACTCGTTCGTCCTCCCCGCCGCCGTCTCTGCACGCTTTCCCCAGTGACGGCCGCGATTCAGCGGCCACCCCCCTTTCCCTCGAGTCGTCCCCCAGCCCGGGGTGAGAGACGGGTTAGGGTTCGGGTAGCGGGGTGGGGTTTTGACCGAACGCCTCTAAGTCAGAACGACCCCCCGGGCCCGGCCCGTCCCGTCCCCCTCTCCCGGACAGAGTGGCGGCTACCTGGTTGATCCTGCCAGTAGCATATGCTTGTCTCAAAGATTAAGCCATGCAGGTCTAAGTGCACACGGCCGGTACAGTGAAACTGCGAATGGCTCATTAAATCAGTTATGGTTCCTTTGATCGCTCCAAAGCCACTTGGATAACTGTGGCAATTCCAGAGCTAATACATGCTAACGAGCGCCGACCCGGCCGCCGACCCGGCCGGGGACGCGTGCATTTATCAGTGCCAAAACCCACGCGGGTGCGGCGGGGGTCCGCCCTCGCCGTCCCGGCCGCTTTGGTGACTCTAGATAACCTCGGGCCGATCGCGCGCCCTCCGCGGCGGCGACGACTCTTTCGAATGTCTGCCCTATCAACTTTCGATGGTACGTTCGGCGCCTACCATGGTGACCACGGGTAACGGGGAATCAGGGTTCGATTCCGGAGAGGGAGCCTGAGAAACGGCTACCACATCCAAGGAAGGCAGCAGGCGCGCAAATTACCCATTTCCGACACGGAGAGGTAGTGACGAAAAATAACAATACAGGTCTCTTTCGAGGCCCTGTAATTGGAATGAGCGTATCCTAAACCCATGGGCGAGGACCCATTGGAGGGCAAGTCTGGTGCCAGCAGCCGCGGTAATTCCAGCTCCAATAGCGTATACTAAAGTTGCTGCAGTTAAAAAGCTCGTAGTTGGATCTCGGGAGTGGGCTGGCGGTCCGCCGCGAGGCGAGCCACCGCCTGTCCCGGACCCTGCCTCACGGCGCCCCCCGGATGCCCTTAGCTGGGTGTCCGGTCCGGGGCCCGAAGCGTTTACTTTGAAAAAATTAGAGTGTTCAAAGCAGGCCACCCGTCGCCGCTGAATACCGCAGCTAGGAATAATGGAATAGGACTCCGGTTCTATTTTGTGGGTTTCTGGAACCCGGGGCCATGATTGAGAGGGACGGCCGGGGGCATTCGTATTGCGCCGCTAGAGGTGAAATTCTTGGACCGGCGCAAGACGGACGAGAGCGAAAGCATTTGCCAAGAATGTTTTCATTAATCAAGAACGAAAGTCGGAGGTTCGAAGACGATCAGATACCGTCGTAGTTCCGACCGTAAACGATGCCGACCCGCGATCCGGCGGCGTTATTCCCATGACCCGCCGGGCAGCGTGCGGGAAACCACGAGTCTTTGGGTTCCGGGGGGAGTATGGTTGCAAAGCTGAAACTTAAAGGAATTGACGGAAGGGCACCACCAGGAGTGGAGCCTGCGGCTTAATTTGACTCAACACGGGAAAGCTCACCCGGCCCGGACACGGAAAGGATTGACAGATTGATAGCTCTTTCTCGATTCTGTGGGTGGTGGTGCATGGCCGTTCTTAGTTGGTGGAGCGATTTGTCTGGTTCATTCCGATAACGAACGAGATTCCGGCATGCTAAATAGTTACGCGGCCCCGCGCGGTCGGCGTCCAACTTCTTAGAGGGACAAGTGGCGTTCAGCCACGCGAGATGGAGCAATAACAGGTCTGTGATGCCCTTAGATGTCCGGGGCTGCACGCGCGCCACAATGGGCGGATCAGCGTGTGCCTACCCTGCGCCGAGAGGCGCGGGTAACCCGCTGAACCCCGCTCGTGA
>CM076081.1:1369442-1376942 GCA_038088235.1 Zacco platypus | reverse complement strand
GACGCGCGGTGGTTTTTGACTCATATCTCCACGGAGGTAGGGGGTAGGGACTCCAAATTCATACCCAAGTAAGGTGGTGTTAGCACGGTTAAAATGAGCCCAGGCCTGGGAGGATTGCCTAATGGGTCCCCGAGATATGGATTTTTAAAGCCCTCAGCGCGGGGCTGGTGACCTGCGACGCGCGGTGGTTTTTGACTCATATCTCCACGGAGGTAGGGGGTAGTGACTCCATATTTGTACCCAAGTAAGGTGGGGTTAGTACGGTTAAAATGAGCCCGGGCCTGGGAGGCTAGCTCCACGGGTCCCCGAGATATGAATTTTTAAAGCCCTCAGCGCGGGGCTGGTGACCTGCAACGCGCGGTGGTTTTTGACTCATATCTCCCCGGAGGTAGGGGGTAGTGACTCCATATTTGTACCCAAGTAAGGTGGGGTTAGCACGGTTAAAATGAGCCCTGTCCTGGGGGAATAGCTCCACGGGTCCCCGAGAAATGAATTTTTTAAAGTCCCCAGCGCGGGGCTAGAGAGCTGTAAGGCGGGGTGGTTTTCGACTGATATCTCCACGGAGGTAGGGGGCAGTGACTCCATATTTGTACCCAAGTAAGGTGGGGTTAGCACGGTTAAAATGAGCCCTGGCCTGGGAGAATAGCTCCACGGGTCCCCGAGAAATGAATTTTTAAAACCCTCATCGCGGGGCTGGTGACCTGCGACGCGCGGTGGTTTTTGACTCATATCTCCACGGAGGTAGGGGGTAGTGACTCCATATTTGTACCCAAGTAAGGTGGGGTTAGCACGGTTAAAATGAGCCCAGGCCTGGGAGGATTGCCTAATGGGTCCCCGAGATATGGATTTTTAAAGCCCTCAGGGCGGGGCTGGTGACCTGCGACGCGCGGTGGTTTTTGACAGATATCTCCTCGGAGGTAGGGGGTAGTGACTCCATATTTGTACCCAAGTAAGGTGGGGTTAGCACGGTTAAAATGAGCCCTGTCCTGGGAGAATAGCTCCACGGGTCCCCGAGAAATGAATTTTTTAAAGTCCCCAGCGCGGGGCTGGAGAGCTGTAAGGCGGGGTGGTTTTCGACTGATATCTCCACGGAGGTAGGGGGCAGTGACTCCATATTTGTACCCAAGTAAGGTGGGGTTAGCACGGTTAAAATGAGCCCTGTCCTGGGAGAATAGCTCCACGGGTCCCCGAGAAATGAATTTTTTAAAGTCCCCAGCGCGGGGCTGGAGAGCTGTAAGGCGGGGTGGTTTTCGACTGATATCTCCACGGAGGTAGGGGGCAGTGACTCCATATTTGTACCCAAGTAAGGTGGGGTTAGCCCGGTTAAAATGAGCCCTGTCCTGGGAGAATAGCTCCACGGGTCCCCGAGAAATGAATTTTTTAAAGTCCCCAGCGCGGGGCTGGAGAGCTGTAAGGCGGGGTGGTTTTCGACTGATATCTCCACGGAGGTAGGGGGCAGTGACTCCATATTTGTACCCAAGTAAGGTGGGGTTAGCACGGTTAAAATGAGCCCGGGCCTGGGAGAATAGCTCCACGGGTCCCCGAGATATGAATTTTTAAAGCCCTCAGCGCGGGGCTGGTGACCTGCGACGCGCGGTGGTTTTTGACTCATATCTCCACGGAGGTAGGGGGTAGTGACTCCATATTTGTACCCAAGTAAGGTGGGGTTAGTACGGTTAAAATGAGCCCGGGCCTGGGAGGCTAGCTCCACGGGTCCCCGAGATATGAATTTTTAAAGCCCTCATCGCGGGGCTGGTGACCTGCGACGCGCGGTGGTTTTTTATTTCTATCTCCACGGAGGTACGGGGTAGGGACTCCAAATTTATTCCCTAATAAGAAGGGGTTAGTACGGTTAAAATGAGCCCTGGCCTGGGAGAATAGCTCCACGGGTCCCCGAGATATGAATTTTTAAAGCCCTCAGCGCGGGGCTGGTGACCTGCGACGCGCGGTGGTTTTTGACTCATATCTCCACGGAGGTAGGGTGTAATGACTCCAAATTTATACCCAAGTAAGGTGGGGTTAGCACGGTTAAAATGAGCCCAGACCTGGGAGAATAGCTCCACGGGTCCCCGAGATATGAATTTTTAAAGCCCTCAGCGCGGGGCTGGTGACCTGCGACGCGCGGTGGTTTTTGACTCATATCTCCACGGAGGTAGGGTGTAATGACTCCAAATTTATACCCAAGTAAGCTGGGGTTAGCACGGTTAAAATGAGGCCGGGCCTGTGAGGATAGCTCCACGGGTCCCCGAGATATGGATTTTTAAAGTGTTCCAAGTTCCTCCGCGTACCAGGCGGCACGGTTGGGGGCTTATATCTCGGGAACGGCGCGGCGAAAAATTCTGAATCTCGGGTCGGTGGAAGGTCTCGGGGGTCTGCAGCGAACGGCGCCGTCCCCGTGGTCCGGGCCCCCGGGGGTCCCGAGTTATACGCGGCGCAACGTAAACCTTTTTGGGCTTATATCTCGGGAACGGCGGGGTCTGGAGGGCTGGGGCGTGCGTCCCCGGAGAGAGTGGGCCGGGGCCTTTCCAACGGGCCCGGGCACTCGGTCCGGGGAGGCGGGATTCGGGCGCTAGAGGCCACGGAAGACCGGGACCCCCGCGATCCGCGATCCGGGGGGGGTGCTCCCCGAGGCCCGGGAAGGATGTGTTCGGGCAAGGGCCGGGAGAGGAGCATTTCACCCGAGTTTGAGCGCTCTGGGTCTTTGGGTTCCCGAGTTATGAGCGAAAGTCTGCCGAAAACGGAGCCTCTCGGGCTCCCGCCATTTTGTGAAGCGCCCGATGGTTTTTGGCGAATTGCTCCGCGAAGGCAGGGCGAAACGGCGTGAAATTTTCAGGGTACATCGAGGCAGTTACCCCGGTTCGAACGAGACCGGCCCTGGGTCTCTGGGCGGCGGGAGAGCCGAGTTTCGTGACTTTACGTGCAAAGTATTAAAATCACCAAGAACCAATAAGTCCCAGAGACTAAGTGTTGAAAATCACCAAGAACCAATAAGTCTGCTGAAAAAATGACTAAGTGTTGAAAATCACTAAGAACCAATAAGTCCCAGAGACTAAGTGTCAAAAATCACCAAGAACCAATAAGTCTGCTGAAAAAATGACTAAGTGTTGAAAATCACCAAGAACCAATAAGTCCCAGAGACTAAGTGTCGAAAATCACCAAGAACCAATAAGTCTGCTGAAAAAATGACTAAGTGTTGAAAATCACTAAGAACCAATAAGTCCCAGAGACTAAGTGTCAAAAATCACCAAGAACCAATAAGTCTGCTGAAAAAATGACTAAGTGTTGAAAATCACTAAGAACCAATAAGTCCCAGAGACTAAGTGTCAAAAATCACCAAGAACCAATAAGTCTGCTGAAAAAATGACTAAGTGTTGAAAATCACTAAGAACCAATAAGTCTGCTGAAAAAATGACTAAGTGTCAAAAATCACCAAGAACCAATAAGTCCCAGAGACTAAGTGTCAAAAATCACCAAGAACCAATAAGTCTGCTGAAAAAATGACTAAGTGTTGAAAATCACTAAGAACCAATAAGTCCCAGAGACTAAGTGTCAAAAATCACCAAGAACCAATAAGTCTGCTGAAAAAATGACTAAGTGTTGAAAATCACTAAGAACCAATAAGTCCCAGAGACTAAGTGTCAAAAATCACCAAGAACCAATAAGTCTGCTGAAAAAATGACTAAGTGTCGAAAATCACCAAGAACCAATAAGTCTGCTGAAAAAATGACTAAGTGTCAAAAATCACCAAGAACCAATAAGTCTGCTGAAAAAATGACTAAGTGTTGAAAATCACCAAGAACCAATAAGTCCCAGAGACTAAGTGTTGAAAATCACCAAGAACCAATAAGTCTGCTGAAAAAATGACTAAGTGTCAAAAATCACCAAGAACCAATAAGTCTGCTGAAAAAATGACTAAGTGTTGAAAATCACCAAGAACCAATAAGTCCCAGAGACTAAGTGTTGAAAATCACCAAGAACCAATAAGTCTGCTGAAAAAATGACTAAGTGTCAAAAATCACCAAGAACCAATAAGTCTGCTGAAAAAATGACTAAGTGTTGAAAATCACCAAGAACCAATAAGTCTGCTGAAAAAATGACTAAGTGTTGAAAATCACCAAGAACCAATAAGTCCCAGAGACTAAGTGTTGAAAATCACCAAGAACCAATAAGTCTGCTGAAAAAATGACTAAGTGTTGAAAATCACCAAGAACCAATAAGTCTGCTGAAAAAATGACTAAGTGTCAAAAATCACCAAGAACCAATAAGTCTGCTGAAAAAATGACTAAGTGTCAAAAATCACCAAGAACCAATAAGTCTGCTGAAAAAATGACTAAGTGTTGAAAATCACCAAGAACCAATAAGTCCCAGAGACTAAGTGTTGAAAATCACCAAGAACCAATAAGTCTGCTGAAAAAATGACTAAGTGTTGAAAATCACCAAGAACCAATAAGTCCCGGAGACTAAGTGTCAAAAATCACCAAGAACCAATAAGTCCCAGAGACTAAGTGTTGAAAATCACCAAGAACCAATAAGTCTGCTGAAAAAATGACTAAGTGTTGAAAATCACCAAGAACCAATAAGTCCCGGAGACTAAGTGTCAAAAATCACCAAGAACCAATAAGTCTGCGGTACGGTTGGGGGCTTATATCTCGGGAACGGCGCGGCGAAAAATTCTGAATCTCGGGTCGGTGGAAGGTCTCGGGGGTCTGCAGCGAACGGCGCCGTCCCCGTGGTCCGGGCCCCAGGGGGTCCCGAGTTATACGCAGCGCAACGTAAACCTTTTTGGGCTTATATCTCGGGAACGGCGGGGTCTGGAGGGCTGGGGCGGGCGTCCCCGGAGAGAGTGGGCCGGGGCCTTTCCAACGGGCCCGGGCACTCGGTCCGGGGAGGCGGGATTCGGGCGCTAGAGGCCACGGAAGATCGGGACCCCCGCGATTCGCGATCCGGGGGGGGTGCTCCCCGAGGCCCGGGAAGGATGTGTTCGGGCAAGGGCCGGGAGAGGAGCATTTCACCCGAGTTTGAGCGCTCTGGGTCTTTGGGTTCCCGAGTTATGAGCGAAAGTCTGCCGAAAACGGAGCCTCTCGGGCGCCCGCCATTTTGTGAAGCGCCCGATGGTTTTTGGCGAATAGCTCCGCGAAGGCAGGGCGAATCGGCGTGAAATTTTCAGGGTACATCGAGGCAGTTACCCCGGTTCGAACGAGACCGGCCCTGGGTCTCTGGGCGGCGGGAGAGCCGAGTTTCGTGACTTTACGTGCAAAGTATTAATGGAGCATAAGAACCAATAAGTCCCGGAGACTAAGTGTCAAAAATCACCAAGAACCAATAAGTTTGCCGAAAAAATGACTAAGTGTTGAAAATCACCAAGAACCAATAAGTCCCAGAGACTAAGTGTCAAAAATCACCAAGAACCAATAAGTCTGCTGAAAAAATGACTAAGTGTCAAAAATCACCAAGAACCAATAAGTCCCAGAGACTAAGTGTCAAAAATCACCAAGAACCAATAAGTCTGCTGAAAAAATGACTAAGTGTCAAAAATCACCAAGAACCAATAAGTCCCAGAGACTAAGTGTCAAAAATCACCAAGAACCAATAAGTCTGCTGAAAAAATGACTAAGTGTTGAAAATCACCAAGAACCAATAAGTCCCAGAGACTAAGTGTCAAAAATCACCAAGAACCAATAAGTCTGCTGAAAAAATGACTAAGTGTTGAAAATCACCAAGAACCAATAAGTCCAACGCACTAAGTGTCAAAAATCACCAAGAACCAATAAGTCTGCTGAAAAAATGACTAAGTGTCAAAAATCACCAAGAACCAATAAGTCTGCTGAAAAAATGACTAAGTGTTGAAAATCACCAAGAACCAATAAGTCCCACGCACTAAGTGTCAAAAATCACCAAGAACCAATAAGTCTGCTGAAAAAATGACTAAGTGTCAAAAATCACCAAGAACCAATAAGTCTGCTGAAAAAATGACTAAGTGTTGAAAATCACCAAGAACCAATAAGTCCCACGCACTAAGTGTCAAAAATCACCAAGAACCAATAAGTCTGCTGAAAAAATGACTAAGTGTCAAAAATCACCAAGAACCAATAAGTCTGCTGAAAAAATGACTAAGTGTTGAAAATCACCAAGAACCAATAAGTCCCACGCACTAAGTGTCGAAAATCACCAAGAACCAATAAGTCTGCTGAAAAAATGACTAAGTGTCAAAAATCACCAAGAACCAATAAGTCTGCTGAAAAAATGACTAAGTGTTGAAAATCACCAAGAACCAATAAGTCCCACGCACTAAGTGTTGAAAATCACCAAGAACCAATAAGTCTGCTGAAAAAATGACTAAGTGTCAAAAATCACCAAGAACCAATAAGTCTGCTGAAAAAATGACTAAGTGTTGAAAATCACCAAGAACCAATAAGTCCCACGCACTAAGTGTCAAAAATCACCAAGAACCAATAAGTCTGCTGAAAAAATGACTAAGTGTTGAAAATCACCAAGAACCAATAAGTCCCACGCACTAAGTGTCAAAAATCACCAAGAACCAATAAGTCTGCTGAAAAAATGACTAAGTGTCAAAAATCACCAAGAACCAATAAGTCTGCTGAAAAAATGACTAAGTGTTGAAAATCACCAAGAACCAATAAGTCCCACGCACTAAGTGTCAAAAATCACCAAGAACCAATAAGTCTGCTGAAAAAATGACTAAGTGTTGAAAATCACCAAGAACCAATAAGTCTGCTGAAAAAATGACTAAGTGTCAAAAATCACCAAGAACCAATAAGTCTGCTGAAAAAATGACTAAGTGTCAGAAAATCACCAAGAACCAATAAGTCCCACGCACTAAGTGTCAAAAAAAACACCAAGAACCAATAAGTCCCACGCACTAAGTGTCAAAACTACACCAAGAACCAATAAGTCCCGCGCACTAAGTCGAGTAATTTGAGGTGTTGGTCTGAGAACCAGCAGCGCGGTGATCGGTTTCCCAAGGCCCAGAGGGGTCACCCGTCCTGGGCATGGGTCATCCCTGGTGGGGGGTGGTGAGCGCAGAAACCACAAAATCTGGCCATCGCGGTATTGTAGGAGAGAGGTTGAGTCTGGGAAGAACCGGAGGAAACGAAGCGAGGCAGGGTGAGCCTCGGCCCAGACACCACCGGCGCTGAGAGGGGGTGCCGGTGGCGGTTGTATGCGAACGAACGAAGGCTCCGGGTGGTCCGGGGGGCGCGCGCGCCCGCTCCTCGGACCCGGCGAGAAGGCATCGGTATGGGGGGCGCGCCGCGTTTCTGATCGATGGGACAGAGAGAAGCGCCGGGGGCAGGCCTTTATGCCCGGCCGGAGACGGCCGCCTTGGGCATCGCGCACCTCCCCGCGAAGCGCTTCATTTTTCTCGGAGGAAGCCCCTCGCGGGCGCTCCGACCCAGGGAGACTCAGACGGCCGGTCAGCCTCGGAGGTCCGTCGCGGCGGCGGGACCGGGGCGGACGGGCGGGTTTCGGAGGCGGTTTTCG